>OZ002743.1:47150118-47750118 GCA_963924295.1 Dioctria rufipes
TTTTCTTCTGAAATTCTATCAAAACTTCCACGATTGACCAAATTGACAGAAAACTGGTTTCTAGTCACTTGTGATGTACCCATTTCTACCAAGGACATAGTATTTTTTTACGCCCTCCACCGTACTGATATGGGCACTTCATTTATATGAATGATTTTTAGAGCGGTGTATAATATACCAAAAGAGCCCTTATTCACCCATGGACAGCAACAAGCTCATTTCTCTAGCTAAAAAGTGCCTTCGACAATACAATATTTGCCTCTATAGAAAGAGCATCATTGAAGAAAGGCTGCAAACCACAGACAGTTTCATGGATAAGCGCCATGGTAAAAAATTAGAAGATTACGGCTTCCACAGGGAGTGAATCTATCATAATTAGTACACAGAGGAGCTGCCCATAAGGAAGTGTTCTATCGGCCCTTTGTGCCTTTTTGGTCGATGGCGATAGACAAGGTCCTACGCTGATGACGTAGTGAAAACTAAAAGGAGCGCTAAATATTATTTCTGGGTTGAACAACAACCCTAGCAAAACCTTTATCGTCTCTTTCACAAGGAGCAGGAAAGGCACCCTCCTTGAACGGATCAAACATAGAATTCTCGAAGGAGGTAAGGTTTTTAGGGATAATATTCGATAAAAAAAACTTACATGGAACCAGCATTTTTCGAACGTTATTATATAGAAACTCATAGCAGATGCCAAAGACAGTGTATGGCCGAAAATGGGGCTATACCACTATCGTTGGGCCCATCAATACCTATGGCGACCTCGTCTGGTGGACGAAAAGAGGGGAAAAAACTGTGCAAATAAAGTCACAAAGTTAAGACTTAAGCGTGAAGTACAATTACGACTGATCTATCGACTGCGACTTTGCCCAAATGGTAAATACATGTGGCTATGGCAAGATACAATTGCAACTTCGACTTCGACTGTGACTGCGACTGAAACTAAACTTTGCTCAAAGTGCAAAGTTGGTGTTGGCTGCGACCAACTTCAGTTCAATCACAGAAGTCGGGACTTCTGGTTTGTTCAAGTAGTTGAAGCTTTAATTTAATAACGAATTTCACCTCCGCGTCGACTTCGACTTAAAATCAAGGCGCAGTCGACAGATCAGTCGTAATTGTAATTCAGGCCTTAGTCGATCATCAAAAAATTCTTCTAGAATTTCAAAACTACTCAATAGCCTCCAAGTTCACGTACACAATGCCCAAGACCAAAACCCTCGAGAAATACTTCCCAAGCCAGGAAACAGAATCCCTCACTACTACATTCATGAGAGCCCTAGTATAGTCCCAAATTCTAATATATTTGCAGTGTTCTTATGTAAAACCTTAAAAAATAGAACGAACAGGAAGTGTTGATACCTATAAAATGCGTGAACATGAGCAGGGCTTTTCTTAGAGGTGCTTGAAGAAGGACAGAATATATTGAAGAAAGAGGTACCTTATGAAAAATGTATATTCAGCTGCTTGATTTGTTTACATTTGAAACAGCAGAGAAACTTCTGAGGTGCTTGGTGTAGTGCATCGACTAAGAGCATTTTCGGTGGGAGCAAGCGCAATACTTATATCAAACATATATCTTGTTGTCCTGCTCTCTATGTTGATTCATACTATAGCACGTCTGCACTAAGCTTCCACTATAGCGGCAACAGATTCTAACACAGCCAGAATTTGACTACGCTAAATTGGCTTATCACATTTCCTGTTCTCTCCATATTGTAAGTGTAAAACTGACAAAGGTTTGATTTGAATAGCTGCTACGCTCTAAGCTGTAATTCATATAGAAAAATTGTCTCCTAATAATTTTAAGCTTACTATCTTATCTTCCAAACTGTAATCAAATTTTTTTACCTTTCCTAACAAAATTATTTAAAAAAATTTATCTTCCAAATGACTACGATTCTCCAAACAAAAATTCTCAACTGATTAATAATTGCGTATGTTGTCCAATGAATTCGAATCAATCTGCCTACAGATTCTGACTATGGCCGCACAGACGCTGCTATTGCAACTTTTACTCAGCTGAGGGTTATTAAGTGTAAAATGGTAGGTTTACTCTTTAATCAAAACTATTTTATTATTTTATTAAGTAAGGTATATAGTAAGTGTAGCCTATGGGAAGGTAAGGAGCCAAGCTTAAAATTACTGGAAGACTTTTTTCCTGTGTGGATAGTAGTTTAACTTAACCTTTATAGCATAGGTATATGAAATCAATGTCTAATCACTTTTCCATAAGATTGAATATAAAACTTTTTAGAGAATTGGACTACGCACATAATGTACATTTTTGTTTCATGGCTTTTGGGAAGTATTTCTCGAGAGCTTTGCCAATACGCTTAGGTATAAGCGCCGCTTTGAAGTGGTCATAGAAGACCGACAAAGCTAGAAGTACAGTGGGCGGATATACCCACAAAGATGACTCCTCCAGTAGACAGACGGATCTCACGAAGAGTGGATCTAAAAGTCTATGGAGAGATATAAGTTACTCAATACCCTGGAAACCCATACAATTGTTTTTCAAGCAGAAATCTATGCTATAGAAATGTGCATTAGAATCAATATATAAAGAGGCTATCGGCATACAAACATATGTATAAATTCCGACAGCCAACTTGCAATAAAGGCACTAAACTCCAATGCTTCAAATCTGCTCGCGAAAGTCTGGGCAAGGTCTGTGGAACCCCATTAGACGTCTGGAAAACTGACACTAATTAGGTAATAACTGGACCTAACACGACAGCAGCATAGCACAAAAGATCTATTAAGTCGCAGTGTTTAGGGGTCGAATCTCCGGTTGTACCCCTTACTTATTATTAATAATTTTAATTGGTGACGAGTCCTTTAATACTTATAACAATATGCTAGATCATATCTATGTGATGAAGACCCCCATAAATTCGCTTCTACAAATTCTTGGGCTTGCGAATTGAGTCGACAAAAATGCATCAAGGAATATTCCCTAGTGCTTTGGCTACCCCATAAAAAAAAAGACGGAATAAAATGATGATACCAATTTTACTAATTTCTCATCAAAAGTATGCATTTAATTCCCTCTGCGGTCATCCTGCTGTTACGAAATTCCCCTCAAGTAAATTGATCTAACAATTTTTATACATGCTAGATATTTATACGCCCAGTGCTTTTATCGATCTACCAATTTGGAGAAAAAGCGTAAAAAGTAAACAAACATTTTGTGGAACATACCCCACAGAGCAATCAGAGATAACATGGCAAATGGGTAAGGTAATTGCCATCGGTAAACATTGATGCAATTGTTGCGTGTGGAACTAATTTGCTCGCTAATTAAATGTGGGCGCTCGTTATTGCACTTGAAATAACAATTTTCAATGAGTCTTAATTAAATTGTGTATCAGAATGCATTTCATTGGGGGAATAGACACCTACCCCTAATGACAGGAGATGGTGTTAGAATGAGTTTGATAAAAATAATAATTAAGTAATTCGATTATAAAAGTTAAATAGGATAATACTATATTACAACTAAATTTGCTACCTTTCATATTTAATTATTATCATTAATTATAATTAAGATTCTAAATTCAACTGTCTTTAGCTGTATTTGGCTGAAACATATCTTACCAACCAAAAAATTGAACTTAGATATTTTACAACAAAAAATTTATTGAATAAATTTAGTTATAAATATGTGTAAGAAAAAATCTTTCATTCATTCCACAATTTTTCGAATTATTGTAACTATAATTTTCGTTTCAATTACCTATACAATTGTACAGGGTATGACAAAATAATTTAAATAATGCAGTAGATACTATTATTTCCAATTAATCGGTAAAACCAAAATTGTTTACCCCATATTTTCCTATCTTCCCTGATGCTACAAATATCAGGGTTCAGAGAAATGCATATTTTTGCGTGTGAAGAAGTTTTTATTTTTAGTGAAATACTTTCATGAATAATAAAGGTTTTCCCAAGCAAAATTCCCTATCTTTTTCAGGTCGAGTTTACGTCTATTCTGGAGAATGAGAGGACGTTGTATCGACATAAATATTAGAGAAATTTGGGTATATTTCCCTATAGGGTAGAGGACACATTTCCTTGATTTGGTAAATTTAACGTTAATTTTCCTTAATCTTGACCTATTTTCTACCTAGTTTAACTCATGTTAACCTGTGTGTCAATGTCGAAGGAATTTCATTTTATAAGAATTTTGTGTATATAGGTAATATAAATATTATGAACAAGGCACATAACTCTAACTTGAATGATTATGAGAAGTATTGTTTTGATAAAATACATATATAGAAATTATGGGCTTATTCAAAATTAATTCTCTCAGCTTCTAAGCGCTCAATTTAAAACGACAAAATTTTTTTCATAAATATGGAAAAAAAATTTCGAAGAACACCAATACGCTTTAAAAATGTTGTATATTTAAAAAATAATAATTTTAAAGTTTTTTAAATTATTATTTGGTTTGCCAGTTAGAAGCTTAAAGCTATTTTCAATATTCTTAAATCGTTCTAAAATTAAGAAAAGACGGACAGACATCGGAGGCTTAATAACAGGATTCTCATTTTTATTCTTTGGGTATGGAACCCTAATAAGAAAAAATCATTTATTTGAGTGTTTTTTTTTTTTTCAGTTACTGTGAAAAAAATTAAATTATAAAATTATGCAATTTTTCTATTCATTCCTTTAATATTTGGCCGCCATGTTTTGTTAAATAAATATGGCGCATATTACTCTTATTTCTCGACCTAAAAGTTAATTTGATTTAAAATTTTTCCTTATATGACGACTTTCCTGGATGGCAAGGCGAAATAAGCAAAATTTTCAACCTTAAGGTCAAAACTCTCTGTTTAGGTAATTTTGTGTTCAAAGGTAATGATAATTTGTTCCTATAAAGAAATTTTCCTCATTTCGCCCTAAATTATGGAATTTCGGCTTAAATAGGTAAAAGAGATTTGACAATTGAAAGAATTCAATTGATTGTCAAACAGAGAGACGGTAAGGATATCTCCATATTACAGACTCCTATATTTTATTGACATCTGAAAAATAGTAAATCATGTCATTAACAATATCATTTGGATACAAAAGCGAATGTATGCAACGCAGTTGAATATGCGTGTACTCCGCATGGTTGGGAAGCAAATAATCATATATGTTGGCCCAAATCAAATGTAGCATCTTTAAGAAAATATGCAAATGGTATTCCAGAGCATGGCTAGTTCCGAGATAAATGTGTCGTAAAAACTAGCAACATTTGTAATCTTGATGAAACAATTCAATGGGAGAAACAGTTCATTAATTCAAGTAATACTGAACCGAAACAAAAGTAAATGAACCTTAATTTTTGGTTGTATTATCATGTAATTTCAACTATTAGGGATTTCGCTAAACGTTCCCATTTATAATCCAATTTACCTTGAGGTTAACTCTTTTGGGAATTCGGACTTTGAGGCCGAACTCAATCGAGTAGGGAGTTATTTAGGGAATATTTACATTATCTTGCCTCAAATTTGGGAATAGATTCAAATCAACTACAAAGTCTATACATTTCCTTAAATTAGACCTCAAAGTTAAATCAAATTTAGGTAAAAAGTAAGGAAATTTGCCTCAGATTTAGGAAATTTTCCTTATTTATTTCCATATTTTTCCTCATTCCTCTGAGGTAAATTAAAAAGGAATTATTACGTTATTTTTCCCTAATAATTAACTACAAAGTTAAGATTACTACTTTGAAGGCCTAATTTAAGGAATTGTTAAGTAAATTTTTTTTTCCTAATTTACCTTAAAGGAGAATAGCCTTTGAGGTTAAATTCTTTAGTCTAGTTTACGTAATACCCAAAATAATTCGATCGGGCCTCGATGATACGAAATTCAACTTCCAATGTTACTTGGGTTATTGAATTTAGCATCATGATCTTACTTAAGTTCTATTTATTTTTAATTTATTACCTATACACATCAAGCTTACTTCTATTTCAGATCCATTTACCCCACTCATTACTTTCTCTTACGTTAATTTCTTCGTCTTCTTTTCTTCTTCTCGCGACATTTTGCTATTAACTAATTCAACCACCAAACCAACACCAAATTGTATTAATGATGAAGGAGACTATCTGCCAATACCTTGTCTTTTATATACCTTGCATCCTCTGACATGCTGCCATGTACAAAGGTATGACGGTGTTAGCCTCTTGACACTATACCTGATTTTCAAACCAAAGTGTCGGCAAAATTCTCTGATACGTTGTCGCCATAAAGTGCTGAGACTTATCTCAAAGAAAGTTTTATTGTATATAAATCTCAACGGTTGTACAAGTAGCTTTAAAATATATTCACGTTTCCATAATAGCTTTGAATTTTCATTGAAGCGAAATTATTTTAACTATAAATGACATCTTCAATATGTAACTAATATCTTCACTAAGGTATCATTAGAAACGTACGAACTATAATAAATAATCGATTACCTTGTAGTAAATCAGGATATTAATATAATAATCTTTTAAAGTCTCCAAAGAAGGTTGCATAGTGCAAATAAACTAAATTTTTCAACTCCTACGATAAATTTCTAAAATTGTTTTGATTTTGATCTCATTACCTATATATTTGTGGGTAATTTTATTTTATGGTCTTGTTCCACTCCTGTTCAGAAAATATTTATCGAACAAAATAATCCAAAAAAAAATTGTATTTCATTTAATATAAAAATGTTCACCTTTTTTTCTTTGTCTTTATAACTCACAAGTTTTTGTACACATTTAATCTACTAGTATTAACTATTATATACGATCTATATAAATATATAAATGTAAGAAAAGTGCACTTGAAAATAAGTAGTCAACATCTCTACCTATATTCAAGATAATTAAATTACCTCGTGAGAAAGTGTAATTAAAACAAAAAAATACACGTCCGGTTTTGGCAAAGTATTCTCTTAGCAAGGCCATAGAAGCTCGTCTATGTTAGATGCAACTTGAAATAAATATGAACAACGATATTGCAAAACTTATCATGATTATGAAAATAGTTTCTAGCTTTATTTACAACAATTTAGTTATGTAACCTGATTTAGATGAGATTTAATCAGTAACTCATGGGTCTCATCAATTGCCTGTTATATAGTATGCGTATACGTACTACTATCTAATTAGCCGAATAGATAACTATTTTGCGAAAGAAAATAATAATTTTCAACTATATTATTGACACCATTTCACTCTTTATCATGCTGTGTAAGTGTCCTCAGGATTTTTGCATCAGTAATCTATTAATAATTCTTCACCTTCCAACATTCGATTCTCAAATTTTCTTGTTAAGAATGAATCAGTATATGTGTGGGTAGCGTGGTATAATAAACTGCGACCTTATGCCCAAAACAAAATTAGACCGTAAGCAACAACTTTAATGTCCTATAAAACAAAAATACAAAATTTAGTTTTTCCTTGTCATCCGTTGTAACTAATTCAATTCAGAACAGTTGAGAGATAGGTTTTTTCACCTTACAATATTATTAAGATTATAAAGAGAATCATACAAAAGATAAACTGAAGCCAGTTTGATGATAATAAAAGAGACAATTCATCCGGACATGCAGCCTTTTATTGATGCACTTATTTATGGACAAGATTTAATTAACCTTTTTCAGAGCCTCCATATTTAGGTTGTCCAGCGGTACCCAGTCAGAGTACCACGGTAGTCAGGTGGACTATCTTGGAAGGAACAGATTACTCGTTCTGACTCCACTTCTTTGACTTTCCCTACGATCGACGTTTACGCTCCGTCGACAAAGGATCGGCTCTGCAGGCTAATTTCAGTGAAGTTACAAGTTCATCCTGGAACCATAATTCGCTGTACTCCGCCTGCAGGATAGTTCCTGCTAAGTTATCTCCGAGTCAACTTCGACTGTCATAGGGCCAGTTCGAAGTTGGGTGGCAGATAATAATTGATTCTGCATCAAGCTCTCATCACGTAGACCTCAGTGAGGAGTAGCACATTCTGTTGGAAGGGCAAGCTACCCAGCTGTTCCTCCTAACGACTTACGGACATTCCTCTCTGGCAGTGAGTCAGATGTCAACTTACCCAAGAGTGATTTGTTTCGTCGTTTATTCACTGGACTTCACGAGCCAGTCTAACAAGTAATTGGTGTAAGCCACCAAAAGTGTACCTCATTATGCTCTGATTTGTTGTCTGATAAGTTGCCTAATGCATTTCTTTATTCATAGTTGTAGTAGTAATAATCAATTTGGATGAAACTAAACATTTTTCATAAGTTTTCTGTGAAAGTCATGTGCATCTGGAACAAACATTATCCTTTTACAAATGGAATGATTTTTGGGAAATTTTTGGAAAAAGAAAACTAAATTTCATGTCTGATTTATTGTTTTATGTATGACATCAAAAGTTTTTACAGAAAAAGTTTGAGAAACTTTATCAATCTTCAAAACTATTAACAGATCAGTATTCTATTGAAGCAATAACTCCACTAAATTCGGCCTTCTAGTCACTTTTATATAACGACTTTATGGCTGGCATTAAGGCACATTATTTACATGAATTTCATTTCAGACATGAAGTCGTAGGGCGTTATGTCATGGCACCATGTATGTGTATACCAATCAATGTATTATTCCATTATACATATTTATCTATATATTATAGAAAGGTCATCAAATTACTGAATTCATTAATATGTACCAGTGGGATAGCATGAAAAATACTCTCGTCATGTGGTGTTAAATTGTACTTGATTCTGGTGTGCCCATAGGTTGCATTAATTGGCATACAATCATTTATGAAAAAATTGCTTAAAATAATATTATTAAGTCTGGCTCTATTTAATAATAAATGTGTGAATTTTATTGATTCATATTTGAGATATATATTTGTGAAACGAACAAGGCAATATCTAAAGCCAACCATTTGTAAAACGTAGACAAAATAAGAAATATTTTGTGATATAATTGGCGAGCCGCAGTTCCACATTATGTGTGCGTTCATAAAGGCAGAAATGAAAGGTTGTTTTTGTGGAGCATTTTAAGCTTTTTCTTAAGCTACCAAACCAGGTAACAGAGGATCTCATAGGTCTCAAAAACAGTAAATTAGCTAGAAATATCTCAAAGACTGTAATCATGAACCATTTCCATCTCGATAGTAGGAAATTTCTTTTTAATTGTATTATTTTAAGCTTTAGAATCTAGGGCTTGATCTAATTCTCTGAAGATATTGTCTTTCAGTCAGGATGGTAGCAACTGCTGTAATACTCATCAAATATAGTACAATATTTGAGGAGGTCCAGACTAAAATGCTACATATCCATTTTTGAAAAATTTTTAGAAAAAGATAAAATTTATTATGATTATCATATACGTTTTCATGTAAATACCCATCTTCGTCCAGGAATAGCTACGAATTTGTTGCGATGTAATGCAACTTAGGTTGATATTTATCACAAGTTTTTAGCCGCTATGACACGATTCAATCGATAACAAGTTTTTTTTTCGAAAATGAACATCTACGTTTTGGTCTGGAGCTCCTGTAGTATTTTTCCCAAGTAGTGTGATTTTAGATTCAGCTTCATAATAAAGTTTCATTACTGAGAAATTGGCACAACAACTAAGTATATTAAAGTTAAGAGCAGGCGCGACTTGGTCACTGGACCCTCTCTGCGGACACCACCGCAACCAAAGTGATCTATTATGTCCTTCACAACTACATAAAATAATCGCAAACTTTAAGGCGGGATTGATGGTATGTTTAGTAAAATACCAACTTAGGTTAAATCGAAGATTAACTATATCATCGCTGAACGATTTTTCCATCTTTTTGATTTCAGTTTTGTTAAATATCATAGAAATTCAAGCTATAGTTATTATCTTAGTATTCAAAATTGGAATCAGAAAGGGATATTCCAACAAATCATCATCTTATGTCGCATCATAATGTGGTCTTGACACAAAGATCATCTACTATATTGAACGTCATTGCTTGGCGTTCCATTTTTTATACCTTCTGAATATCCAAATTTCAACAAGCTGTGGAAGATAATAATCAACTAATTAAAACTTTACGCAATGCTTCATTGACTTCAGTTGAAAAGCTTAATATATTCCGTATCAATATAATATCTCAATTATCCCGGATGACAAAAAACTTATTGCAGCAACATCTTTATATTTATAGAAGATACCTTAATTAGAAGAAGAGTTTCTCTGTGGAAGATACGGTTAATACCTCTAAAAATCTTTTTTTCTTGATAGAAGAAAAGGTAATGTGCACTTCTGTCTATAGTATAAAGAAAACTATGGAGTCAGACGTTTTTCTTGAAACGGCTTAACAAACCTGCCATAAAACTGGAAACAGAGAAACAGGATCTGCTGCCTGAATTTTGGAGCAATACTCCATATCCTTTGGGTATGAATCAGTTCTTGATGCATATGCACAAGTGTCAAGCGGATATTATTGAGTAGTGCGTAGCAATTGATAGTGTGTGTTTAATTTATTCGCTCCATATTGTTGAGAGATCCTAAAAGGTGGGAAATTGGCACCCGTTGATAAATCCACCAACAAGACAAGAGTCTGGACCCCAATCCTATTTTAATCCGCGTTCGTCCGGTATGTTAGTATTAGCAGTACATAGTTAAGATCCCCCATTGAGTCGTTGTACTCACAAAGAGTTTTCTTTCTCTTTCAGGCAACCAGTGAAATATTCAACACAATATTACTCAGACTGTTATACATAAAAATATTAATAAAAATATGTTCAATTGGTTTTGATTTTGACCTAGCAGTCTGTCTGCAGCATTGTGAACGAAGCTACACCAACTTTATCCGTCAATACCAATCGAAACGTATAGCAATAATACTACTATATAGTGCCTTAAGACTTATACTTAGGCAACCACAAATCGTGCCGGAAAAACCTATGTCTTCAACTTTGTCCAGGGAAACTTTGGCATACCGGTTTTTTGTTTGTTTTTTTATTTAAATCTATTGAAACACTTTCCTAGAAATACGGTTTTTTCTTATTCTCAATGACGTAATCAAATTATATTCCCCAGTTGAACTATAACCACTTAATTTTTTCTTTTGCATTAAATACACTACTTCAGTAAGGTGGCTATTATTAATTTTTAACAATATTTCAACGGAAATGCGATAAATGTACACTGCAGCCAAATATGTATGTACCTTATTGAAGGCCTTGTGATTTATCTTTATTATTATTTTTTCTAGCTAATTACTACCATATTTTGTATCTAGTATTTGGTATTACCTTTATTCACACCCTTCGATCCAACGATCAGAGTAGTCTCACCAGTGTGGTTATCTCTGATCGCTTTCTATAGTGTTCGATGATATGGTCACCCAATTGCCTATACAAATACTTTTTATCAAAAACAAGTGTGAATCATATGGTAGCAAGATTTCACATTGCAATTTTTAAATTAAGTGATTATTATTCCCCTTATCGCCATACGGCACTGGATAAACCAAGTAAAACTTGTAGGTGGACAATTTCTCCTCTCTATAGGCTGAAAATCACTGAAAATAATTTCAATGAATTTCTATAATGCGATCAGTATTTAATTGCCAATATTGGGTGACGCTATCATCGAACTTCTATGGTAGGCGATCAGAGATAACCATACTAATCAGACCTCTCTGATTGCTGGGTCGAAAAGTTCGATTTTTTTCTATGTCTATAGAGTCGAGAAATTATCCACCTTTATTTATTTTTGATTTTTAAGGTATCCAAGAATCTTATTTAATTTGTTTGTGATATTCTCTCAATATGAAAATGTGTTGCAAAATGTAAATCAAAATTAATTTCGTTTTTATGTAACAACTTTCTCACAACAATTTACATATTAGTCAGCTTTCTAAATTATTATTGTCAATCGTTCGGTAAGATCCATATCGAAGATCTTCATTTTAAGCTCTTTACTGGAAATATGATATGGTTGGCTGTAAATTGAGTTCTATCGATTTACCTATATTTAATGCAGATATAGAAAAACTTAATTTTATAAATTATCTTAAAAATGGCTTTGCAATTTTAATGCATTCTATTGGCGACATTTTCAAAATAGATCAATTTCACAATAAAAAACACACAAAACTGGAAATGCAAATAAGACCTCTCCTGACGCAATAAAATTCCTGAAACGATGTAAACAACTCAGACTTCAGTTCTTGATTTTCTTGACTTACCAGATGTTCAACAGCGACGACAATGTTTTGAACAAACTATCGTTGAAGCCATGTTTTATCGCTATCGTCTAATCTCTTGAGAAAACTTCTCAACCAAATTGGCACACAAAAAAAAACATTTCAATTATTTACCGTTTCAAGGTATCATAATAACTAAAGAATTTCGGAAGTTAAACACTCTTATTGACTTCTTTATGGAAATACCCACACTCAATAGCAAGAACTGGATTTTTTACAAAAACCACATAAAAACCAACTCAAGATTTTCAATCACTTATCGCACTGTCCACGTATAACTAAGTAAATTACGTATGATTCTATTATTTACGAAGACGATAGTATTTTTTGCATAGCCAAATAAATAACAAATGAATCTATAGATTTCAGATAAATTTACCAATTAATTTTACACAACCAAATCATATCTCAAAATTTTAAATAGACGCCCATCAACCGCCTTAATTTATTGTTTTTTAATGAAAGAACTGAGAAAACAGCACTGAAAGCGTTCACGGTCAATCGTCGACTAGTGTCTAGGAGGTTCCGGAATATTGTTGAAGATACACTGAACTTCGCCTCGCTACGCTATCAAGAAAATCAAGCGCAACGCAACGCAACGCGCAAGCTACATATCCTCCAATAAAATGGAAAACTTCACAAAATCCACTTTTAATTCCATAAAGGTGTGACGCGACACTGTATTCATGGAGCGCGGGCTTCCCCGATGACCATCCACTTTCTAGGCTTGAGGATGTGTGGTAAATATTGCTAGCACTGAACTGGTTTGGCTCATTCGCTTGCAGCTGTAGTAATATTACTCAATTTCATGTGGCCGATTTCAATTCAATTCAATTAAGAAAACTCTAGCACAATGTTGCGAAGATTACGAATCAACAAGATTTGTAAAAAGAAGATTAAATAAATCTTTATGGTTATTAAAAAAACTTAATTTATTTATACCGAGCACGATATTGTAAAAGAAAGACCTCATTGACCGACTAACTAGAACTAGTAACAATACAATGTACAATACATGCTCGAGATGTCAGGGTAATGTCTGCGCTTGTGGTGGAATACGCAATATATTTACACTTCAAGTTGAACAGAGAATGGGGAGACGATAACTTCTCAGACATAAAGTTTCTTGACTATTTCTACCATTTAATGAACAAAAAAAAGGCGAAGTATGAATTAGATCCCGCGTACCGAAGTTTACGAGGGAAATACATCAAGACTGCCCTATACGACTCTTCATACAGGTCGAACCTATTTATTTTTGCCAGCCGGCAATACGAAACCCTTTTTAAAAATAACCTCTGGATGAATGCTTATCCTCGAATAAGGAGATTTTTGAGAAATTTCACCAAAGATAATGCAAAAATTTACAAAACACAGCATTACTTATTTACCCGTAACAGCGAACACGTACCAGATCAAGACCTTCTATACCATCTAACCGAGCTTCTTGGATATGTCGATGACGACTCAAAATTTTATGAAATAAAACAGAAACCACTGAAGTATTTACAAATATTCTATAAAATGCAACGCTATAATGAGGCGAATGAGCTTAAAAATTTTGCTCTTGTACCCATTTATAAGCATCGCCTTCATCATGTGCGCTACGACTCTTATGCCTTGTACAAACGTCTCCACGGTCTGAAACTATTCAGTGGTAGTTGGGAGAAATTCCGCGACGAAAAAGATGTACAATGGCAAAAATTTTTCAAAATACCTTCGGTGGGGCGGAAAAAATTCGATGGTTCTATTTGTACCGATGGAGTAGCGATTACGTTTTCCATGAAGAAGGAGGTACAAATAGAGCCATTGGAAACACCAAAGAAACGGAGAAAGACTGCCATGACCAAGAAATGTAGCGCACATGATGAAAGGACGATGACCGACATCCAGGATAAATTTAACTCTGACTACTACAAGTTGGCTGTTGGTCTAGATCCTGGATGTCGGTTAATGGTTGGCGGCGTGCGCGTCCCGGACGAGAACAAGCCGGTGAGTTTAATAAAGATCAAATCCACAACATTCCACTACAAAACGTCCACGCATGCAAGGAAAGCATTATTAGCTAAATACACGAGGCCACTTCCCAAAAGTGCAATAACAAGCACGCAATCGTCTATGCAACTGGATTATATAGCATACACTAAGGAGCGGCTAAAATGGTTTACCCAACGCCAAGCGGTGTATGGTGAACGGAAAGTTGCTCGTTTACGGTTTAAGCAATTCATTTGCACCGAACGAGCAACGCACCGCTTGGTGAAGGAAATAACGCAAAACACTCCCAAAACACTAGTTTTTATTGGTTCTACTCAAATAGCGGCGAATTCGCCGATTCGGGGATATGTACGGACGCCGAACCAAAAATTGCTAAAGACCCTCAAGGTGCATTGCTCCGTTCTAGAGGTAGACGAATTTCGCACCACAAAGTTATGCGCCAATTGTTGCGAGCCAGTGAGGACGTCTCGGTCTCCACATCGGTACCAGTTTTGCCCAAAATGTGGTACTATGTGGAACCGAGACGTCAACGCCGGCCTTAACATTTTAAAAGTTGGTCTGGCTCATCTGATGGGCGCCCCACTGCACCCCAACTACAGCAGAAGCACCCGGTTATGACATTAGGACAATGTATGGCTGTGTTGATGGTATTATAACACAGTTATGGCTCCTCGAAAGAGGAGTTTAGTGCGACATTGAGTACGACATTATGTCGGATATTACGAAAATGCCGCATTAAAGCGACTTAGCTATGCTTACTTGATCTGCAATAAATTAAATAATTGCAGAACGAAAATGCAAGTAAATATTTTTAAATTTTTATAGTGATAATGAAAATATTGCATCATTTTAATTATAGGAAATTTTATGAAAATGCTTTATGAGGCTGTATTGAGACAAATGCTGTATATAATAATAAATAAAACAAGTGAAAAAGCTAGAATTGGTCTAACTAAGACCAATTCTTATGGTAGGTACCCTCTATATGAATGCCCGTATGAAGTATGGTCACCCATTTGGGCAATTTTTATTTTTGTAATGGTTTTTCGCATATATATCGAGAAGAGTACGTCGGACAGAAAAAATGATTATAACCAATTTTATAGGATGTCATATACTGAAAAAGTTTTTAGTACAATAAAAATTTCTAGGACTGATCGTTTTCACAGTATCCATAAAAAACCTAAATTTTTATATGTCAACACCAAGAACGGGTTGCCCGATCTATTCTATTTTTGAAATTTTATTTACTATTTCTATGAAAATACAATGTACCAAATTTTAGCTCTCTATGTCTGCTCGTTCTCAGGCAGTGTCCAAATATATAGTGGAAAATGATATTTTTGTATGGCAACGCCACGAAGGAGTTGTCCGATTTGTCTCATTTTCGAACTTAATTTTACTTTTTTGTTAAAGTGCGTGCACAAAATTTCAACTCTCTAAGTACATACGCTCTCGAATTATGGTGCTCACGGACGGACGGAGAGACGGACATGCAAAAATCAAATTAACTTTTAATATTACGTGTGGGTATCCAATTCATTTTGCTCTACCATCATTATTTCTGTGCGTTACAAATGGAATGACAAACTTAATATACCCTATAGATTTCATCTAGGGTATAAAAAGAAATTCAAGCAGAGAAGAAATTGGTTTAGTCCCGACGACGAATACGATGAATAACTTAAAAATTTATCTCTAGGTAGGGTAGACATTCCAGAATATCATCGGCTTCCGGTTAAAAAAAATAATTCCGTGAAGCAGGCTGTGCAAATAGAATGATGCCGATCATGTTTATGCATTATCTTCTAAATCTAAATGAACCCAAAATAAAGTCCATATGAGGTTTCTTTTTGTCCCTCCAAGGAAAAGTTTTATGCATACTGTCAAGCTATTTCGTCTATCCCACCCTGTTAATGTTTAATAGAAGGAACCCAGTGAGTGATCTGTTACGGCCATAGCTGATAATTATGTTATCTCTCCTAATCACCATAATTGCTTGGTAATATGTGGAGTGAAACTGTGTTGCAAGTACAGCGGATATTCAGTGCTCTGTTTGGATTTCTTGGATTTTCATTATTAAGAGCTATAATATTTCTGTAAAAATATCAACCTGGTTGCAAATCCACGGTATACGGAAAATAACGTATGTTGCATATAGTTATAGTTGTGACATGACTTAGACTCATTTCCATATAAAAAAAAACTGCTTCAAATTAAATGACCAAAAATGCCGACACAAACAACAACAATATTATCTAAACTTTTTTTTTTTTGTAATCTGTCGGAAGACACTTAAGTGCGTGACAAGCCCTTTGCACACAGGGGGGGGGGATAAACAGCGGCCCCTTTTCTTATGAGTCAATTGACCGGGGTATCCGAAAGGGTTCCGTTTCACCGAGTATGTACAATGCCAGCCGACCAGAGGACTGTCCTTGGGGGCGTTCACTGCCACTTTGGTAACGTAGTCGTTATCGTATTGTAGTTGTGTCAAATCGACTACGATCGACTATCCTTCTGACCATAGTCGAATGTAGTCGACTATTCGGTATATTCAAAGTGCGGAATGAACGATAGTCGTAGTCAAGCCTTTAACTGCCAAAATTTGGCAGAATGAGCGTAAAGTAGTTTTTGGTAGTGACTCGTAATCTATCGGGAAAAAGTCACTATTTCGGTAGCAGTGAACCTGCTCTATCTCCAGCCGAAACACCAACACAGTTCTTTAAAAAACTCATGTCGAATCCCTTTTTTAAATAGTTCTACACCAGAGGAGTGCAGCTGTAAAAACAACACACGTAAAGTGCACTGCACCGGTGTAGTGCTCGTTGAAGAAGGGAATTCGACATAACTATAATCCCCTCCCAAAGTCCCACATCCTACAAATAGCACGTTTGGCTTCTGTTAGATTGATAAAACCTGCTTGGACCAGATTCTGTAATACAGAGAGTTTTTGAGTTGAGGAAATGAGGGTTATTTTAACTCTCCATTAACTATTCTGTAATTCGGACAGTTTGACTTGAAAATTATTAAATTCGCTATTCCGCTGGATTAAACTATCGGAAATGTAAGAAGAAGAAGAACTTTAAACTGTTTGGTTTTCCCAGTTTGAGGCTGCGGTTACAAACCCCGCCAGCAATACTGGCGCCAGCTAGTACGATCGGATGTAAGCGCGAGCTGGCTTGAGCTAGTTTTTGGTGGCATTTACGCACCTCACCAGCAGCACAAGCTTGCATCACGCTGTACGTACAAAATGGCTTGAGCTAGTATTTTCAAATTTCAGTTGTTATGTTTAGGTGCCGTGAGAATTTTTCACTTCACTAGCTTTGGAATTATAACAACGTACCGACCTATGGCACTATCCTTGACTGTAGAGCTTCTGTTATCCGAAAGCATAATTAAGGAAATACTCCGTTCATCCAATTAATGCGAAACGGAAGAAATTAGGTAAATATGTACACAATATGTTGAAAGCAGATAAAGGCGGAAACGCAGTTTTTGAATATCAGTCATTTTCTTCATTATAGGCAGAAAACTGATAAGGAAGTTATGTCCCATCCAGCTTTTTCACATCCATTTTTGTACGAAAACTTTATTGCATCTAAACAACTGGCGCTCGTAAATATAGCCGCCAGTAAGCGTGCCTAGCGCTTGTAAGACTTTTATTTCGTAACCACACATTTACTATAAAGGGATTCTAATTGTTGATAACAGCTGGCGCTAGCTGGCGAGATGTATAACCACAGCCTAATTGTACATGCAACAAAAATAAATTATTAATATCTCTTTCAATTATATCGATGACCTTTGAAATAAGGCAACTTGCTGATGATTAGGACATATTTGACAAAAAATCCTATCCTAAAGTTCTTGAATAAAGTAGGTAAGTTATGAAGAAATTTCCAAAATAATGAAATATGTATATTTGTTGTGAGATTTCTGATTATAAAAAACTATTTATGAATGGCCGAATCTTGTGCGCTAGTATGTAATTTCGGTAAGCGGTACATTTCTATGAATCTTGAATCACTGATCTCGAAGTGACCATAGCTATCCTTTAAATAGCATCTTTCTTGTAAGAGCTGAATATTATCCAATTTCTGTAACTCATCGAACAAAAATTAACAATACATTAGAACCTGTTTCTTTCATATCCAATTATTTTAAAATAATATTTTTAAACATACACAGCACTTTCAATAATAAAAATCGAATGTCTTTTTTATGTTTTACTAAATACAGCTCTCCAATCGGTCTGAATTAAACCTATCTCTTCACAGTTCTTCATCATTTTCTCTAACTCTCCAACTTTGCATGCAGCACCACAACTCATTACTAATAACGATCACGATCATCACTTTGTTGTCCCTGACTGATTTTAATAAAAATCATAAAGATGTTGTAATGTAGATCACCGTATTTAAGCGTCGATGGAGTAACGGTCTGAGGAGGTGAAATCAACTGTTAAGGTGCATCCACACATAACATACATTGGCAAAAAAAACTTTTGTCAAAAATTTTACAAACAATTTATAGACACTTGACAAATATTTGATAAATATTTGTCAAACATTTTCCAAACATCTGATAAGATATTTGTGTGAAAAATGTTTTCCAAATATTTAGTATTAATTATGTATTCTCCGAGTAAAGTAACGTGCATTATAGCATTTTCCGCCGTACTGCCGCAACGTTTGAGGTAAAATTTTCAAAAAAAAGATGGTGGAACAGGCAATTTTTAGACCGTAGTCGTGATTTATTGAATGATAAATTGACAATCTTTCCGGTTTTCGAAATTTCGCAAAAAACTAATAATTCTATTAATTTTATTATCTTTATCTTATCCCATTTCTTATTCAAGATTAAGTCTTTATTATTTAAAAATTCCAGAATAAACTTTCATTATCCGCAGCTATTGAAAAATGACTGAAAGTACTGTACAAACTTTAACAAACATCAAATGTTTTCCATTTCATTTGGAACTCTTTTAAGAATACAAAACTTTTACATGCACACTCATCAAATATTCCACAAATGCTTGACAAATGTTTGACAAACATTCGGGCAATGTTTGTTAAGTGTGGACGCGCCGAGTTCGGCCTGTTAATGTTTAAATTCGCTTTTTCTATGTAAACAATGGTTTACAGACGATGTGTAATGAATTCGACAACCCCCCACCACTAACAACAATATGGAAGTACTGTCTTCATTTTGGAGTTGAAAAAACGTAGTTTTTTTTAAACTGAAATCTCACTGGACTTCCATACATGGAATAACTAAGTAAAGGCTCCCCGGATTTGTAGATACGGGAATTTTGTTTTCGTTAGTACCGAGAGATTCGTAATTATAAAACAGACGGTTTCCACTTTCTCCATTCTTTAGATATTACGTTGGTAGAGGTAGTGCAGTTTGAATTAATCCGATGTTTTTCTTTTTTAGTTGGACTACTTTCTGCTGAGTGATTTTCTATTATTTGGCATTTTTTGCAATGTAAGATTTCACTACATTGCCTTTAAATCAATTCCTAGTGGACGAGTACGCGACTAGTACTTTAGATATCATTTACAGTCTCAGCTGACGTGAGTAATATTTGGCCCTTCGCACAATAACGTTAATTCACCTTTACCAGAATACCCTCTCTCATCAAATGCAACATTTTTTTTTTCAACCACCTATTTGCGTGAAACGAAGATTAACATTTGCAGTCTTAGCACCAAACATCCCGCTTTCTTAGTAATCAATAGGCTTTGTGAACTAAATTAATCAGGAAAACAGTTAACTACAACCTGGTTTCTTTGATAAGGATTGTGCTAACATCATTCCTATGCTGTTCGGTTGAGTTCCTATCTGCATTTGCGAAATGGCATTAGTAGAATCAGTAAAGGCGTTATTTCATAATTAAAAGCGTTAAGTTTTCTACGAGAAACTGTCGGACCTTATGCCCAACCACTTCTTGTAGTATCAGAGCCTCTGACATGTGAGTCTACTATTGTGTAATTGGGATCGTTACGAGAAAAGAAATGTCGAACAATCGCTGAAGTCCGCATTAGTTGTAACACTAGGAAACTCTCTGAAATTGCATCCAATTAATTCCACTATCACTAATGGACATAGAACAAGAAGAACAATATATTTTTTTATATTACTAATTAAACCAAGCTCGAGGGATACCCGATGATGCAAAGCACAGCAGCGCAGAAAAGAGATAGGGAAGGATTAAGGAATATCAAGAAAGTGGCAGAGGGGATGATGTATGTCGCCCTTAAGCTCTCGCAGATTGTATGCCGTAGGAAACACAGAAGATGGTAGACTGTTCCACATTCGCACATTTCGGGATACTGTACGACCGATAGTAATTTGAAGGGTAAGAATGTGCGCGGTTTTCAGCGAGAGTATTGCGTGCAGGAATAATTCTACAAGGAATCAGACTAGATAGTTTCATTGACCATGCATGTAGCGATAAAGGAGCGGAAGACATTCAACATTGTGGTGGTGCTCGAGTGACTCGAAGTGACAAGTAATTGCCACATCTCCAATGAGCTTGAATGCTCTCTTTAGGACAATATCTAATGAAGCTACTCCTAGAAAGCAGTAATGAGTTTTTTATTCTTTGCAGACCCGTACAATATACGAGTCTAGAGGCAAATCTCAGCCCACTGCATATTAGCAGAGAAATTCAAAAGATAAGTACCGAGGTACTGTCAATTTCTGGCCTCAAACCGAAGATCAAAAAATTCCATGAAGAAATTTGTATCTATACGTATCCACCAGCAACTTGTTGGCATCTAAGTTCACTGTAGTGTAGACACCAGCCAATTGCATGGTTTCATTGCTGTCCTGATGAGATCGCCCTGTTACTGCTAATCAAAACACATTACACACAGTACCTATACTCTCAAAAAATTTCTTCATGAAATTTTTGATCTTCGGCTTTAGGCCAGAAACTGACAGTACCTCGGTACTTATTTCTTACACCTTTTCAGAAATCCAAGACATTTCGATACTTCTTTGGCAACAGAGAAGATGTGATCTGCCCAGCTTAACTTACTAGAAGTATTAATGCGAAGAATTCTTAGTGACAGTGAATCATAAATTAACGCTGCATCAAAAGAAACGGGATTGGCTAAGTGTTGATCTTGTTTTAATGAAATAAAATAGCTTTAGGTCTTAGATGCATTGAATTCGACGAGATTCGCTTTGCGCCAAGCGAGGATATTGTCAATAAATTAACGTGAAATATATATTTATAATTCTGACAAAAATACTGCATTATTTACGGTTAACCCTCCCCTTATTAGGTATCTCATAATAATATCTCGAATTTTCAGAAAGTGGAATTCAATGACAAAAATAACATCATAGCGTCAAATTTCTGATTGAAAAATTTTTCGAGGTGATTCCTCTGTGTATCATTGAACTTTACTTGGCTGGACATGATCTACGACGAATTAAATATAAATTCTCTTTCAAGCTCTTCTTTCCTAAGCGTCCAATTTGTAATTACTTTACCATAAAACGTAACAATCTGACCACAAACAAATATATCTAATTAGATAGGCATGAAGCTCTTTTCGGGGAAACCTTACTTATAAGTGGTACCCCGGACGAGTCATTGTCTCATATTTCATTAATGCGCTAGTCCGAGTTAGTACGAGTGTTGGCGGTGTTAAATGATATTTGAGAGAAATAGTATTCCGCCATGAGGCCCACCCTGGGAATTAACCACACATTATGGAGCTTAATGCGTGCCTAGTGTCACCTGAAAGGCCTTCATCACATTATTAATGGAAATTTCAAGGTAGCTACGGAAAAGCTATTGCGATTTTCTTTTTATTTTCCTGTAATGTTTGCTATGTAACTCGATGAAGGAGCGCTAATTCACACCAATATATGTACGTAGTCTAATCAAAGATGGATTATCCTATTGAAGGTGAACTCCCACCCAAGTTATAAATTATAGGCGATTCAAAATGATGATTCAAAATTACACCACGCATAAATTGGCTTGAGTTTTATACGTTTTCGTTATTAAATCCAAACAAAAGCTGCTGATTTAGAACCTGAGGGCAGAAGTGAGAATGATATCAGTGAAATTATGTCTTACTGAAAAATAACGACTCTGTTCAACCGGAATATCCCAGCATATTTGCAACGCATTGGAAGATGACGAATATTTGTTTATGCATGAGTACGTGTTTGTTGAAAGTTTGTTCTTTTTTGTAAATCGAAAAATTTAGACGGATTCTTGTATTTTATCAATACCAAGCAAGAAGAGACGAAAATGTATATTGAGTTATATGGCCAGTCTTCATAAACTTCACATTTTTATACCCTAGATCTGATGGTCCACTAGATGATGTCACATTTTTAATAATTTTCAGTTTATTGAAATTCAATTTCAATATGGCATGCATGATACAGTTTTACTGGCGCAAGGGTTTGCATTGAGTGGGAAGGCTTACTTATGTCGAATTCTTTTCAACGAGTTCTACACCGGTGCAGTGCAGTTTTACATGTTTTTGTTGTTGCATTACAAAAACAAAAACATGTAAAGCTGCACTCCGCCGGTGTAGAACTCGTTGAAAATAAATCGACATTAGTGTTATAAGGAAAGATAAAAGGGGCTTTATAAATTTAAGAGATTTAGGGCAATATTCACCAAGCCGTTTAATTGAAATTTAATTTATTTTGTGTTTTATAACTCCTGTTAGAGTTATATAAAGTTATATATACCTTATTATAACATGAAATAATACAAATTAAATTTTAATTTAATTTTAAGGTTGCCCTAATATCCTAGACAGACTGTCTCCATAATGACTTAATTTTCAATTAAATGGAGTCAAATGTGCAGTGTGTCACAGAATGAAGTCAAATTTTACTCCATTTAGTAAAATTGCAATAAAAGTGCTACCAACCGTCAAATGAGCTGAATTTGGACAGTTTTTACAATAAAGTTAGCAGTCCCAGCCATCAGCTGATTATGAAATAAATTTCTTTTCCGCTTTCTTCTCTTTTAAGTCTCTTTCAACAACAAAAATAGTCTTCTACTAAATACTTTGCAACTACTACTACACTTAGTGTGCTAAAATTTTGCACACGGGCTTTTTATACGCTAGATGAAATCCAAAGGGTATACTAAGTTTGTCATTCCGTTTGTAACACCTAGAAATATTGTTGGTAGAGAAAAATGGGTTGGACACCCACGCATAATATTAAAAGTTATTCTGATTTTTGTATGTCCTTTTGTCCGTCTGTCTGTCCGTCCTCACGATAACTCGAACACTCATATAATTAGAGAGCTGAAATTTTGCACAAGAGCTTTAAAAACAAAAAAGTAAAATTAAATTCGAAAATAGGACAAATCGGGTAACTCCTTCGCGCAAAAATTTTGTTTTTCACTACATATTTGGACATTACCTGAGAACGATTCAACGTAGAGAGCTGAAATTTTATACATAGTGTGTTCATAAAAATAGTAAATACAATTTCAAAAACGGACTAAACAGGGCAACCCCTTCTTGGTGTTGCCATATAAAAATTTAGGATTTTTACGTATACTGTGAAAACGATCAGTCCTATACGGTTTTAAAGTACTAAAAAATTCTTCAGAATGTAAAATCTTATAAAATTGATTAAAATAATTTTTTCTGTCCGACGATTCATTTTAGAAATATATGAGAAAATCCACTTCAAAAACCAAACTTGCACAAATGGGTGACCATACGTATCTATGATTCTTAAGTTGGAATATGGGACCAATCGGGAACTCCTTCGTAGGGTTACCATACAAAAATTTCGTTTTTCGCTATATGCCTGAGACATAGAGAGCTGAAATTGCTACATGCTGTTTTCATACGAGTTTAAATACGAGTCACGGAAAAAATTGTTAATATTTCCAAAATTTTGATTTTTTTACACACAAAAGTTTTTGAAATAAATAACGGTATTTATGAAATTTGTGTGTAAAAAAAATCGATGTTTTCGAAATATTTACGAATATATTAAAGATGTTTACTTAAAAGATACAGAGTAATACACTTCTCGACAGCTACTATTCTTGGCTATTTAATAAGCCAACAATAACCAAAATCTATAGTGTGGTTCAAAAGTTATACTCATTTATTCTCACGAATATTGGCGAAATCTTCAACTGGCCACAGCTCCTAAAGGAAGATTTCTGGGGGGGGGGGGGGGGGGTGTCTGGAACAATTTTATGATCAGCTTACCTCAAGGAATCGCGTAGAATACCGGAGGGTATCTTGTTCTGAATCACCCAGTATATAGGTAATAATACGATAAATAAAATCTATCGTTAGTTTTCTTAATCTATATGTTTCATGGTATACATTTTAGAAAACTAAAATTTAATTTATTGGCAAAATAAGATATTTATAAACATTTCGTTTACTTAATTAATCTTTCAATGTTTAATTCAAGTAAACAGTTCGCTTGAATCTGCCATAAAGGTTTTCTGAATATAGGAAAGATAACATTAATATGAATTTTCAACATTTATAGTTTTATTATTTTAATGCTAAAAGTAAGAAAATATGACCCCTTGAATTTAGTATTATTTACTTGATAATAATATAACCAACCATAAATTTAATTGGCGCAAAATCAACAGATTTTTTACTTCATATTTATGAACATTTTCTTAATAACAGTAAATTTTTCTTTCCGTTCAAAAATGGACTCAATCGGGCAATCCCTTTTCTTGGTGTTGCCATACAAAACATTGGGTTTTCGCTCTATATTTGGACACCGTCTGAGAACATGTCGACGTGGAGAGCTCAAATTTTGTACACTGCTTTTCATAAAAATTGCAAATACAAGTTCAAAAATGGACCACCAAATCGGACAATCGTTTCTTGGTGTTATATATTGGCATTTGAAAAAAATCAATTTTATTTTTGTGGTAAGTTGCTTACTGTTGAGTGATCCAGTGATTAAATTGTGAAGTTATTATTATTGCAGTTGTGGATTCAATAAACCAACTTTTTATGCAATCATCAAAATAAAGTAAATAGGTTATAAGTATGAGTATTATTAAAAATTGGGAGTGATGCACAATGGTGTGATAGCGTATGCCATTAGTACATTTTATTGTTGTTACAAGTATTTTTACGGTGTGCATCAGCCTTTAATAATACTCAGTACATTTGATATATGTATACTCGTATATTTTATTTCATTAATATCGTACTTCAATAAATTTTTTTAATCCAAATCATTATTAATCGATTTATTGTTAAGTGTTTCAACAAATATTTTATTATAATATTTTTGTTTCTCAAATTATATATTAAGTGATTAATGTAGTCTTGCTCTAGGCAGGCAAGTAAAACCGATGATCATTCATCCGTAATTTGAGTTTTCAAAAATCGCTTTACTTTTGAATTAGAATTTTAATTATTAAAATGTGCTGCTAATAATATATAAAATTACTTCAAAAAATCTTGGATTATTAGATTTTTGGAAAATCTAATTACAAATAATCCCGTATATCCAGTGTATAAAGACATAATGCCCAAATTCAATCACATAATGTATAATTTATTTAAAAAAAAAAAGAAAAATAATAATTCATATTAGCAAAAAACTTTCATAAAAGAATACTTTCCTCTTTTGAAATCATTCGGAAATTAACTTTTCAAGATCCTTTAATATTTTTCGACGGGACCCTAAACTTATACGGCACATTTTTCAATAATATTAAAAATTAATTTTTGTGTTAATTAAAACAATTTTAACATTCTAAACAATTTTTATTTAATGCAATACTATTTTATAACATCTTTAGTGTTTCCAATCAACAAATAATAATAAACCATTTATCGGGGTACAATTGTACGAAATAAAGGGTTTTCGCAGCCTGTTCAAAATGTTTGCCATTTTTGAAGCAAGTATGCTCAGTCCAGTTTTAACACTGGAAAAAAAATCTTTATTAAATGCACAGTTCGTCATTCGCAGGATGTATTGTTCTTCGTTGGTACATTCATACAAAAAATGTAAACTCAAATAAACTTTGTGGCTTCTAAAGAACTGACATTCAACCGTTTATTTTGGCGCTTAGTGAAAATATAGATAGGTACTTAGGTAGTATTAAGGAAATATATGTGTAGTTCGATGGAATTAAATTTGCTTCTTCTAACTTTTTGAGAGCTTTAGATATTTGCTTCAAAGTTTTTAATTTTTTTTTTAATTTAGAATACCCACTTGCTGCGCTTATTCAAAAAATCCTTTACCAAATTGAAAATCCACGAAGTAAAAAACTGTTCAAAAATTAATATTTTATTAAATGAAATTAAGAATTAACAATTTAAATTACATAAAGTAATGCTAAGACATTATTATGAAACCTGAACCTTATAAGAAACTAAAAATAAATTTTAAAGCCTTCTATAACCTACTTACATATGTATATAAATATTTTAAATAAAAAAATTAATATATTTAAATAAAAATATTACATAGTATATTTATTTTTACAATTTCATAATTTCAGATGAAAATTTGCTTATAACTCAAACAAATAAACGAGATAATTTTACCTTATCGGTATTTTTAATTTTGGAAATATCGCAATCACTTTGAAACTTAAGAAAAAATATATTGCATTTACATAATAAATGTGTGCGCTTCGATTTTTTTTTTTTATTTCAAAGAGTATGAAAAATTTCGAAAACTCAAAAATATTGTTCGTTAGTTATCTTCTGAGTAATAATAGTAGGTATATTTATGTTCTGAACTGGATACGAAATTGCATATCAATTTAGAATATTTTTACTGACCAGAAATTCTAATTACGGCTTCCCAGCGCGCTTTATCACTCAAAAATCATCTCAGAAGCATTTAATTAATTAACTCATTTAATGACGTCGATAACTTAATTAATTAGTTTAACGAACACATTAAATAGTCTAGACATTGAATTTCTGAATTTATTTATTATACTAATGAATTGGTTCAATGATTAAATTAATAATTTTGTTTGTTTTTTCTTTTTAACAAATAGATTCACTGAATAATGAATATTTAATTCTTTTATAATTTCGTTCATTAATTTATAACTTCGAATACATTGTGATGATAACCGTGTTTATTGCAGTCAAAATAATGTAAAATTTCGTTGAAATAATGATCTTTTTAGTTGAATATACTTACCTATTTTTTTTTTTTTTTTTTTTCAGTGTATGGGTACGATACGAAATTTTGATTTTGAACGTATTTTGTGTACTGTATCCCCTGCTTAGAGTTTACCATATGAATATTCAGATTTTTTTAAGTACGCTAGCAAAACGTTCAGTCCCACATAATTTTAAAATCATATGAAAATGATATTGCTTTACCGTTCGACGAAGAGAAATATGAAAAGCAACTGAAACGATGTAGAGACCACATATTCAAAATAGATGGGCAGCTATATTTAGTATACCTATGTATATAACCAAAATTGGTCTTAGACTAATCAAAACTTTTTCTAGTTACGTGTTAGAAAGAACTACGTACAAATAATTGGGACACAGAGGTGACATTAAAAGGCGATAAACTAACTTTATTGCTTATGTACTAGTGACTGAAATTTATCTCCAAGAACATCCGCAGTGGCCTCTATTTGAACAGCCTTTGTGTTATACTAACCTTATCTTTTTCGAAAATTCATTACATTCATCCATTTATCGTATCAAAATTGCATAAATCCAAATGGCACCATATACTGGTGTCTTTTTCCATGGCAACTTTATTCAGAGTAAAATCACCCAAAATCAAATAATTCCAATATCGTGGAAATAAATTAACGGTCTTTGGTAAAAGTAAATTGTATTTAATATCCACATATCTTTAGAACGCATTGTTTTTTTTTTTAAGGTTTTACTTCAGAACAGCAATTTAATCTCACATGTAATAAGAAGTAGGTCAATCCAGTTTTATATACTTATTTCAGTCAGAATATACGAAAAAGTACAGTTGCTTTCATAAAAGTTTGCGCAGTGAAAAGTTTTAAAGTTCACTCAGAGTAATACAGAATATACATACCAGGCGCGTATACAGGGGGAGGGTCACGGGGGTCATGACCCCTCCCAAAGCGCTACCTCACCTTCGCGGTGAATTGAATGTGGCACTGGACGTAGAGTGTGCTACAAATTTTTAACAGGACGATTTTCGTATGCTACGGATACAGTGTGTAGCTGGCGATTAATGCTTGTGCTGTAACGCACTTTTCCAATCTGCCGCAAGAGCTAACGCTGGAGTCTGGAGTGGGTATAATTGTCACTCACTCGTAGCTCTTTGCCTTAGAAATGTGCACGATGTTTTAGAATTTTCTTCTGTTTTACATAGTGTCGAACGAAACATATCCATCATAGGATGGTAAATAATTTTGGAATACATATTTATCTTAGTGTTTGTTTGTTTAGAAAAAGGCACGCTGCTTAGCAGCCCAGTTGTTATATTGCTTTTATATTTTTGTTGCGCCGATTACTCCTATAGATGCAAAGCACACGATCTCGACATTTGAAAGTGTTATTGTTTCTAAGAAATTGGTCAGCGATCATAAATTTTTTTTACCTATTTGATTTTCTGACATAAAATCGATGATAGTACAAGTTGATGAGGAGCTCGCAACAGACACATACAAACTGACTTAACGGATTTTTTGATTTAGGGTTCTTCCAGAAGAACCATAGTTCCTGATTTTTCGTAGCGACACTGATTCAAGCCTGACTTGTTAAAAATTATTACGTTCGTAGGGAAGCATTAAATTTTCCTTAGAAATATACTTGCAAATTGTTCTTAAGAATTTTAAATACCCGACGACGGTCCAAACGAATTGGTGGATTGATTCTGATAGTTCACTCTTTCGGACAAGGGCACCTGCATTCAGTTTTCTTAGAAAAATTTGACATTTTTTCTTTGGAGATTTTATGTACTACTAGTGGCCGATCATGGTTCCAAAGAGTTATATTGATTCAGGTGCCTTGGCTGGTCTTGGTCGCTAAAGATATTTATAAGCGTCGGCAATCATACATTTTGTTCTTAGATATTTACTTGAAAATTTTTCTTTCGAATTTTTATACATTATTGATGGCTGAAAACCATCACTTGGATTGATTCGAGTGCTGCGAAAATTGATTCCACAATTTTTCTTCGGAATTTTTACGGCAGGACTATAAAAATAAAATCCATTCGCTTTTTTCTGCGGTAGCTGGCGTTGCTTTGCTTGTACTTTCGTATTAATTCAATTAGTGTTGGTTAATTTAACTTCACGTTTACTTTTAATTTGTATGAGAAGCATAAACTTGCTACATTAATTAGCGATGGAGGTAAAAGTAGTAGCGAAAATGCAAAGCTGAAGACTGATAAGACCATTGACAACTTTTTTCAGAAAAAAGCAAGATCACAAAAAATAGTCAGTAAAATATCATACACTCCTACTCCCTGCTTTGAATGTGTCGCAAGGATCAAGATCTTACTCTCAGTCAATTACTACACCCATGAAAGAATCGCTTGCGTCAACATCTATTTGTACAATCTCTGCACGAGAAGGAGTATCTGGTTATGAGTCCTTAATGTCCACCCTGAGATTGATGTGAATAATATTATCGATTGGGTTTCCAAATCAAACCGAAAATTAGATTTTGTGATATAACGTAAATACCATAAAAAAAATTTTTAAAAGCTACTTCTTCCGACTATTTCACCACCCTCGAGCATTTTAGTTGTGACCCCCCCTAGGGTGCAGGTCTGGATACGCGCCTGATACATACTGTGGTAATACTCAAAAACGTACTGTTTACGAAAGTTATCGAAAAGCTGTAAATAAAACTACGTAATATTTACATTTTTTTTTAACACATCAGCACTTAGCATTCGCATGTCTGATTGGAACAGTAAAACTTGTAATTATAAATGTTCTCTTTTGGTAGTCTCAACTCAATGTGTAAAAAATCAGTAAAAACAATTTTTCAAAAAATATTTAAAATTCTATTACTAAGCCCAGAATACATGATATTCTGGAATGTATGTCACCTCCCTCATTCTGTCCATTCTATCCATAGCTGACGATGATGCTGAAATAAGAAAGAAAAAGATTTTCTTAAGAAAACTCGGAAGGGAAACATTAATTTCAAAAATCTTATCATTGCTATGAAGCTCGTAATTTTACACTCTAGCGACATATTTTTGAATCTTCACGGTGTTTCATGTCTGTCATCTTGCAGTGCCGAAACAATGTGCGTAACCAAAAACAATTTAAACGCTGGAACGAAAGCAAATACGAAGTCACATAAAAAAGTAATAGCTGCCTCTGCGGACGTAACTTGTTGGTAGTATTATGGCCGGGGACTGGAATGAAGCGCAACTTAAAATTCCCAGGCAGCACGTATTTTTATTTGGCATTATGAGGCACGTGATCATTCCAGTTTCAAGCATTGCAGTGTGTAGTTGTTACTTTACATAATTTTTCGATGTATTTGTTCTACCAACTAAAGGCAGCAAGTTGACTGATGTAATCATGAAGAGAATTTTGAGGCACCTCAAAGCGCACCTTATAGTGACCCATCTAAACAGTGTCATTAGGACTATTCTAATCCAGTCCACTTCACTCCACTTAACAGCACGTAATGATAATTAAATAATTATATTATTTCCTCAAATCACAGGTAAAGAACTGCAGAGCCCTCCGATCAGAAATTTCCAATATCCAAAATGGCCGAAACTATTAGCTTGCAGTAGTATTGGTATGCTGCTCGTGTTGCAAGTCGAAACTTGACATCTCGTGTCTATCATCCTGAAAAGTGCAACAAACATCTCAAGTTTTGACATTTGGTAGCATGAATTCAGGTGTTTACCGCCAGCAGCTGATTTGTTTATAGTGATTAGTTTGGTACGAGATGTGGAGTTAATTAACTTGAAATGGATTATAGAAATCTAAAAACAAAAGTTAAAAGTTATCAACGCTCACACTGTGTTCAACTACCCTGCAACTGTGTTCCATGCCGAAGTTTTCGAACGTCGCATTGTCTCAGCCTTAGCTTTTTCAGTTTATGTGCCATCTACTGTCGGCTAGTAAATGTAGAATTGGTATTTGTTGGAAAGAATTTAATTTTTTAGAGTTTCCTTTTTAAAACAGCTTTTGATGTTTTTTTAATTTGATTGGGTCTTTACAATTTACTTTCTAATCTTTGACTATGTACCTGCATAGATAAACCGTATAATTTTTTACAGAAATCCTCCTTTTTATTTATTTTTTCTCTTTTCGTTTTGAAACATTTTTTTATTTCGAATTCGCAAATCACAGATGAATCAATATAACAATAGATGGCGCAACTTCACTAAACCGCCTCCACAGACTCAATCCACTATACATCCTATCCATCTCTACTAACTTCACTGCGAGCAGGTAGACTGCTCCTTTCTTGCTAGCTGAAAGCTGAGTAGATTTGATAACTATGGCGTGCGGGATGTAGACGGGCTTGTCGCAAAAAATATCTCTAAATTTATTGCTTTAAACCTTTTATTCCGTCGTTTATTCAATCTAAATCGTTTTCGTTCACCATATATTTGCGAAAATGTTTCATAAGTGAATTGTATCATGTGTTTAATTTTCATTAGTTTACTTTTTTTTTTCACTAAGCCAAGATGAATTTTGTGTTGTGAAAATGTCACTTTTCTAGGAAAGAGACAATATTGTGCTCTGCGAATTTAGTTGATAAAATCACTCGTTACAGTTCTGAGTTATTTATTTATAAATTGTTTGCTTTAATTATACATAAATTTGAGTAATATCTATAATTACTACAAAAGAATCCACCGCGTAGAGCACGTAGTAAAAGTTTCGCAGAGAGAGGAAGTGATTTTTTCCCGTATAAATTTTGCGTTCTTCTCTGGTTATCTATCTGGACTCCACTCGACCGCAGAAAATCCATTCTTTTCTTCAGTTGGGGCCTGGGTTGGATAATTACGCGCATGCAGCAGGGCAGGTAGGTAGAAGAAAGCAATATTGCACACGATTTAGTAAGTAACTAATCAAAGGAGATTGAAACGTGCGGTTAATCAATAAATTATAAAAATGGGGGAAGTCGAAGTAATAATATGGTTTTGGGCTGGGGGCCAACGACACGTAAAGAGTGATAAAGCAAACGTTCTTGCAGCCTACGCATTTCCCTCTTGTGCCAAAGCCAATGCTAAGCAGAAATTTTTCAACTTTGCATATGAAATTTCGTTTATGCTGGTGACGGCGACAGTTCTTTTTCTTTGCTACTGACGTTTTTGCTTTCAATACCAGTCTGAGAGCGCCGGCCAACAATCATAATGCAAAGCGAATCTCCCAACTAATCTCGGTCTAACGTGTGCGAAATTAGTCATTTGAATATAAGCGGATTGCGCATCAGGGAGCATCATTTAGGTAAATACCTATTTCGAAAATAGAAAAGACATCGACAAAAACAATATACGACACTCAACTTAAAACTGAATGAAGTGTTGCATAATGATTGTTATGCTTAAAAGATTGCCTTTGTCCTTTCCTTATGTGCCGTGAGCCTACAGTTGTAAGATTTACAAGTTTCTTTACTCTGTTTCAAATAGAATGGTTGAAATAGTTATCTAAAACACTTAAGATAGAGACTTTCTCACTCCATTCATTAATCCTAATTAAAAAATATGAATAGTCTCCTGTGCATATATACTCCCGCGGATAAGGCTCAATTTTATAAAATGCTCACACTACTACCAAATGTAAATATTTTGCTAAAAAAGGTATAATTGCCTAAATAACAAATGAAGATATTTGAAGTCGTGTAGAGGAATATAGATAAAACACATCGTAGTGGAAAGGAGCAATATATTCAAGCATAAAAATCAGGTTTTAGTCGCTTCTAGTGTCTTGTTTTGAATTCTTCTCTTTCTAGCTTGGATAGTATTATAAAATTGTTTTCCTAAGTAAGGAGTTTATTTTGATATGAGAAAAAATAATCTACACATTGGATCCAACGAAGAGGAAGAATGTACTGTAGATCCTGAAAAATTAAGTAATTATTCTTCACTTTCGGATTGCAGAGGAGTTATTTCTTTCTCCAATCATTTGGCTCGAGTGTGCAGATCAGGCCCCTTTTCAATGATATCGTCTATAGTGTTCACTACTTAATATTTGCGAGACTTTGGTGATAGTGTGCTGCTGATGCAGCTACTAGCACTCAATTTATGAAATAGTCTTGTGTTAAGCTTTTGGGTAACTGGTGCGCTACTTTAGCTAGCTACCAGAACTGAATTTGTTACAGCAGTCTTGAAACGATACAGAGTCTCAATTAAAAGGTGAGGAGAACTCTTGTACTGACTGGTGCGCTACTATAGCCATCAACCAGCACTCATTGTTTCAGCAATCTTGAAACGATCCATAGTCTCAATTTAAAGGTGAGGAGAACTATTGTACTGGGTCGAAAGTCATTAGCGATTTGGCTACGTTACCCAATGTATACAACTCGGGACTTAACGAAGGTTGGAGAGTCTATTGATATGAACAAATAAAATTTAAACGGGACACGAAATGTGTCAACTTTGAATTTCGCTTCAGTCGGGGCTCTCTCGACCAGAGAAGGCAGAAGTCGAATCTCGCTTTATTCTGAAGGGATACAGCTCTGTCGTCTACTTGATTTATCAGCTATCCGAGAGGTCCTGTCTAGTCTGCTTACAAACGCTCGTCTTATCTCTTACAGAGAAGAACAGACCCATCTTTCGGATCTATATGAAATGCAGGAATTCTGGCAGGATGTTCCTCAAATACGTCAGAGCCTATATTTGTTTTATTGAATAGGATTCTCTTCTGTGCCGTCCAAAGTGGAACTCCAATAATAATCTGTATCACTAAGTGCCTGGAGCGGTACAATGAGAACAGCGACTTGATGTTGAAATAATTTATTTACTTTTGATGATAAATATTTTAGTTGTTATCTTTTCATCAATACTTCGACAAGATGTCGACTCAGACTTTTTCTAAATCAGAATGACACTTTTTGTTTTTATTTTCTATTTTCAAAGAATCAAGGCCTACTTATTTGTAACCTTTCCAATCTTTTTAAAACTGCTATTTCGGGTCAATTCTCAAAACCTTAGAAATGTTGAGTGAGGTTGCTTAGCAAAGGTTGGTGTCCGTAGCACGTAGTGATGGTAGCCACAAAACCAGGGGGTGGGGGGCTTAAGTCTTCCAAGCTTTTAGTTTTCTTAGAATTGAAACACTTTAAGTAAAACTCATACGTCTCTGCATTTTTAATCTAAAAATTTCTCGTGGAACAGTTCGTACATTTTACAAAATGTTAAATCTGCTTCTAGAAAACTTGTTTTTAAATGAGGAGGCTTTTTCCTTGATTTGTATATGTATGTTTCCATATCATGCTTAGATTATATAGCAAAAATAGGATAAGTTATGAGGAAGAAAAACTGAAGCATTTTTCTTCATGTAGTAGAACCGCATTGATGTGGCAGTAGTAAACTACATTATTTTTATAATTTTTTTAATTTTTAAGAATTTTTGCTGAGCCCTATTTATTTTCAGATAATATTTCTTTTAGTTGTCTTTGCATGGCTGGATATAATTTAAGGCAAAAATGACAATTCAATTGTAAACCAACAAACCGGTATTGGAAAATTTTAATTTTTTTCCACTGTTGTGGTGGCTTCTACAACACAACAGCGGACTTCATCACTAAAATTCTAGACTCCAGAGCCTCGATTATATAAAATCTATTCCACAAAACAAAATATCACAATAGCTTTGCACTATTATCAAGTATTAATCACTTCTTTTTACCACAAACTAAAATCACTAATCGCAACATAAGGGTAAGCTCTCTTGTCACTCTCCCCTTCCCTCCCCGTGTATGCAAAAAAAATGCTTATCACACGTAAACGAATTTCACACAGCATAGCCTGTCCTTTTTGATATATAATCTAAGATATCATGTCAATAAATGATAGATTATATTGGAAAAACTTGTTAAAGCGTGGAACATTGGAAAACTTGTGTAAGCCTTATAACAAGCCTCAATCCGAGTGGATCTTTTTAAGAAATAAGACTTAAAAGAAGTCGTGTGTTATTTTAAGTGATCTGATAGTGTACGATATCTAGCAACCTTATTTCTTTCCGTCAATCTCATTAGGTACGGATCCTTCTCATTCTGGGGATGCGCACAATTTACAATGTCAATTATTATGTTTATTTGTCTTTAGTACTGAACGTAGACATAATTTTTACGACAACCAGGGTCTCTGAACTAGTAGTTTCCACTTCCATTAATAAACATTTACTAGTTCAATGTAATACATAAATTAGCAGGTTTCTCTTTTTATACTCTAGAAATCTAGATCATGGGGTACACTAATAGTGAGATCTTCAGAATATGAAATGCTATGCTATATCCGACGAACCGTTCTAGAAATATATAAGAAAAACCATTTCAACAAACAAACTTGCACAGAGGGGTGACTATACAAAATTACATACGGGCATTCACCTAGTTTCTAGGACATCGAAAGAATTGGTCTTATTTTATTTGCCTGTTTTCCTTTAGCGCTTTTGTTTCCAACATTCTTCGCCTAATAAAAATTCCTGTTAAACAACTGAATAAAAAGCCAAATAACCCGAATTCACATTCCCGATAGAAACCAAGAAATGAAAATGAATTATGTTTCAAATTTCTCCTTTACCAAGTATGTAAATAGTATCCAGAAAATTCCACTTTCACTCTACTTTGAGATTTCTCTAAATGTAAGCATTTGTGTATGCCAATTTTGCACATTTGGGAATTTTATCCTTTTTGCATTCAGCTATTATTTGCTTTAAACATTTTTGTTTATTTAATTTTTCTTAGTATGCAGGAATCAAATTCAAAAGAAACTTCATTGGGTAACCTTAAAAGCCTACTGCAATAAGGTGGGCGGGCCACGTCTTCAATGAAATCTGGGTCTGTCTGCATTGTTTGTATTCTTAATTAATCGAATGTTTTTCTTATCGCTATACGTTGAAGCAATCAGCTGGACATCTTTTACATTACAATTTTTGAAATTAGTATAATTTATTTATTTTATTTACGCTTAGTTTAGTGTAATTTTTATTTGAATTTTTATTACTACTTCCTTACAATTTTAATTCTAATTCAAAGCTTTCAATATAACAAAATTCAATGTTACTAATTGTTACAAACAATCAGGAGCGAAAACTAAATTTCAATATTTCAAGCTACTTTACAATATACATATTTTCAAAAATTCATTTTGTAAAGCCTAATACGGCTACTACTAAAAATAGGTATTTTTAACTTAACCAACTAACTACAGGCGCGAATCTATCATTAAAATTGGGTAGGGGGGGGGGGGTATCTTACTGCTAAATAAAAATACATTTGTATGTAAGGTGTTATTAACTAAAAACGATTATGTATTTCAACGTTTAAATTTTGTGTACTTCGATAGTTAAAGGGGGAATCAACTAGGAATCGCTTCAATAAATTACACCAGGGTTCATCAACACATTTTCTTTAATTTCCTTTTTTTGGTTTGCGGGAAGTAATACCGGAAAAAAAGATGGTTAATAATTTATAACATTGATATAATAAAAGTCTTAGACATTTTATTCTAATCTTAATATAAAAATGTGTTAGATATTATTCTTAAACTTAAAACCATAAATTTCTGTATTATTAACTTCCCACCTTAATAGCACAACGTATTGAAAGTTTCTTTTCCAAACTTAATTTCACAAAAGTCTGGGAATTATTTTTCTAAACTTAATTTCACAAAACGTGTTCGTCGCTAAGGACATAAAATCTCAGATTACTTTTTCAAAAACATTTTGGTTTTTCTCATACTAATACCTACTGTACTTAAAATATCTTCGGATATCAACAAACAATTTACGTAAAGATACGACAAAATGTGGATTGAACTGGAAGTTTTGAAGAAAGTCTCCAGGCAGGCGTAAACCTTCTCGGTAAACTAACTCCGCCGGAATTGTTAAAAATTCCTCCTTGAGCACTGTCCTGTGGCTTAACAATGCGAATGGTAAAATTTTTGACCAAGTTCTGTTTCTGTAGGTCATAATAGTAACTTTCAGCGTCCTATGCCATCGTTCTAAGAACCCGTTTGCTTAATGAGGATGATATGCTTTAGTTCGGCTACGAGCAAAGCCTAACAAGTTAGAGATTCAAATTCAGCCTCAGGCCAACGCGTGAATCTATCAATGACGATGAGACGATATATGACCACAACAGAACAGACTAGAACTTAGACGGAAAATAGGCCAAAGGTTTTCTTAAATGACGAGTGATTTTGCATTGCTGACATGCGCGAGCCCAGGAATTAACATCCTTATTCACTGAAGATCAATAATATTTGGAGGTTACCCTTTTGTTAGAGGCACGGATACTTGGGTGCGATAGATTGTGTACGGCGTTAAAAATTTGTTCCTAAAAGACTTGAATAAAGGGTCGATTACCAGTAGATTTGCGTACCAGTACAAAAAATGGGACACTTTTCAAATTTATACGATGAATTTTGAAGGACAGCTAGTAGCTCAGGATCAATAATTTGTTCGTCGGCATGGGAACCAAAGTCTATCAGACTAGGAATGTGAATTTTGTCTAGCCTGGACAAATTTCAGCTACTACATTGTCCTTACCTGTCATTTGCTTGATGTCAGTGCTAAACTGGCCGATGAAATTCAGATGCCGTGGCTGTATGGATTACGCCTTCTCATGGTTCTGGTTAAAAGCGAAAGTCAGGGTTTGTGGTGAGTGAAAAATGTGAATGGTCGCCCTTCTAACAAAAAAACGAAAGTGTTTAATATCTTGATAGGCTGCTAACAATTTTCGATCATACGCGCTGTACTTGCGTTGCGTACTATTAAGTTTGACCGAGAAGAAACTTAGAGTTTTCCAGGGGTTGTTCGTCTTTTGCTGTACCGCAGCTCCTACGGCCGTATCAGAGGCACCAACCCATAGGGCTAACTCCGAAGAAGAATGAGGGAATGCTAAAAGTACCTCCTCAGCTAATTATTTTTTTACCAATTCGAAAGCCTTGACTGCTTCCTCAAACCAACTTATTTTCTTCTTACCATCTTTATTGGAGCCTCTTAAATAATTGTTTAAGAGTGCTCGATGCTCTGCCGCATGTGATAAAAAAAGGCTGTAGTGGTTAATCGTGCCGAGAAAATGTCGTGAAATCCTTCACTGTAGCCGGCGGTAGATTACAATTCGCAATGGCACTAGCTCTTTCGGCTGGTGGCTTTATGCAATCTGGTGAGATTAAAGGGCCTAAAAAAATTACCTCGGAAGACGAAAACTTACATTTATCCATGTTGATAATAAGTCCACAATCTTCCAGATCGGCGAAAATTTGCTCGAAATGGCCAAATTGCTCACTAATAAAACTTGAGGCGACAAGAATGTCGTCTAAATAAGCAAAACAAAATTTGAGCTCCCTAAAGTATGGTATGTATGACACTTTGGAATGTTTGGGGCGCATTGCATAGCCCAAAAATCATACGAGAAAACTCGAATAGCCCGAACGGAGTATAAATTGCACATCTTCGGGTTAATTAAATCTAAGGTCGAAAATATCTTGAATGCGGTAGCTAAAATTATGTATCAATGGAATCGGTAAAGCAATTATAACTTCTTTTCTAGTTGATAGCACCAAATGTTCACCAAACTTCGTTCGTTTTAATTCAAGTATTCATTCTTCAAAAACTTCTAAGAGTTTGCATAATTTTAGGACACCAAAGTCTTTCAAACACTAAAGCAAACAACGAATCTTGCATACAAGAAACAAAATTAAACATAATTTTTGTTTCGGTTCGAAGTTACCTGTAGTTAAAAATTTAACACTCTTTAAAATTCAGTCTGTCATTAAACTTCTGGTAAAAACTAAGCAATTTTTGTTTGCTTTTCTTTGAACAAACTTAGACACACAAAGAACATTCTTCATCAATTACCACCTATTTTATTATGTTTTTTATCTGAGACCTCTGACTTATAACAGTGGACTGATCGTATTGTCATTTTCATATAAGAAAGAATGGTACAAGTTTTGTAGTTTTCTCTTTCGCGCTATGGCAGAGCATGTCATACAATTGAAAGAAATTTAAGTCAAAAGTTTACTTATCACGCATTTGAATTTTTCATTCATTAGAAAAATATTCATTATTTGCAGGTGAAAGAGACTTCAAGCTTTAAAAAAGAACGGCCGTCTTGAGCGAAAGCTGTAGTCTCATTTCAAAGTGAATTGGGTAGAGTTTAATAAAATGCAGAAACTCTTCATAATTTAGTTGAAAGTCTCACAACTACTTTTTTTCCTAAAGGTAAACATTTTGATCTATGCGTTAGAATTATGGTCACCAGAAGCGTTGTTTATTTTATATAAATTTTTAAACATGAAACATGTTTGTTTTTCCGTAATGCGCAATGTTAAAAGCTTTCAAACGACACGTTTCTCATACCTATGCATTTTATAACGTCGTGGCCTGCACAACTCCATGCTTATGTATATATATGTCAGTGGTTAGACACATAAACATGCGTCAACTTGCCGTAAAAATTTTCAGATAAGGATTCCCAAACCCGATTTATCTTATCTTCTATTTTAAATTCTAATTTGTGCACGTGAAAAAAAAAATATTTTTAAAAGTATTTAAACATATTTTCTGATGATCACCACACTAAAATTCTGAGAAAAACCTATACACATAGATGCACACAATAATATTCATTGAGAAATAAGTCCGTTCGTAGCCTCTCTGGAATACTAGTAGTCTAGGTAGTTCCTCGCACTCGTTAAAATGTGCTGTGCAGTAAGCGGCGCGCCCTCGCAGTAAGTGCAGGATGATCTTGGTTGCCTTCTGAAAAGGTATTCTTTTATTGCCAGGAAATTCTCCAGACTGATTCTGGTTTTCTCGATCCTTGATCTTCTGGACAGAGTGAGCATGTTTGGACGGTTTATTGTATTAGCTGTTTTCTTTTGTGTCCGCAGAACAGAGCAGAACAAGAGATACACAGAAGAATGCTTCATACATTTTCATATAAAGATTTAAATGAAGCGAACAGTACAAATAGTTCGCTTCAATCGACAGAACAATTTGTTCTCTCCGGTATATGGGAGTTCTAGAACAAGATACACAAAAAAACACATTTATTGTGGTGCCTGGTATGCCTACATGGCAAGGACCTCATACGATCAAGATCTTTCCGTTTTGAACTGTCGCTCTGACATTAGATGCCAGCGTGTTCTTATTTTAGGTGTTTTTGATCGCTTTGATCTTTACGTAGCCGTGGCCAGACTTTTTTAAGTAAAGTTTTTTGTATTTGTAGCTTATTATATGTAGAAATAAAGTTTATAAACGTTGGAAATTTCAAGTAGTAGTAGGTATCAAGAAGTCAATCTATAGAAATACATTTTTCAAATAAATCCTACATCCAAAACATATTTGAAATCAAATACTTGGGTTGATTGCAATTATTCCAAATAACATACAAAAATACATATTAGGTTATGATATTTCAAATGCTTGAAGAGTTGAAGATCGTATAAATAATAATTATATTCCACGGAGCAAAAATGTAATTTCAATGCTTTCGGTGACTATTTGTGCAAATTTGTGACCTTCTCCACCCACCATCCCGTTGTACTAAGTCAAAAGTTGGGTTTGTTACAGCAACTTACTTGATATTTCTTTATTTATTTATGATGAGCAACTAGGCCTTTGGGCCCATTGTATAAAAACATGTTACTTTGGCAAACAAAATGAGTGGCAGAGTAATAAAATAAACAAGAACAAAATACTAAGATTAACTAATATGAAATTCTAAATATGCCGACAAAACACACTCGATCGATATCCATCCCCCGCTGTCCAGAAAGATATTACGTAGAAAGAACTTGTACAGAAATAAGAACTTAGGGTGCAGGTGCACTACCTATTGTCATGCCGAAGAGTGTGAAAGTGAGTAGATCAATGCGCGAAAAAGGGACATAGTACGAAGAGCACAAAACATTAGAATAGATTAACTTAGAATAGAATCAATTGAATAGATTAGAATAGAATAAAATTGGTTACCGAAGGGCAAGACCAGCACACTAGTTAAGACTTCCAATGGGAATAACGCGAACTGGAAGTTTTCAGAACGTTGGATGAATGACGTGGGATAATTCAGTTAAATGGGAACTCCAATCTGGAAAACAAATATTGAGGAGTGTGAGATCGAATTAATTTAAACAAAAAGATGAGGTTGCGGAGTATAAGATACCTGTCAAAGGTAGTATTAAGAAAATCCACCGTGTAACCGCGCAAATCATTCACCCGTCGTGGAAGACCGTACACATACCTGATAATTGAATTAAAGGACGTGCGTAGTCTGTCAATATTTCCTGCGGATGTTCCAGTATATAGCTCCGCCCCATAAACGAAGTAGGAAATCAACAGGGCGTGGGCAAGCTTCTTCCTTACATATTTTGATATGTAAATGTACGTCTTATTATCTTTCAAAGAAAACGAAATCTGATTCATTGGGACTTTACAGCATGGTGCAAATGATAATTTTTCTCTAGGGCCGGGTGTAGGGATGTAGGGAAGTCATATAGCTTTTTAAACTAGTGAATTATTCCGGTGGTTTGAGGTAGTAATCCCAAGAAATCGAAGTCTTCTTTGTACTGTAAGTCGGAGGAAACAGAAAATGGTAGACTGTTCCACATTCGCACAGTTCAGGATAAAAAAGGATCACGGAATTTTACCGTACGGTCAAAAGTGTTTTTAAGGGTGAAAGAAAGAGCGCAGCTTCCAGCGTGGGTATTGCGTAAGGGAATTAATTTACAAGGGATCAGACTAGATATTTCATCAGAACATCTACAATGCTTGTAGCGATAAAGGATCAAAAGGCATCTTATGAAGCTAAGGCTGTACGACCAGCCCCTGTCCAGATGTGGGAAATTCTATTTTAGTTCTGATATATGTAGAACTTGTGGAGGGGGGCTGGATGCCAGACTATCAAAGCCCTTTGAAATATCTAGGGCAATGATTTTGGACTCACTAAAATTGTGAAGACTACGGTTCCAATGTTCTGTAAGAAGAGTCAGCAAGTCTCCAGTTGAACGTCCAGTCCAGAAGACCTATTGGCCGTTGTTGATGAGTTGATTAGTTTTTAGATACTTCATTCATTTTGAGTTAATGACAGATGCAAAAAACTTCGAAAGAATCGAAGTGATTGCAATATTAGCTCTATCCAACAACAACCACTTCACGATTGTTAAGTAGTGAAGGTATAGAGGAACTGAGAAATTATCCTGTTGGTTTTAAGCATTGGCCAGAAACATTTGTTGCCCTTTTCTTTGTTTAATATTCTAGTCAAAAAGTAATTTTTCTCTCTGGATAATGGATTACAGGTGTTCTGCGTACTCTTGTAGATTTGTTTCAGTTCTGGATATGAATGCAATTGATAGAAGCGAATAGTCTACTCGCTTGAACTTGTGTTCCTGGCAGTCTTGTAGGTGTGTATCAATACTGTACATTAGAGTGGCCCAAAAATGTGTGGATTTGCAAAAGTGTTAAAATGTCTAAATGCTCATTCAGAATTTGTTAGCTAATGTAATTCTAAACTTCTACGCAAAATATCAGTGAAATTCGTTAATGTTTAAAGATCGCTCAAATAGAAAATAGTGTTTTTTTTTTGCTGTTTTGAACTTTCAGGAAAATTTTCTGTCATAACTTTTTAATTTGACAATATTTTTTCTTGATTCTTTTTTTAAATTTAAGGGAACTTAGTTATGAACTTACTACAGTGAAAGTCGTTTAAAATTAAATTATTCTATTTTTTATAAAATTTTCAAAACAAAAATTCGGACCCGGAACTCCAATTTATTGGCTTCGTGTAAATTTTTTTGTAAGGAAAAGTGGCAAGGGGATATACTTTTTCCGCTATAATGTAATCTACAATCGGTTATCTTTCTAACGACTACAACGTAAGGGGGTCATGTAGTGTACCAACTGTTCTCAAAATGCGATTTTCGGAGGTGAAGCATTTTTCCAAATTATAAAGATATGTCGACTCATAAAAGTAACGACTTTGTACCAATGACATTTTGTTTTGCAATTATTAGATTGGAAGTTATTTTGATTTTTGCATGTCCGCCTCTCCGTTTGTTTATCTATCTGCCTGTCTGTCTTATCGTCCGCACGATAACCCGGGAGCGCGTTCACTTAGGGGGCTGAAATTATTCACACGGGGGGGTTTTTTTTTTAAATAAATTTAATTTTGAAAATAAGACAAATCGGGCAACTCCTTTGTAGAGTTGCCATACAAAAAAATTGCTTTTAACGGTACATTTGGGCACTGCCCGAAAACGCGTTGACGTAGAGAGCTGAAATTCGGTAGGTACATGATGTTTTCATAATAATAGTAAATAAAATTTCAAAAATGTACTAAATCGGGAAACCCCTTCTTGATGTTGCTATACAACATTTTGGTTTTTCACTATATATTTGGACACTGTCTGACCTGCAAGGCCCAAATTTTATACACGGCGTTTTTGTAAGAATCGTAAATACATGTTCAAAAATGGACTAAATAGTTCAATTCCTTCTTGGTGTAGTCATACAAAACTTTTGGTTTTCGCTATATATTTGTAAAATTTTGTAAAAATAGTAAAATTTTTTCAAAAATGAACTAAATCGGGCAATCCATTCTTGGTGTTGTCATACAGAGCTTTTTGTTTTCACTTTATTTAACTTTTATGTTCATCTACGGTATAATATTGTTGGTCTTAAGACCAATTGTAACTTGTTATCTTGTTTTTTTGCATAAATCACTTTGTTACAGTGAAAAGTCTATACTTTTATGCACCGGCATATATTCTTTGTAATTTGCAAAAATGCTTCATCTTCGCATTTTGAGAGCAGTTGGTACACTACATGACCCCCTTAAGTTGTAGTCGTTAGAAAGATAATCGATTGTAGATTAAATTATAGCAGAAAAAGTATATCCGCGTACGAAAAAATTGGAGTTTCGGTTCCGAATTTTCGTTTTGAAAAATTTATAAAAAAATAGAAGAATTTAATTTTCTGAAACAACCTTTCATTGCAGTAAGTTCATAACTAAGTTCCCTTAAATTTAAAAAAGAATCAAGAAAAAATATTGTTAAATTAAAAAATTATGATAGAAATTTTCCTGAAAGTCCAAAACACCCAAAAAACACTATTTTCTATTTGAGCGATCTCTAAACATTAACGAATTTCACTGAAACTTTGCATATAAGTTTAGAATTACATTAGCTAACAAATTTTGAATGAGCATTTAGACATTTTAACACTTTTGATTTTTTGTGCCACCCTACTGTACATGGATGCAATTGATAGGTGGCTAAAAAGCAGACTCTTTCGCTCTTATAGATTGGTTGCACTTATCGTTAAACCAAGAGCGATTTTGCTGTTGTTGAGATCTACTGTAGGATTACGGAATGTATTCACGTATGTCAATACTTAGTATGTTACTAAGTTCCAATTTATATTTATCAACATCCCCTGAAGCAAAACAGACCTAACAATAAATTTCTCTAAGACACTGATTGAGACTTTCTGGATATTTAATTTTTAAAACTAGATATTAGGAAAATAATTCCAAATAGAATATAAAATTGATAGAGATAAAAATAGAGAAATTAAAGTTGATTCACGAGAAGAGAGAAACACGGAAACAAACAATATAAAATCACAGGAAACAAAGAATAACGGGAAAATATACAGGCCTAGAGTTAAATCTTAGCCTTCTCAGTAATGCGTTTAATATGAGCATTCCAGTTTAGTTTGTCGTTTAGGGTTAACGTTAATCATTTTAATTTTTCGAATCGTTAATTATTTCGCCGAAGAATGCAGGAATTTCTTTTTCTCCCTTTGTGAATTGAACGCATCAATTTATTTTTTTATTTTTCGTAAACGTTTAATTCAAATTCCAGTTAGCCAGCATATTTAGTATTCTGTGAAGAAGTAATGCGCACACGTTCTCTTGTACATCTACGCTTTTTACTTAGCTAAGATAATTGGGATATTATTTGCCGTTCAAAAGTCGATTTATAGTTTGATCGAATATCACCGGAAAATATAATCGTTTGTAAATAGATTGCTTATTCTAAAAACTAACGGATAAAGCAGTAACTACTAAAACCAATCCAAGTCTTTGTTGCCAATTAACCTCAGCATCTTAATAATGCTAAAAACACTCCATCCAGATTGAGTACTCTTAAGCAATTCAACAATCCAGTAGCAACGGATATACACAAGTACTTATGAAATGAGAGTTACAACCGCAACCATTGTTTTCAATTTTTACGCTTTCACAACTCGTCGTGTGAAATTTTTGATAAGCAGGCTGAAGCTCTTATCAGTTTTCTGACATTCTTACAACAATGACGCATTTATTTCACCCTTAATTATGCCATCTTTATCGGAAAAAGAAATTACTAAAATATATATAAAAAGTGTTAATGAACACTTTATCTATATACATTCGTTATTTGGAAAGAAATATGCTACCCACATTCCTTGAACTGTTGGCTACACTCTACCTACTTACCGGATGATAATCCCGTTGCGATTAATCTCCACTAAATTCATAAAATTACTCAACGAAAATTGTGACGATACGACTGCACTCTCTTACAGGGAGGGAATCGAATATAGATAGATAGATAGAAGAACATGCATTAACGAACCCAATACCGAGTAGTGCCCCGCCGGAAGTGATGAAATATTTTGATAAACTCTTGTATATTTGTGTTGAATTTAAATTAGCTGGACTGAGGCCGGATTTACTTACTTCATCTCTTCAAGGTCTCCGAAAATCATAATTTTTACACTTGTTATTGTTACCTACCCTAGCATTGATGATAAATTACTTTAAATTCTTTTCTTTTCTCTTTTTTTTTCTTAAAGGCCCAGGATTTCCAATTAAATAATGGAATGCAATGCTTGAACGTTTACGGCTTAGTGGATTGAGCGGTACCTATCGAATACGAAGTGCAGAACTGGCTCGGGATAAGAAACAACGTTTGATTAGTGTCACTGTATTGTTCCTCGATGACAGTACATACACCTTTCAGCTAGAGGTTTAATTATAAATAATTTGCAATATAATGCCGATTGATTAATATTTTTCTAATTATGAAATATTTTCTAGAAACGTGCTAAGGGGTCAGACCTGTTAGAGCAACTTTTCCAGCATCTTGAATTGACTGAAAAAGACTACTTTGGTCTTCTGTTTCCACAGAGGCCGGGTGATGTCGTTGTAAGTTAAAAAAAATTATAATAATTCTGAGAACACTTGTGATGAATGACTAATTAAAATATTGTTGTGGCATTTAAAACTTTTAAAATAGCGATGGGTTGATCCGAATAAGTCGTTTAAGAAGCAATGGAGCAATTCTCGGGAGACGGATACAGTTTCGTTACTTGAATTTAGAGTTAAGGTAAGTAAAGGTTTTCCTATAATTAAAACTGTAATCCGTTGGTGTTGTGAAAAATGAAAATAAAATAGAGATGTTTATTACTTTTAGTTCTTTGTGAGTGATCCAAGTCGGTTGCAGGAAGAGTACACCAGGTATCAGTTCTACTTGCAAATCAAACGTGATATATTTTTGGGGAAACTGCCATGCTCGTTAAATACACAATGTCTTCTGGCTAGTTATACCGTGCAATGTAAGTGGAAGTTTATGTTTTTATAAGCTGAAATTAATTCGATGCTACTTTTGCTTTGTTATTCAAGATAATGTACATTATACGTGGTGATATGTAATACTCTGTTTCAAATCTATAAACAAAATTTTGATATTTCCCGTTATCTCGAGATCGAATATGTGGTTAGTTTTCAAAATATGGAGTGACACTCAAAACTGTTCTAACGCAATTGGTAAATTGTCTGGCCATAAAAGTGTTTGAGCTATGTAAATTAAAGATCAAATTTACTAAACCCCCAATATTCGCGAGGGATGAGTTCCTAAAAAGCAACGCATATATTGAATTTGTGAATATTGAGGTTAGCCGTGTAGTTAAATATAGGAATGCGTCTCAGAAATACCAGTAATGCTCCTAATTTGCATTCAAAAAATAAATAAAATCAAAATCATAAATAAAAAATGTCATGTCAGCTTAACCCTTGGAACAGAATGAAAGTAGCCACCACGCAGGGAAATGTCACGCAGAAGTTAGTTATAAGGCAATGCCATTAAGTGACCGCAATGAACGTAGGCATCGTAGCCACCACGCAAAAGTTGTTCGACTTTCAACTTTAGCGCAATTATCCTGCGTTGACATTTCACAGCTGATTAATATTTTGTTTGTTTTAAAATTTCGTATGCTGAACATAATAAGTTTCAAAGAAAATTTAATTATGGTGGTGAAAATTTTTAAAAATAATAATATTGTGGACCCCAATTTATTATTAATACAGTTAAAAACATTAATTTAAATTTCATCTTGACGCAGTCATCAATGATCATTGTGTTCACCATGTTTGGTGGCTACGATTTTGACACTTCATTACCGTATTGTGCTTGGTGGCTGCGATGCATTCTGTTCCAAGCATAAACCTATCGTTTAAAAAAGAGACAAGATAACTTCCAGCCAGGTCCAGCTCTTCTGTAATCGCCAAGATTCATTTCAGGAGATGATGAGTGGGCGGAAGATTTTTTTTTTAAATTTTGGTTGTCTCTGCTATTTCTTTCTCTAAAATTAATTTATATTGAAAAAAACCCAAACTTTTCTTAAAAACAGAACTTTTTATTGGATTGATATCAATCGATTCGGCAAAGCTTTTCCCTTCATTAATAGTTCTTGGTTCTTGCCAAGTGCTTGAGGCTCTTAATTGAAAAAAAATTGCGAAAAAAGGTCATGAATAATGAGGGATGATGGTAAAGACGCAATCGTGTGTACCGAATTCGCGTATCTTTGGGTCGCGTATATCGGGGGTTTTGTGTAATTGGAATAACACACAGGATGTATTCATTCTCGCGAAAACGGAAAATTTCAAATTTGTTTATAGCTTTTAAATAGAGTTTATAGGTATGCGAAATACCATCATGTTTTTTATTTAATTTTTTTTACTAATTTATAAAGGGTTTTCCAAGGGGTGTCCATTTTCATTTTTAAATAAAACGTAAAGTATTTGAGATATCGCCAATTTCTTTATTGCAAATGAAGCTCTCATCATACCATTTATGATTGAAATCCATATCAGGCATATGGCTACCACGGGCGCGCTTGCAGCAATCGATTTGTTGGACCTAATTCTCGATCACTCTACCATACATTTCGGTCGATATTCCAGCAATTTCCCGTTCAATATCGGCTCTGGGCTCATTTCATGTCTCTGGCTTGTTTGCATAGACCAACGAAATCACGTTGTCCCAGAGAAAAAAGGCAAGAGGCTTTGCTTGCGTTCGCTGTATGGCACGTATCGCCGTCTTGTTGAAACCATATCTCACATTCATGCGACGCAAAATCGGGTACAAAAAACCGGTTTATCATCGCTCTATAGCGGTCGCCATTGACAATAACATTGCGGTTATCATTATCAGCGAAAAAAAGGGCCCAATAACGTAGCCGGCATGAAAACCGCACCAAACAATCACTTTGTGGATGCAGTGGTGCCTTATGCAGCACATGTAGGTTTATTACCGTCCAATAGCGCATGTTCTGCTTGCTAACAAAGCTGTTTAGCCAGAAATTAGGTTCATCGCTGAATATGACCTAAAATTGACGTTAACGCTTTGAAAGTTGCGACCACCCACCGGCTCCGAGTTGTCGTTACTTGTTTGTGTACTTCATGATGATTAAATGGTAGCTATTGACAAGCAAAACAGCTATTACAATTGACAGATCAACATTAAAGGTGTGTTCACATTTAAAATTGATATGGATATTCCTTATTGGAAAACGACAGTACCTGTATCCATAAGCTTCACGATATGAATGTCAGCTAACTTGAACTTTTAAACCATTTTTTGCTGCTAATTGAGACTGGATGGAATAAATTAGATTATTTAAAATATTATGAATTTGGCGCTACATGATTACCTTTTATGACCAAATAAATCATCAATCCTTCGTCGGGAAAGAGAACAAGCCATTATTGATAAAAGGCGTTAAATAGATAATATTTTTTTAAATAGCAGTCTCGTTATTTAGATCATTAAATATTGGATTAATTTATAATCAAGAGAAACAACGTAATTTACAAAAAAAGGTTAAGGATATTAGGAAGTATAATCTTTTCGAAAACTCTAGATAGGAGTATTCCTCAGTTTTAAATTTTCTTCTTCCAAGTTTAGGCAGGTTTGTAGTAAACTGGTAATGCTTCAAGTTCGATTTTGTAGGAGATTTGACTTTTAGGTGTGGTGTGTAGATAATATTGATGTTCTTTCGGTAATATTCCATTAAATCCACGGGTTCTGATCCAGTCTCTTCTATCTGACTTTCTTATAATTCCACTTTTTATCTTTTTAACTTTATTAAATCGTTATGCCATTCCAATATATTTGTTTATATAAGATGTTATAACCTTTGTACATACGCCATAAAAAGAAATATTGCTCTTGCGTGCAGGTAAAAATATTTTTAGTTACATAAAAAAAAAAATTTCAAAGCTTTTACATCTTTTCTATTCATACTCAGTAATTTTTTTTTCGAATACAATCTTAAAATGACCTCAATAGGTTACATGTGTTTTTGGTATTTCAATTCGTAAGGTACTAAATTTCAGTACAACTTTGTGAACCGATTGAAAAAAATTATACTGGCACGAAATTCCTCGCAAAATGCAAAATTACAAATTTGAGTCAAGTCTGACGTTTGCCTACCAAAATCTATTCTCACCTTTCTGATTGGAGTTAGACATCATCAATTTCTGTTTCTGCCAACGAGGCTTTATTCAGAAATTCATAATTTGTTAACTTCTAATCAGCAGGATGGACACACCTGGGTCTGCCCTCCTATCTGCGAATGAGATGAAAAACTTACCTCATCAAGACCTGATGTGCTTCATTAAGAGGACAGGAAGGTTTTGATAAAAGGGGTTTTCTAGCAAGCTAGCACAATGGGCCGCAATGTCTCCGTGCTTCTAATCAATTCCAAAACTGTAACACTATAAATAATATGCGGGATTTTGGTGAGATAATCACTCAGCACAAGCTTCAGAGAAAAGTTGTTTCACAATAATAGATTTGACGTGGTGGGATTAACGGATATAATCTTTTATTTAAGAACAGAAATTTTGTCTACCAATACTACTTCTCAATAAATTCTCCATGTACTATACAATTGTATTATAATAGTATTTTTTTTTAAGTAGTTCCAGTATATTCGCGTATTGTGTTCAATAATATGATCAGATTGATTAATAACGATAGATGATGATCAATAATCGCAATAGGATGGCAAATAAAATTTTACTTCATTGCAAAGAAATTTTACCAGATCAAAAATTATATGATAAACTAAAAATACACAGATGTAAATTCGACCTCATATTTTATTTATTATTAATTTTTACAGCTGAACTGGGAAATTTTGATCCAACAGAACATCAACCAGGTTATTTAAATTCAATGCAACTTCTGGCAGAACAAAACGAAGAAACTGAACGTCGCATCTCTGAGCTTCATAAATTGCATCGAGGGCAGCTTCCAGCAGATGCTGAATATAACTATTTGGAACATGCAAAGCGACTGGAGCTCTACGGCATTGATCTCCACAAAGCAACAGTAATTTAATATACTTATTACGGCCGCGTGTCAGTATTCAACTGTAAACATAACACCAATTGATCATTATAGCTGCAAGAATTAATATAGTGATGCATCAGGATACATCAATAATAACATTGTGTATGGAAGTATATAGTGAACGAAAGAATGGAAATCGGTTCGCTACAGGCACCACGCAGCTATACTGTATCCTATATTAAACGCTATCCACCAAATTTACATGTCCCCAGTGAGCTTGCATTCTGCAGCGTCGCGTCGTTGCTACCGCATACTCGGTTCACACATCGACACATGTTTCGATGCCTTCCCATACCGTCAGCGGTGTTTGCGTGGCTTCGTATCCTTCTGCTGCTTTGCACGGAATACTGGATAAGGCGGGCAAGCAACAATGATGTGATGAATTTTATTATTCAGCAACAACTTTTTTATAAAAATATGGATCTCAAAATTGACTGGCTCCATTCTCGAGATATGTTATTTTGAAAATGTCGTTTCATCGTAAAATTACGAAATTTCTAACTACCGAGGGTTTTAGAGGGAAACAAAAGGTATATGTGAGATATTTTCGTATTCCATACAAACTCTGAAATCGAAATCGGAGATGATCAGGTCCATAATCATCCCAAACCCTAATGTGATCTTTTCGGTGTGGAGTGGCTGCAAATGTATATGCTCCTTATTTACGTAAATGTATATTTTCTTAGCAAATGTTTCTTGCAATACATACAATACACAGCCTCAAAAATTTCATCAGATCTCAAAACACTAAGGAAATTCAAATTTATAAAATAACGCCAGGCAAGAAAACACGTTAAAGCTTCCCTTCTATGAAAACATACATTCACATTATCAAAATATTCAATGATCCTAAAAACCCGCCATTGTCGCCTGCACGTCTCGCCCACTAATAATATTCTACCCAAACCCATCGGGTAATATTGCGAACCCTCCTTGAAACGCGAAACAGAATAAGAACCAAAAAGAAAATTTATATCATCACATTAAATATAAATATGAAATTTGTTCATTTCGGTACATCTGAAGCCATCTGTTGAGTTGCGAACTCAGAACTCATTGCTTCTGCGTTCAGTACATACTTCTATACAGAATGATAACAATTTAAGATGATTTGTCTAATCTGGCAAATTGGTGGTGCCTACCAACTTAATTATGGAATGCAGCTATAGCTCTAATCTGTTAAGTTGGTATTTAACAGTTGAATCACGGCATTGTACATATATCACAGAAATTTCACATCACTGCTTTTATTATAATTTTCAGGATTCTGCAGGAAAAGATTTGCAGCTAGGTGTTACATCAATAGGACTGATAGTATTCCAAAATAGTATTCGAGTAAATACATTTTCGTGGTCGAAAATGGTTAAGGTATCCTTCAAGCGCAAAGACTTTTTTATACAATTGAGGAGAGAACCGGTTCGTATAAGATAATCTTGTGATGTTTTATATTTAATAATAAATCCCTTTTACAGTCTGAGGATTATGACACTCTTTTGGGGTTCTGTATGGGTTCACATAAACATGCGAAAGCTCTGTGGAAATCCTGTGTAGAGCACCATTCATTTTTCCGTTTAAAACGTCCGCATCGATTACCTCGATTTTTAAATATTACTCTTGGTTCAAAGTAAGTGTGTAATAATTGCAGTATAAAATTTAGTTTTTAGTTGTTTCTGTTTCTTGAAAAGATTCTATTACTCTGGAAGAACAGAGCTTCAGGCAGTTCAAGAAAGTAAACATCGGAGTAAGATTCCTAAGGCTTTTACAAGATCACCTAGTAAACGTTTAATAGTAGCATCTCCTCCAAATGGTGCAACGGATAGCAATGGTACATCGGTTAATGGAAAGAATCAAACATCACTTTTAACAATAACAAAATCCGGCCGTCCTCATGATAACAAAGTAACATCAAAGCAAACCGAATCGATACCTAGGAAAGCTTGGGAGCCGCAAAGCGATGAGTGCGTTCAAAATATAAATATTTAAAATATTTATATAAAATTCATTTAAATTATGTTTTTTTTTTACTACAGAGAGGGAGGTTTTATAGAGCGTTGTGCCATGAGCTATGAATCTCCTCTTCCGCCCGCATACAGTTCAGAGAATAACAGCCCAATTCCGTCCGATGAGAATTTAATTACTATCCGGTTAGTAGCTGATGAACAAGGGCGATTCGGTTTTAATGTAAAAGGTGGAGTTGATCTAAAATTACCCGTACAAGTTTCTAAGGTTGTCCCGCATACTTCTGCCGATCGTAGTGTTCCCCGAATTTGTGAAGGAGATCATGTGGTCATGATCAATGGACGTGATGTAAGTGGACTAAAGCATGAACAGGTTGTGAGTTTGATACGCGCATCAAGAGAATTCAAATCAGGGGAATTAATTCTCACAATAAAACCTAATGCTTCTGTTATAATGCCTGAAGAGGAACCTTTTTATCAGTACGTCCCAGATGATATAATACAACAAGCTTTTCTTGATGGTGATGGTTTATACACACAATCTCTTTTACTGTTAAGTGATGGGCTTGCTTCGGGTGCACTTTTAACACAATATGAATTGCTCTATCGGAAAAATCCTGATTTAGCGATTACTGAAGCGAAAAAGGCAGAAAATTCAACTAAAAATCGATACAGGGACATATCACCGTGTAAGTAGCACCTTTATTATATATAAAAACTTAATTCTTAGTTTTTTTTTTTTAATTTTTTTTTTTTTAGATGATTGCACCCGTGTTACATTAATCAATTCAGAATCGGGTGATTATATAAATGCAAACTATGTAAATATGGAAATACCTGGGGGTAAAGTAAATCGATATATTGCCACACAAGGTCCACTTGCCAGTACAACAACAGACTTCTGGCGAATGGTACAACAAGAGAGCAGTCACTTAGTTGTTATGTTAACAACAGTGATGGAGGCTGGACGTCAGAAATGCCATCAATATTGGCCCGTAACAGGAGAAGAAATGAAATTAACTGAAGGATTTTCAATAAAATGCTTGAGCGAACAAGCTGATGAAACTGGAAGTTTTGTGTTCCGTGAATTCATCCTTAGTGATAAGAAAACAGGTGAACGACGTTCCATCCAGCATATGCAGTATTTGGCATGGCCAGACCACTGTGTTCCGTCCGATCCGAATTTATTTTTACAATTTACTGAGCGGGTTCGATCCGCCCGAAATAAGACTTTATTGCAGGAAATTGAAGAGAGTCTTAAACAGGTTCGTCTATTAGATGCCGACGCCGATGAAAATGGTGGATTAGAATTAGGAGAAAGAAAATGTGTACTTAGCAATGGTGAAACACCAGAAGATGAATTTCCTGTATCAAGTGTTCATCAGTACGTTCGAATCACAAAAATATTGTGAAGTGAATATTTTATTTTTAATTCTATTGTAGATGTATTAGTGCTGCTAATCCACCTGTGATAGTACATTGTTCAGCTGGTATAGGCCGTACTGGTGTCCTTATCCTAATGGACACAGCGTTGGCTTTAATGGAATCTAAGGAGCCTGTATATCCGTTGGATATAGTTCAAACTATGCGTGACCAAAGGCCATGCATGGTTCAGAATGTTGTAAGTATATTTTTTTCTATAGGGTGATTTCATGAAACGTTGTCTTAAAATTAAGCAGTTTTCGTCATATTTAATGAAGCTTGGTAGGTGTCATCTTGTTTATGAATTGTTACTTGGTAATATCCTGTTCTCACAACAATACAAATTAGTTTTATTTCTGTGTCGAGATCTTACATGCTTTCGCAATCCATTTTTAATATTACTCATCGTTTCATAAACTTTCATGGCGCGAACAGACAGACATCAAAGAATGTCAGTACAAACAAGTAATGTTGAGATATCGAACTGCCTTAGAGAAAAAACGAAAAGAAAACTTAAAACAAAAAATTTAATAAACAAAGTATGTTTTTTTTTTAATACATGAACGTGAAGATCAAAATGTTTAGCCTTTACGTGGGCTTTTTTTTACAAGAAAATATTTATTTGAAAAACAGTTTTATCCAAAAAAAATTTGATAATTTCATCACTTTTATGAGCTACGAATATATTTGTGCGTAAAATCTATAAGTAAGATGTCGCAAAATATGCAACTGAAAATCACACACTACGCTACGCCTGTCTTATCACATCCTTAAACTACCAAGTTTCATTATTATAAAATATATTTATTTTATGTGTCCAAAGAATTGTGGACGAATTTTCATGAAACTACCCTATATGCTCCAAGCACACAGAATCTAATTATTCACGATATATTTAATCAAATACGTCTTTACAGAGTCAATATAGGTTTGTTTGTGAATGCATTTGTGCAGCTTACATGAATATGACGAAAAGTGCAACGTAGAATGATACTATATTATTTCCGGACAAAATATTTCGTTCCCCCCTCACCCCAATATGGCTAATACTATAAAATTTATTTATGTGTAAAATCCCCAAATTATGAAACATAAATTTTTTATTTATTACTGTAACTACTATTCTGTGTACATCGTCTTTATACATACACATATATACAAAATTTTGTCAAATACAATTGAAGAGAGAATATTTTTAATTAAGATGTCAATGATTTTATTTTTAAACAAAAAATATTTCATACCTCAGCCAGCTAGCCAGCCCACTTCCCACTTTCCTACAATTCACTTTCATATATACATACAACAAACATAAATAACACAATATTCCGACTTATGCAGTAAACTAATGTGTATAACTAGTTTTATTTATTTTTGTAGGCAGATTTACGCAAAAGACTAAAAATATTCATATTTATTCTGTGTATTTTATGGGAAAATAACCTTGTTCACGTGAGGCATTTTAATTATATTGTAGTAGAACTGAATTTTTCTATACCTTAATGCTTTTCTACTAAAAACTTTTGAAACAAAAATTAATTACGATTGTAAAATTAAGGAGGAAACAATTTATACAATAAATGTCTTTTATTTTTAAAAGATAAAAAAATATAATTGTTGTTTTTTTACTGTTTATGGTTCTGAATTTCTCATCGATTTTACTGACGACGCCATAAGTGCCGAGTTATCGAATTCAAAGTGATGGCGAGGTCGAGCGAAGCGAGGCCGAGCTGTGTTTTTTATATTGGGGGGGGGGGGGGGGGTGGAGTTATGGGGGGGTTAGATGTAAAACTTAACGGCGCACCCCTCTTAAGCTTTTCAGATGGGTGGGGGGTGTTTGGAGGGGGGAGGGGGGAAAACCGTTTTGGAAAATACTTTACTAAAATGTTGCCCTTCACCGCCCGCAACTTTTCCCCCTAACCGTTTCCGCGGGGGGGGCTCGCCCTCGGCGGGGGAAGGGGGGCAAATTTCGCACTTTGAACGTTTATAGCGGGGGGTGGAGACGTCCTAGAGCATTGATTTTGGTCTCATATGAAAGCTCCATGGATTGTCTATCTATGGTATAAGTTTCATTTCTCCAGGGGGGGAGGGGGGGTACCTCTAGAACACGTGAAAAACACAATTTTTCGCTCCATACAAATGCCTAAAAATGGGGGCCCCTTTTTGACCCCTTAAATTTTTTTTGATATTTTTTTCCTCTTACAGGGTCGAAGATATTTCAATTACGGGTGCATTAGGGTACTACGTTTTTTTTTTAAAAAAATCGCTATGGGGTGGGGGGAATTTAATTTGTTTCAAATTTGTAAAATCTATAACTTTCTTATTTGATGTCGTGGAGTAGTCATGTGTATACTTAAACTTCTTGGAAAAATCAGGGCTTTCTAAATCTACATTTTTTTTTTGGAATTGGACTAGAACAAAAATACATATATGCCCCCCCCCCCCATTAGCATGTGGATTTTTTCAAAAAATACTCCTAAATAGTTTTCAACATCCTCTATCGATTGACACCTTACTTTTTGATCTACTACAAAATTTCACGATTCCCTATTGTAGTACTAGATTCGAAAATCATACGTCCATAACTTCCGTAAATTAAGTCCGATCGACGAACGGTTTTCACCGTTAGCATCGCCTAGCCAGTAGGAACATTTCGTAGAACAACTTTTTTCCATTGGCGTAGATATTTTTTTTTGGGGGGTAAATTTTTTTTTTAGGAGGGGCACATGTTATATATCAAATTAAAGTTCTCGGTGAGTACATTCTAATGGTAAAGTTTTTTTTTACATTAACTCAATTTTAACCCCCTTTTTGCCACTTTTTCCTCCGTCACTGGAAATTTTTTACATTTACCCCAAATACTATATTATTTTTACTTCCTACCTCTATCATATGTACTAAACAAATAATCTACACACTCTTACCTTTCATATGGAAAAAACCGCAAGTCAATAGGTTACATAGGTGGGGAGCATTGGCCGTTCAAAGTTTCACCTAACATGCCAATTTTTTAAATTACAAAAATCAGTTTTAGTACAAATTTCATTATGAATTTCATGCGGTTTTACATTTTTCACCATAACTCAGTCAAATATTAACCGATTTTGATGATTTAAACAGATATTTGGGGTAGCTCGCGATGACTCATCTGATGATGTTCAAAGTTTTTGGCTATTGCCTTATTTTCAGAGGGGGGAGGGGAATTATCGTTTGGCCGGATTTCTGCACAACTTCCGCAAATTAACTCCGATCGAGGAACGGTTTTCACCATTAGCATCGCCTATTCAGCAGCTACAATTCGTAGAATAACTTTTTTCCATAGGCGTACTTTTTGGGGGGGGCAAAAATTTTTTTTTTCGGGGGGGGGGGGGGGGGCACATGTTGTATATCAAATGAAAGGTCTTCACGAGTACTATACAGCTGTGTACTTCTTTTTTTCATAGGCTATACTTCATTCATACAAAATTTTCAAATTACTTGCCTGTACATATGTATTAAATCATCCCCACTCCACAATTCCCCCAAATATCAACCGATTTCAAAAATTCCTTTTGATTATTACTTCTTGATTTTTTTCTGATTTTTTGAGACTATTTCCCACCCCCTCACATTTGCGATGTAAACATTTTTTTTCAACGGCCAAAATTTTCAACGAAAATCTTCATTTCGAAACTTTGTTCTACGAATTTCAAATAAATCCAACTTTTGAATTTTTTATGGATACCGGCTTACAACAAGATTGCCTATACGAAATTTCAGCAACATAGGACTTCATTTACCTATTTAGAAAAATTCATAACTGTCACAACTTTTCACGCGCACTTGACGCCATCTACCGGGAGTACTATGTAACTCACGGCACAGTGCTTATAAAATGTGCTACCTACAGGCCTCCTCTATGTCTGGAAGTTTGTTTCAAGGCATTCGGGCTTTTCCTTCAGATTCTATAGCAATTACAGTGGGCCAACTCCCGAGAAAAATTCCATTTTTTCCCGTTTTTACAGGGGTACCCTATGAAAATTTCGCGATTTTTACTTTCACCCCTACCCCGGCAAGTGGGTACTTTTTGGAAAGGTCTTGACGAGTACTCTTACGTGGTATACTTTTTTTCCCAATCAACTTCATTTTTAACCCTTTTTTCGATTTTTTTCTCTACGCCACTGACAAAATTTCACTACCTTGGGTCACATATACCCCAAATGCTATATTATTTTTACATTTTATGTAACACATTTGTACTAGGCAAATTATCTACACACTCCAAGCTTTCATATGCAAAAAACCGAAAGTCAATGTGTTACATAGGTGGGGAGCACTTGCCGTTCAAAGTTTCACCTAAAATGTCAATTTTTTAGATTTCTCAAATCAGTTCAGTACAAATTTGTTGATGCATTTTTACCTCAATTTTTTAGTTTTACGTTTTTCACCATAGGTCGGTCAAATATTAACCGATTTTAATGATTTAAAGTTTTTTTTGGGGTAGCGCGCGATTGTCCATCTAATGGCGTTCACACTTTTTCGCTATGATCACCTTTTCCGTGGGGGGAGGGGAAATCAGGTTTTTCGATAATAACTTCATATAGGGGTGTCCAATCGGAAAACTGGGTATGCAGTTCTCCTCATCTAATCAGTAGCTACATTTCGTAGAAGAACAGTTTTTTCCCGGGGGTACTTTAGGGTGGGGGGTAGGTACCCTCAGCGGGGGATTCACTCCACCATACCATGTTGCATATCATATGAAAGGTATTGATGAGTGCTATTACGTGGTATAGCATTTTATTCGATCAATTTCATTTTAACCCCTTTTTTTGGCATTTTTTCCTACGCCACTGAACAATTTTTCCTACCTTCAGTCACATATGCTCCAAATACTATGCTTTCTTTACACTTTTTCTCAATCATATGTACTAAGCACATTATCTACGCATCTTAACCTTTCATGTGCAAAACACTATATCTCAATAGGTTACATACATTGCGAGTATTCGGATAATATTTGGAATCATAAGCATAGGCAAGCTTCTATGATTCCCCACACCATAGGCAAGTGTCTATGATTCTCCACACCATAGGCAATAATTTTTAATCTTTTATCGAAAAAGGGGGGTTCGGGGGGTGTAACCCCCCGTTACGCGAAAGGCTTTTCATGAATTGCAGTGATTTGCGCAACTCCACCTTACCACTAAGGCAACAATCCGAACTTTTGTGGGCTATTCAGGCGAAAAATTTTTCCTTCCAATTTCGTTAGAGCTATAGGGTACGTTTGTACTCTTTTGTACATTGCTCCACACCCTGTTGACCGTTTCTCTTCATTCCTTTTTTACATGATACCCAACTGTCTGCTCTTCATAGGTAAGCATGTTTCCCCACCCCACCTTACCCCTCCTTTTTTTCACCCCACCATATGTTACCAATTTACATTTTACATATAACTTTTTATTCACCAACATTCCTCCACTCTTTTGTCCATTACTCCTCACCCTCTTGACCAATTTCCTTCATTCTTTTTTTATCTCATAGCTAATACTCCTATCTTCATATAACATTTTCTTTCCCATCCTTCCTCACCCCCTCTCTTCCATTCACTCCCCTTCCATTCCAACCCTACCTATCCTACATGATAGAAAATTGTCCATTTCTTTGTCCATTGTTTTACCCATTACTCTTCACCCTCCTAACCGATTTTCCTCATTCAACCCTTATATGACAGCTAACTGTTTCTACCACCCCACCCCCTTCCAATAGGCAACCTTCACCTACTCCACTCAACCCCTAGGCGCAGCGTAGCCAGCCCGCACACCTAGTTTGTAATTTTTTATTTCTTGAAGATGTTTGCTTCGTTATCTATTTGCTCTACTCATGAAAAATTTTCTTGTTTTGTTTATACTGGCCGTTGATAATTCTTAGGGCTGGGATAAATTAAAATTACCTACCTGTTTCAAAGTTTAAGCTACGAAGATACGAATAATAAAAGACGATTTCTTTTTAGATTAGGATACAGGATTAGAAAAAAAATACATACACCAACTCTGCATAATACTGCATAGTTTAGACTAGGGTCGTTTAGAACAACAAGAGCACAGAATTCTTTGATTTATCGTGGACTTAAAAAGTACAATCATCCTTAATATGATAAAACTGGTACAAATATTTATCGTTTAAACAAATATTATGTTGGATTTGTAAAAGCGAATATTCACATTCTTTGGCCATAATTTTTCAGATTGTACTAAAAATGTTTATATATTGTTGAAAGCTTTTAAACTAGCTAATATAGAACTACTACACCTACTACTACTAATTTTTCAAATTAAAAGAACTAATGACAAATAAAGTGATAGAAATTGTATGTATATGAGCAAAAGTGATCAATCGGTACATACGCCAAATTCACCTTATTTTAACTCGTTAGATGTAACCAGCAACCAACTTTATATAGTATAAAATTGCACACATTAATACTAACTTGGACCTTTTATATTCTTGAATCTATCTTTTCTTTGAGGAAAGATTATTAAAGCTATATACTGGGAAGATGGTAAAAAATGCTGTTTCATACTAAAGTGTTTTTCTCTTAATTACATAGAAAAGTGAAAAACATTGATAATAGCGTCCCTTTTTTTTTTTATTATATGTAGGTAACAATACTAGATTCTAGAACAGGGGTCTCCAAACTTTCTAGCCTGCGGGCCACACTGATTTCTCCACTAAGTTCCAGGGGCCAAGACCTAGCTAGCTCATCATACCAATATACTGTAATTCTTAATTGCACGTAAATTTTCGTTTTGGAACTTGCCGGCGACTCGCGAGTATACAACGCCAGAGCTACAGCATGTTATGGAGAAGTCTTGCGCTGCGTGATTGCTTGCTAGGAAGATTCGAGTCACGGTATACAAACATTTACAAGATATGCCCACTAGATTTTTCACTTCAACTATATTTGGACTCATTCTCAACTCAATCTCTCAACCCTGCGTGTCAGAAACACGAGTCGAAAACTCAACTCAATCTCTCAACTCTGCATGTAAACATAGTATGTTTTACATTTAAAATGTACATGGATAGAAAAGGAGAGAAAGAAGAAAAAAAATCAAACTCTCTTTGAAACTTTTATGAATAAAGATAAAAAATTTCTAGTCGGTGTATCCAACAATTGTCTGTGTGGCGCATATGGCGGGGTTTGTAATAATAAAACTTTGGTTTTTAAATGTGAAAGCGCAGATTGCATTTCAACAAAAAAGAATGGCAAATGTATCATTTTTGTAAATAAATGAGAAGGGAGGGAGTTTTCAGGTTGTACTCTCATAAAATGTTCGCGCGCTTTTGTGAAACCCGGTTTTCTCTGAAATGTAGCCCTACCTCAATTTTGCAAGAAAAAGGCAAATTTCACTTTAGCCAGGGTACTGAAAGGAGATATAAAATACCTCTCATATGAAATACTCATTTTCCCGAAAATATCAGAGAATCCAGCATGAGTTTCTCCCACTTAATCTCTTCAGAACAAAACGAATGTAAACAGAAGCACATGCTGTTCAAATAGTATAGAAATTACACTAAAAAAAATTGCTTATGCTATAAAAAACATCGGATATTTCTCACAAAATTTCAAAGAAAACCTGTTTTCACAAAAGCGCGGGAACATTTTGTGAGAGTAAAACGTGAAAACTCCGCCCCTTCACATTTATTTACGAAAATGAATCATTTGCCATTCTATTCCGTTGCATGGATTCTGCAATTATTTGTTTCTTTCTTGAAAACATAGTGTCCTATCTTCTTATTAAGTTATCTTTGGTATAAATATGGAAGACAACGGCAAGCTGGACAATTGCAAAGCTTGAATTCGGAGCGACAAGTGCTATCTGAAAAGCGAACTAGTGTGTTTTGTGATTTTAGTTCTTTAGCTTAGTGAAAATAATCATTACAATTTGAACCTACGCACTTTTTTTTGTGGATTTGAAAAAAATATTGAAAATAAACGAAAGATAGAAACAATAGCAGTTCTCAAAGAATACAATATAAAACGTCATTATGAGACTAAACATTCTCAGAATTACTCAAAATTGACAGGAAGCCGACGACGACGGTTAGAAAAAGTATGAATCTTTGAAACGCGGGTTAAAATCTCAGCAAATTATGTTTAAGAAAATAAATGCTGAACAAGAAGCAGCAACTCGTGCTAGTTTCCGCGTGGCTCATTCATTGGCGAAACATGGAAAACCATTTACTGACGGCGAATTAATCAAGGATTGCATGATTGCAGCAGCAGAAGAAATATGTCCAGAAAAAGCTAATTTGTTTCAAAATATTAATTTGTCAGCAAACACTGTGGCTCGCAGAGTAGATGATATTAGAGAAAATATATTAAGTCAATTGTCTGACAAAAATCGATACTTAGAATGGTTCTCCTTGGCCCTGGATGAATCAACAGATATTTCAGATACTGCTCAGGTGTTACTTTTTATTCAAGGGATAGATAAAAATTATAAAGTGTATGAAGATCTTCTTGACGTTTATAGCATTCACGGCACGACTACTGGAGAACATATTTTTAAAGGAGTCGAAAATACTGTTAAAAAAACCAGTCTTCAATGGAAAAACTTGAAGTGTCACTACTGATAGTGGCAAAAACATGTATGGGAAAAATAAATGTGTCGGTGCTCTCGTATCAAAGGCCGTAGAAAATGACGGTGGTTCAGCACCATTAATCGTATATTGCATCATTCATCAACAGTCTTTGTACGGAAAATGCATGGATATGTCAGAAGTTTTAAAGCCATATGAATGACCTTAATTTAAAATTGCAAGGAAAAAACCAGCTTCTGCTTGATTTATACACCCATATTAAGTCCTTTCGACAAAGAATTGTATTGTTTCAATCTCAATTGAACAAAAAATGTTTCACGCATTTTAATTAGATTTCGCAATTGAAGCTTTAGTTGCTTTGAAAATAAATTTCGAGTCTCGTTTTTCGGATTTTGATGCAATTGCAAACGATATCAATATTTTTCAAAATCCGTTCAACGTCGATATATAAGCACTTGCTCCAGGAATTCAAATGGAAATGATTGATTTGCAGTGTAGCGATATTTAAAAAAAAATATTCAAAGTCATCATTGCGGGAATTTTATAAGAGTCTCCCACTCACACAGTTTGATCAGTTGCACAAATTTGCTCCTGGCTGTTTTCCTGCTTTTGGCACTACTTATATGTGTGAAAAAACATTCTCCAAAATGAAATATACAAAAAATGTTTACAGATCCAAATTGAGTGATGAACATTTGAAGTCGCTGCTGATAATTTCCGCTAGAAAACTTGATCCACAACTGCAAACAATTGTCAGTGAAAAGTTACAGCTACATAAATCTCATTAATCATAATTATAACGTCTAATTGCATTATCTGAATTACCTATTATGTATGTAACTTATAGTAAGTTATTAAGATAAATCTCATATCATTAATTACAATTCAAAGTGTATGCTTTTATTATATATGCCAGTTAATATGTTCTTAGTTGGTCGTTAATCTGATTTTTATTTTGTATGATTTACTTTCATTACTTTCATTATAAAATTTATCAAAATAAACTACGGCGGGCCGGATTCTTGGTGTTCGCGGGCTGGTGTTGGCCCGCGGGCCGTAGTTTGGAGACCCTTGTTCTAGAACATCGACCAATATGCGCTCATTGAGAGCTTTAAAAGAAAGAGCAGTATTTATTTTATACAAACTGAAATAGTTATTGCAATTATTTTATGCAGTTCCTACAATTTTTTTTTTTAATAATAAATTTGAAATTAACGAAAATTTTGTGTTACTTCCGTTTAAATTCTTCACGTTCCGCTAACAACACTGGCGCCGCCACTCACTTTAGTTCGATAGTAAGTCCGCTGCTGGCGCCATCTAAGTTCAGCGGAGTTTTCTCAGCGCCCCCATTCGGATTAATTTCGGAAGTAAGTCCGCTGCTGGCGCCATCTAAGTTCAGCGGAGTTTCAATAGTAAGTGCAGGTAGCGCCCCCATTCGGATTAATTTCGGAAGTAAGTCCGCTGCTGGCGCCATCTAAGGAGTTTCAATAGTAAGTGCAGGTAGCGCCCCCATTCGGATTAATTTCGGAAGTTTGTTTATATTTTCGATAAGTTCTCCAGCTGATTTCGTTGAAAAGTGACAGCCAGTCAATACTGTCAATACTCAAGTTAAATTCGCTGAGAGAAATTATTATATTTTATTGTGTTCTTCCTACCCCGGTAATTTGTGTTTGCTTAGCGGTTTGCATGCTTTTCTCCCAGTTATAAAAAAAATGTATTTGTAAATAAGGTTCGTATCGAAGACATTATTGAACATTAATGGAATGGATGAGAGTCACAGTAGTTTCACTTTTGACGACAATTACTATAACCCGGTAAGTAGATTAGCTTTTTGATTAACTTATGAATTTAGACTTTAGAGATCAATCATTCGATCATTCAAAGACCACATTCAAGAACCAAAGCAAACTATGTCAGAAGAAAACAAACTCCTAAGACTGTATGATTAATCTAGTTTATTCAATAGAATGTTCATACCGTAATGGATGATTTTAGAGGAGAGTTCAATATTGGTCCCGAACTTGCCTGCAACTTTGACAGTGATTTCAGAGACGTGTCAGCGAGCAAAGTTATATAAAATCTCCTTCGAGGATTTTTCTGTGAGGTCCAATAATGAATTTTTCAAGTTCAATATTGCTATATATTGTAATTCTCTAAATTTTGCAGCTTTACATGCCCAATCTCTTTAGGAAAACATGAGCAAGTTGTTTTATGCGCACTATTATCAAGTGGTAAGTAGTCGATCAGGTGGCGCACGTGTGAAGTCGAGAGTACATTAAAACATTTGGTACGAAAGACACAAGTTAGGTTCTAGTAAAGAGATTTTTTTTTATATCCCGGTTATATGCCCGACGTAGATTAGTATTTAAGTAGAATACAAGTTCTTTCGACTAATTGCCACACAACAAGAACTTTTGATACTAGCTCCGAATGGCTGTTGGAAGAAGTTTTCGGTTGGCTTAAAAAACTGCTTAATTTACACAGGGAAAATCTAATTGCAATAAAAAAGAGAAACTTTTGGTTGCTTCAATACTTTGCTTGGAAATTTAAGATTTGATGATGAAAGGTTTTATAAATTTTTTTTACGCGTGTCATAAAGGTTCCCTTCTCCATTTGAGGTTCTTGTACTGGGGGTGTTATTGGGAATGCTGATCCAGATGCTACATCCAATTCTTCTATTTCTAAAATAGCTGCTTCTTTTGTCCGTTTTTCCTGTATCCGTATTTAATTTTTGAGCGAATTCTTCAATCACAGAAGAACTTTTCATACTATTTTTGAAATCATCCCAAAGTTGAGGAATACCCCCATTTTATGTACCGAGGAACTCTCGAAATGCAAGAATCTATGAAATTGGTTAGGAAAATTTTTACTGTCTGACGAACCATTCTAAATAAAAATAAATAAAAAAAAAACTAATTCTTCTACAAAACCCGTTATAACTGAAATTATACGTATAAAAGGCCCATGGGGTCAATTTAAACGAAAACATTTTCAAAACATAGATACATCTATATTTGCGAGCATATAGGGCGATAAAATTAGATTAATTATAGATTTGCTAAATTCAGTGCGTGTTTCTGTTTTCCCATCGGAGTTTCTGTGTCGCTTTGCCATCAATCTTATAAAAACTGCAGGAGAGTTTGCTAAATCAAACAGAATTTTCTTATTCTATCCAATTTTCCTTTACACTATATAGTCCGGGCATTGGATATACAAAGCTAGATATCAGGATCTTCTATATTACGTTCAATTGTTTCTCTCAACTTGTTAACTTTCATTTTTGTAAATGTAAGCTTACTCCTTTTGTTTTATTTATTTTTTGGCTTTATTTTATTTTTATGTACCTCAGTGATTAGGATTTTCCACTTTACTGTTCAACAGCGAGATCGATTGGTCTCTTGTTCATTTCTTGATCACTAATGTTGTAAGGGAATCAATATTTTCGCACGTGCCTTTGAGGGAGTGCATTCAATGGTTTTCGAAATAGTGTTATGTGTGTGTTCTGTTCACCTTAATTAGGGCTTGTTTACAGTGTGCTTAATTAGTAATCACTTTGCTCATTTTATAAATTAATTATAAATACAAGTATCTTGAATGTCCTTTGTTATACGTTTAATAATTTTGAAGGTCTCCTTAATTAAGTTGCTCAGTGTGCTCTTTTGTCACCCCTCTTAGTCCACCAACATCCCTTGACAGCGCTAGTTGCCGCTACACTCTTGCAGTTAAGATCTGGCTGCATTAATCAAGTATGAGTTCCAGTGCCGTCGTGAGCGTGGTGCGCAGACAAAACATACGCCACAATTACAAAATCTGTTATCGTAAAAGAAAGACTCACGGATACCAATGACTCTTTGAAAATTATTTCTCTTGGATGGCTAGTTGGCTCAGTCCGACCAATTTATGACAGATACGCTTACAACTAAACTCAATTCTTTAAAAATTCTTTTCGACATCATATTCCAAGGTGAATATGGTTATTTTGGAGTTAGTTGATTAGTAGAAGGGCGGGGGAGAGGATAGTATGTGGATTGTTGGGAGAGTTTAGGAATCGAATGGCTACTAAAGAATTGTCACCTGTGTGTATAAGAACTGTGTCTACCGTGAAATGAGAAAGGGTAAATATACGTGAGAAGTAATACATGTGGATAAGTAGTCCGTTATGTACTGATTTTTTTTTCGAAATTCGGGCAGGTAAATAACAAACTGTTTCAGATCTCCTTTCTTCTCCTCATTGATAACGTAATGCAAGGCTCTGTACTTAGAATTAAGAAATTTTAGCAGAAGTATCGACATGTACACAATTATTGAATCCACCACTAAATATGTTTTAGGGGCATAACAGAATTCTGTGCTTGCTCATCACAGTTACTTTTTGATCTTATGATATAATTTTTATATTGGGCAAGCGTGATGAAAATAATTTATTTTATTATTCTTATAACAGCATTGCAATAAATTATTAATATTTTGACTTATTTAAACTAAATTTTCTTAAAATTTCTTTCCAGTTTCCACACATTGACTCTCACCCTTTTAATTTTCCATCTTCATTCGTTGATGATTCTTCACTTGTAATTAGTCAAGAAACTTTCTTAGAGAAAATACACACGGAAAATGAAGTCTTAGATATTACAACAAGTCAAGCAGAATCTTCAGAAGGCGATGAAATTAAATGTGAAACTATCAAATCTGAGCAAAACGATGTAAACGTTAATCAGTCTTTGCAATCAAATTTGCGTTCCTCCAGAACTAGGAGCAATGGGAACTCTGTTGTGTCCAATAGAAATATAGATACTGACAAATCAACTATTACTCATCAATTTTTTACTTGCTACAAATGTGAAAAGTGCAAGTTTATCTGTTTATCACAATCTAGATTACATACACATATCGCGCAAGTTCATACTAGTCTTTACCAGAACAATTCAAAAAAGGAGTTGAAAATTCTTTGTCCTGGCTGTGAAAATGTATTTTATACGAAACGTTCCTTAGAAGTTCATCTAGAATATGATCACATAATGAACAAGGATGAAATTCAACCGCTTATTGATAGCGTAACTTTAGGATCCTCGCATGGTTCTGATGATATTAAAAAAAGTCGAATTTATTTGAAAAACGTTGATTTTCTACGAAATCCACCTTCGGGCAAATCGGTTAATGCGTCCAATAATGTAAATCAAGATGTTGATCTAATTGATCTCATAAGTGATAGCCATGAAGGTTCCAACAATTTTCTGGGAAATAAAATTTCCTCAAATGTCCTCAGTGATATACTTCCAAGCCTTGAACACCAAAAGAGGCCAAAGCTCAATGAAAATGTTGAACATGACACGAATTCATCCAATATTAGTTTTTATGACATGAATCCAGTATTTGTTAACGATGTTGTTCACTCGACAGAAATAAAAGGTTTTAGTCCTCTTCCTGAAAATGGAGAGAAACGTAGACGACCTAAAATTTATATAAAAAATGTTGATATACTTAAAGAGCCAATTTTTGTGCCAACCAACAATTTTGCAAATGTTCTCAACGTTAATGCTGATCTAAGTACACTGGCTCTGTTTCCATCCACCAATGAAAATCTTTCTCAAACTTACTATGATCCAACAGCGGTAGATAGTTTTCCCAGCCATACAACTGCTAATTTTAATGGAAACGATCTGGAAACTCATAAGAAAAAGATTTACATAAAAAATGTTAACGTTTTAAGAAAGGATAATTTCCAAGATACTCCTAGGAAATCGAGTAACTCCTTGCATCTAAGAACAGTGGATGAACTTAATCTTATGAACAAAAATGAGGTACAGAATTTATTTACTCCAATTCTTGATCAGAATTGCATTCACGAAGGTGCACATAACCCATCCTCAGAGAATTCTAAGAATTCAGACGAAGTTGGGCTCGGTAATTACAGTACTCCTGCCTCCTCCTACCGGGAAAACGAAGAAGAAGTTATACAAATGAATTGGTCTAATGATTACGGTTTTGATGGACTGGAAAATATCATTGATTCAAACTCGACCATGACAAGTGGGGATCAAAAAAATCCACACTTCGATTTGAATACCCCTCATAGATCAATAGCAGATGATCATGACAAAGATTTGATGTTTGTGTGTGCACAAGAAATTATAAATGGTATCACTGTCAATATTGATGAGAATCAACGGAACGATAATTCGGATAGTATTGATTCTGAAAAGGAGACGACTAATCTTAGTTTTTGTATGAATTCTAGTCTTCCGGCTATGAAAGAACAAGATGTTGTAGAAATTTTAGATGATTTAGAAAAGCAGCAACCACCGGATCAAGATGATGTAATTTTAATACCGGAGAAAGGTCGAATTTATGTTGCAGATAATTTGATGGAAGGCGGTAAGAATAGCGAAGAAACTAGGAAGAAATCAAGAGGAAGACCTTTAGGTTCAAAACATACTTGGGTTACTATGGCAAAACCACAGAATAAGAGAAATGCTGTTGAAATTGGATATCAGTGTGATCAGAACTGTAACATGAGATTTCTAAAATTGGAAACTTTGGAGATACACAAAAAATGTCATGTCAGGTGAGTTTTTTTTATATTATTGTTCTAAGTGTTACCTCAGAGCTACCCTAAATAGCTAGGAGAATAAACGAAAATCTCTTTATTGGGAAAGACTACAAGAACTTCGTCAGGCAACAATTTTTATTGAGATCTCTGGCGGAAAAACAAAAATATTCTCTTCAGGAGAACAGAGCTTAATATAATCACAGAGCTCTTTGAGGTATAACCCAAACAAGATGGTCTTGGCTGAGACTTCATCCTGCTATTTCTGTCAGGATGCTTCAGAATACTTACTGTGCAATTCCAAATTACGTGCCGAATCTTAATCCTAGAATGATTCTAGACTTTATTAACAAAATAACCTAGAAAGGTATTAATTTGAACGAGGACTCACAATAGTTGCCTATTTCACGAGCTTACAAATTGTAATTTACAAGTGATTCTTAACACAAATTGTAGAAAAATTGATATTTTTGGTTTTACAAAATTTCTGCGCTATAAAATTGTAGTTGTATTTTACAAGGGGAAAATTGTAGGAATTTTTTATTTTCTGTTTTTGTAGTTGTATTTCACAAGCTACAAACTTGTAGAAATAGATCTTTCTTGTAGGTTTCTGTTTCGCTGAATAGATTGGAGTTACAAAATTTGTGCATTATACGAGAATATAATTTTCTTCAATTTTGTTTGACTTCAATTGGTAACATTCATTTCAATAAGAAAATGTCCTAGATGCGTTGAAGACATAGCAGCAGTAGCGGAAAGTATATCTATTAACTAATATTTCGACAGACTGTGATTTTGAATTCTACCACAGAAGAGGAAGAAAATTGGAAGATTGTGAAGATGAGAATTCCAAAATTTTGATGGAACTGTATTGAATTATTTTCGTAAAAAAAGTTTTTAGAATATATTATGTTTTTAATGTTTTTTTTTTTTTTTTTTCTCATATCTACTAAAATGAAAAATATTCTCGTGCACAGGTGAATCTTGTTCTTCCGAATTATTTTTTCCTTCTATTTCAAACGTTATGTCACTTCTCCCTTGGTTCAAATCCAGCTCCTTTTTAATTGCGTCGAGTTGCATATTACGAATTTCTTACTGGATTCTGTTTTTTAAAGAAAGGCTTTTAACATCTTCACACCTTTCCGTCCTCTTGGCACCAGCATTTTAATTTTGTGATGGAAGTTTAGTTGAAAGAACATTGCTTTTCTTTTGCTTCAAAGCTTTGGGGCATTGATTGACAAGAGGAAAGAGTGGGATTTGGCTCCTCAAGAATCCTTGCAATGTTGGAGACTTCTTGCCAATAATATCAATAATGATGTTACCGATGTCTGTAAAAACACACTTATTGCCATCTGCTGAACCCGTTTTCTTTGCAAGTTTTATGTGGAGAAAATGAAGTGACAGCTGCTAAAATCAGAATTAATCAGAAATATTTTCAAAAATGTTAGATTAGATTAGATTTGTGAAGGGGTGTCTAGGCTTTAGCCTTGCAATCACTGCGACCTGAAAGATCTATTGTGCGTCCCGTTGCATTTACTCCCTTTCTAGATTCAGACTGTTAGTAAAGTCTAGAACCATTCTGGGATTGAGGTTCCACACGTAGATTGGTGTAGAAAAAGCATGTTCGAGGTGGAGTAGTCTCCGCCTGGCCAATGCTTCGCAGTTGCAGAGCAAGCGCTCCGAGGTTTCGTGAGCATCATGACAGAAACGGCAGGATGAAGTCTCAGCCAAGCCCAGCTTGTTTAGGTGATACCTCAAGCGGCCATGGCCTGAGAAGAGCTCAATAATCATTTTGAGCTCTGTTCTTCTAAGGAGTAGGAGTTCTGCCAGAGGTGTCGATAAACTTTTTTGCCTGATTATTACTAATAAAGGATATAAATCTTCATATCGACGACGACATTGTTGCTGCGGCAGGTCTAAGTGTGTATCATTGGGAAATCCACGGGAAAAACTAAATAAATTCGTTTTGTGAACAATCAAAGAAATATCAAAATTTTACCAGCAGTCAGTAAAATGAGTGAAGACTTACAAAACGCCATATATCTTATAATAGAAAAAAATAAACTTTTACCAGTAAACTCCGTACTGGACTAGTAAAGCCCTCAGTAAAATTTTTGCTTGGGATTTTACCAGCTGTAAAATTTGTATGGAAATGTTACTTTTTATCTGAACTCCATACTGTTTTACTCGAACTCCGTACTAGGCTTAAAGAAAAAACTTATACGTAGATTATTTATCGTCTACAGCAGACTGAAATTCACTGAAAATAATTTCAATTAATTTCTAAAATGCATTAAAAATGCAGGAAAAATCGAACTTTTAGACCCAGACATCAGAGAGGTCTCATCAGTATGGTTATTTCTGATCCGTCTGCGATTCAGTCTGCTATAGACGAGAAATAATTCACCGATAAGTTTTTCTTGGTTTATCCAAGTGTCGTATACCATACTATGTTTCTTTTACTTGACTTAACCTACTTGTTTCCTCTTTTTTTTTTATAATTTATTATAATTCATTGTTTGCGACCATTATTCTTAAGGGAATAACTATGTCTAAGAAGTTATTAAATACAAAGTTTGTTGGGTCCCAGCTAGAAGCGTTAAACATTTGTAATTACAAATTCATTTTTTTTCCTTTTGTTTTTTTTCTTTTTTTTAAAAGGTTGAGATTCGTCTCTCCCCTACTTGTTTTTTTTTTTTATATTAATATTTTATTGGGTGGGGTTAATGGTATTCCCGGTGTACTTGTGCTGTTCGTTCGGTTCGTTAAAATCTGTTCGTTAGTCCGTTTGAGGTCAGGAGTTGTTTTAGTGCGGGGATAAGTGTGTTAGTATCCTCTCTGGAGTAGTTCAGGAGGTCCGTTGGTCTAGTCGTGATTCCTCGTTCGTTAAGTAGTCTGGTCAGCTCCCCGCACTCAAAGAAGATGTGGTGAGCTGTGAGCTGAGGTGCTCCGTCGCAGTGAATGCAGGTCGGACCTGGTTGCCTTCTAAATATGTGTACCTTGATGGCTAGGAAATGCCCCAACCTGACTCTAGCCATCTCGATCATGTTGCGTCTGGGGTATTCGCACATTTTAGGCCGGTGGATTGATTTGTGGTGGCTGGCCAGGAAATTGTTAGAGCCGTTCCAGGCTAGTTGCCTGCACGATTCCCGCAGTCTTTTGCAATGCATGGCTGCCGCTCTGTATGCCGGTGGGTAGATGGTGGTGTGCTCGCTTGTGGCCGTGTGTTTTGCCAGGCGGTCCGCGTTTTCATTGTCGGGAATGCCTGCATGGCCCGGGCACCACGCGATCCAAATTCTATCGCTTTGAATGAGCAACCTGATGCTTTGAATCAACGCATTCCTATTGTCTAGGTTTTGGATCGCTTTGATAGCTGAAAGGCTATCTGAAAAGATAGCTGTGGTGCCCGATTGGGTGGCTGCCCACTTGGCTGCCTCCCAGATAGCCGTCAGTTCGGCCGTGTAGACATTGCACCATGTAGGGAGCTTATGGCAGATCTGCGCGTGATCGCTGGAGCTCTCGGCAATGACCGCAATGGAGACTGCGTTCTCAGATTTAGAGGCATCTGTATAGATTGCTACGTCTGCGCTGATATACTCGCAGAGTTCCATGTGGAGCTTAACCTTAGTATTGTTATCTCGGTCGTGGTATCTGTGCTCGTTTGATATGACCTTGCTTAGTTTGATCCTCCAGGGAGGGATGGGAGTGGTGGAGTGTGGGGGGTTCGGGTTGAGGGGAATAATTTTAAGAGGTGTGGGGAGGCCTTCGGTCGCCCGGTGTAGACCCGACCTAGTGCGTGTAGCACGGCGTCGGCCAGTCGACAGGATGTCCACGACCAAGGCGGTAAGAGGAGCTTGCCGGTTGTGCAAATTTTTAAGGAGCTGACTAGTTGCGAGCTGGTCTCTTCTTGATGAAAAGGAAGGGAGCCCCGCTTCTATGAGAAGACTGTTAATCGGCGTTGTGCACTTTCGCTTCATTTCGTTTTGTGGAGAACCCGTATGTGGAGATCGCGTATTCAATCCTGCTCATGACGAGCTGTTTTGCTATCAGAGAGGCAGTTGGTAAAGGGGGGCCCGAGTTTCTTCTGCAGATTACTCTGAGGAGGTTATTCCTTTTGCTGACATCCTCTACTATTGTGTTATCGTGTTTGCTCCAGTCCAGCGTCTTGGAGATGTGCAGACCCAGGATCTTGAGCACATTTTGTAGGGGGATAGAAGCTGTATCATATTGGACCTGTGTTTCCCTGCAACTCCGTCTACTGCAAATGTGCAGAGCTTCCAGCTTGTTGAGGGCAACCTTGGCACCATTGAGTTCAGACCAAACTGAGATTTTTCTCAGGGTCTGAGTGAGGATGGAATTCACGAACGGTGGGTTGCCCGACGCATAACAGATGATGTTATATGCGTAGATGTGGAAGAGCAGGTCCGGCATCGCGGTGAGCTGAGAAGACAGAGAGTGCATGAAGGTGTTGAAAAGGTGTACGGAAAGTGGGGAGCCTTGCGGCAGACCGTTTTCAATGGAGAAGGTAGAGGAGAAGTGTCCTCCAACCCCGACTTTGATTCTTCTGTCCTTCAGGAAGGAGTCTACCAGCTTGATGAAATTTGGGCCTGCCTTCCACTCGACGAGCTGCTTGATGACGGAGTGCTTGGGAGTTCGGTCGAAGGCTTTCTCCAGGTATATGGACAGCAAAACTGTGTTGGCCGCTAGATAAAGCGCATTTCAGGTTGTGCTCCAGTTCCTGCAAAAGGTTCTGAGTCCCTTTGCCCGGTCTGTAGCTCCAAACCGTCGGAAGCAGCTTTTGTTCTAGGAGCCAACTTAACCTGTTTGCCATCAGCTTCTCTAGGATTTTGGAGGAGGTCTTGAGGAGTGAGATCGGTCTGGTTTTGGAAGGGGTTGGACAGCGGATATTCCCCTTGGGGATAGCACGTATCTCCGCTAGTTTCCACTCAGTCGGAAACTTGCCGAGAGCTAAGCATCGATTGCAAAGTCCCGTCAATCTGTGGTGCCAGACTTCCGGTGCTTGCTTAATCATGCCGAAGGAGATGTTATCCAGACCTGGAGTGGTACCTTGGAAGGAATTAAGCGTGCGCTTAAGTTCTAGGAGGGAGAGGGGGATTTCCAGCTGGGATGGGGGGAGTGCTCGATCTCCTGGGGAATGCGTCTCTCCAGTTCGGCATTTGTGGAGCGGTAAGAAGCTGAGCGATCTGAGTCAGAAGAGTAACTGGTACAGTGCTTGGCGAGGTATTCAGCCATTTGCTCTGGGTCAGAAACGATCGTACCGTCCACACTAAGGCCCGTGATGCCTGCCTTAGCTGGGTGACCGCGGATTGCTCTGACCCTCCGCCAGTTCTCCTTTTCATTAGGACATTTGCCTTTCGATAGCTGACCGCGTTGTCAGAGGAAGGATGCTTCTTGAAGAGTCTCCATGCTCTGTCCTTGCCATCCACGAACTGTTTAATCTTGAGGTTGTACCAAGGTGGTTGTAGTTTGCCCTTGTGTCATGATAGTGGAATGGAGCTGTTGGCTGCCTGTCGAATGGACTTAGTGAGGATGGCTGCCTCCCTGGCCGGATCGAGACTGGGGGGGGGGGGGCGACTTTTGAGATAGTGCTCGATCCTCTGTGCAAAGCTGTTCCAATCTGCCCTTGGTTCGATGTAACGAGGGATGTGGCGGACAGTTGGGAGAGTTCTCTCCATGGTCAACAGGATGGGGAAGTGATCATTACCTCTCGGGTTGTTCACTGTGCTCCACTTGAAGGCAGGCGCCAGGAATGGGGAAGCGAGGCAGAGGTCGATATGTGTGAAGGTGTTCCTGGAATTGAGAATCCACGACTCTAATCTATTCTATATATCTATTATATGAAATCTAGAGGTGTGATTGTACGTGTATGATTGCGATTTTGTCGACCTGTTTCATGTCAAAATTTTCAGGCAGTGTCACCATAAAGTGAAATCACAATGGATCATCGTTGATCTAAGTATTGCTGAACCCAGGTTTTTCCGATAGCTGCCACTCTAACCTAATCTTCATTCCTGGCTTACTGAGTTTCCATAGTCTTTTCATAATTCTTACATTTTAGTGATTTCTTTTAGTAAATAGCTGTGCATTATCTGTTTTGAATGATATTCCTCAAGAAAAAAGCTATAAATTCAGAAAAAAAAATTACTTTATACTAATTTAAATTTATTCTCCTTCTTTTTTTAAGTTCCTCTTCACAAAAAGTACAATGCCCTGTTTGCAATTCAACAAGTTTTACATCATGGGATACCCTCCATACCCACTTATGGCGCAGTCATCAAATCGACATGGATCTGTACAGTTGCCAACATTGTGATTTCAAAACTCCAATTCTGTCTCGCTTAATAAACACGCACAGCAAAATTCACTCGGACGAGAGAAATTTCAAATGTGAGCAATGTTTGAAAAGTTTTAAGAATAGCAAGCAACTAAAGAATCACCGAAGAACACATCGACAGCACAGTATGCCTCAAACAAATGAAGTTCATAGATGCGAAGCATGTGGCTCAACGTTCTCTCAAATTAAATCGCTACGGGGACATATTTGCAAAGAAAAGGTGCACGATAGAGAATTATTCAGTTGCACAATTTGTGGTAAAGTAGTTTCGAATAAATCGTCTTTAAAGCAACACTTACTAACGCATGAGGATGCAAGTAAATATAAATGTGAACATTGTTACTACGTCACAAACGACCATAACGCTTACAGGAGACATAAAATCACTCATGATAAAAGTAAAATGTACAGTTGTAAATTTTGTGATTACAAATGTATTCAGAGTTATTTATATCAGGTTAGTACATTTACTATTTTTTTTAAATATCTGCTCTTTATTTTTTTTACAGAAGCATGTCCTTAAGGACCATCCCGATGAGGCTGATCAAGTTATCTTTAAATGTCCAACATGTTCTTTTTCTACAATTAATCAAGCTAATTACAACCTTCATAAGCATAAGCATGGTGATGCTACCATACAAGTTGATACTCTACAAGATAGTAGTAATCACCTACAGGAATCTGCTACCTTTGCAGCTCCAAGTGCTATAATTCATCTGGACAATAATTTTAATTCTAAAATTAAAGTGAAAAGTGATCTTGTACAGAGATGAACTGAATAACTGCGCTGTTAATTCCATTTTATAGCAAAATGATATTACCTAGCGCATAAGTTTTTGGAATAAAATGCTCTAGAGGAAGAAATTTTTGTGTGGGGAAGAGAATTCTGCAGAATGTTTAAGGTAAGCGTTTCGATTTTAATTGTTTTCTTTTATCACTTTATGGCCTGTTTTTACATTTATATTATTTAAGATTGGCAAATATGTAATGTACCTGCATGGTTACGTCTTTCATAAAACTCCTTCTTCTTCAAGTTTCTTAAATTCTCCTGGGACATCGGGCTACAATACACTTAAAACATCTAAAGTAGGCTGGGAATCACCGAGTGAAATATCACTCGCATATTATAGAATCCAAGTGTTTTATTAGTGAACCTGCCTTAACCATTGATGGGCTGCATAGGTGCATCTCATATCAAAACCTATAGGAACTCTGTAGTATACTATACTACCGACGCCTTTAAAAGAATCAGTTTAGCTGCATTAAAGATCAAAAAGATTTAATTTAAATATATGGTGATTCAGATCCATACTGATGTACCTAATATCCTTGAAATAGGACATCTAAGGCCATATAAACAATCTCTTATTTTAGTTTTAGAGCCATCTGTTCACAATATCATTTATTTGTAATCATCGGCTCTTAGATATAACCTGATCATATTTGGCCTGAATTATGACTACTTAGAGTGTGTTCAAGTTTTGGCTATAGTTTTCATTGCCTTTATGCTGTAGATTTTGTAGGATGTATTCGGTACTTTTAAACCAATGAAAAGAAGCACACCATTCAGGCATATTTCAGGAGATAAATTATTTCCCAAATAAAAAAAAAATAAATTTTTCTTTTAATATATATTTAATATTTTGATCAGATTAAACGCTTCATCTCCCGCGCGAAACCAGGGTTCCCATTACTATTCCATCTGTAAAATGTAGAGATTATGAAAAACAATCAAATTTCGCTTGCTTTTCATTTCCGCTTACCGGCATAACACTTCAAAGCTTGAGTCAATCAACGCATTAAGTAAATTCCCTTTGACGACTGACCATAGTGGACATAAAACTCCTTCTTTTGGGCATGCTTTAGTTGCGAGAATTATATCAAAATAATCTCCTCATGCAGTGGTGATTTCCCTGATTTAAATTTTTTTTTTTCAATTTCGACATTGTCCTGCTTTGCCTTCTCATCATGGTTTCCTATTGGATACTTAATTTAATACTTCGCCGGTAGTAACAGTTACCTTTCAATTGTTGTTGCTGTTGCATTCTGATCGTTTCACTTTTGTTTACCTAAACGGAGTCTTTGGTAGAATTGATAATACCTATGTACATACGTCCACCAATGGTCGAAACATTCTCCTATTAACAGGATTCTTACTTCAAAGTCGTTCTCATGCCGTGATGTGCGTGTGATGAAATGTTTTCATTATGGGGCAAGGAAGCAGAGCGAATAATAGACTAGCAAAGCACTATTGTGAACAGTATATAGTGGGAAAGAACTGTTTGAAATGAAAAGCGAAATTATCCTTTTAAAAAAAATTGTATTCGTGTTATTCAACAAGATTAGCTGATAAAGTGATTGTTTGCGGTACTACAAGTCTTGGAACATATGTATATTATAATTTGATATCACAAGAGTAAAATGAAAATCTTCTTCTTCAACATTAAAACTATGTACAAAATGTGCGCTGCCTATGAAAAATTGATTTTCTCTCTAAATACATAGAAAATAGGCGTCGTGTGCCGTAAATATTACAAAGCTCGTGTTTTTTTGGCAAAACTCTTAATGTGGTATTTAAATTGTTATATGCAGCAGCGGTGTTTTCGTGATGAAAATTAAAAAAAAATAAAATTATACGGAAAATATCATGGATGCTACGCTTGATAAAATTTGAACAATTTTAGGATTTATTCTGAGGAACATGCGTCTCGATTGGTTTGTAATTAAAAAAAAAATGTTTCGTACCAAGCTTGAAGTATACATTACGAATATATGATGGGACAGGATTTTGATCCACTAAAAGCGAACTTAGTAAGTTCAATGGGGGATGTGTTACGTAGAATGTATGCAGCTCTTCGTATTAGGTAATATTTGAATTGAGTTTTTGTTGGGCTTGTAAATTATTATAATGTTAAATAATGTGGTCGGTTTCACTTCATTTGAATCATTTCTATGAAGACGAATTAGCAACCCTCAAACCTCAAGCCATCTTCCTATACTACTTCAAAATGTATAATTCTGGAGAGAAAAATGACTGTTCATTGAGCGTTGTAAGAGGGATTTTTAAGAAATTGAAATGTAATAATTACGATGAACATTAGTGATGATTAAGTGATGATTAAGTGATGACGATGAACATCAGGTGACACCCCTCTAAAAATGCCAAACGACGTTAAGAGCTGGGCAGCACCATGTGCGGTACGATTCATATGCGCTCTGGCAACGTCTATATGGACTACGATTGTATAAGGGTCTTTTTAAAACCTTTGTTCGTGAAGAAGAACGGGCGAAATACTTTAAACTACCGACATCGGTAGGGCGCAAAAAATTCGATTGGTCTATTTGCACAGATGGTGTAGCGATGACCTTTTCAATGAAGAAGGAAGTGGAATCACTCCCACCGATAAAACGCCGGAAAACAAATAATTGTAAAGTAGAAGATGCCCCCATGCAACAGGAATATTTGGCGTACACCAAAGAACGCCTGCAATGGTTTACGAGACGTCAAGAGGTGTATGAGCAGCGCAAAGTTGCACGTTTGCGCTTCAAGCAATATATTTGCACAGAACGAGAAGTGCATCGTTTGGCGAAAGAAATCACGAACAATACTCGTGAAACTCTAGTGGGCATTGGTTCGACCAAAATTGCCGCAAATTCGCCAATAAGTGGCTACGTGCGCACGCCACACACTAAATTGCTGTGGGCACTTAAAGCACATTGTTCTGTCCTCGAAGTGGATGAGTTTCGCCCAACAAAGTTGTGCAGCATTTGCTTTGAGCCGGCGAAGCCGTCTCGGTCTCCACACAGGTACCAGTTCTGTAAAAACTGTCGTACCACGTGGAACCGGGACGTGAACGCCGACAAAAATATTTTGCAAATTGGCCTGGCCAAACTGCAGGGCAGGCCATTGCACGTCAACCTCAATCGAAGTACCCCCCTTCCCTGACGAAGGGAATAGCACGCTAAGGTTTCGGCTACAATAAGCCGAAGCCTACTGCGCCGCCATGACTCCTTCTGAGGACTTTACCGGGAGGACTGTGTGGAGTGGCGTGATTGTATGGGCACATATACTAGTTATATGTCCACCCAGCTTGGCCGCCGCAGTTATTCAGTTCATCTCTGTAATACGGGCAGTTTCCTTGATTGATTGGAGTAAAACCGTAAAAAAATTAGGCCAAGCTAGTTCCAGACCTATTTGACACATGAATCTCTTCAAATAATTAGCTTCATAAGTTTTCAGTTCTCAGTTCTGTCAGGATCAAAAGTTTTTAAAATATTAGGGTTGTCGATTGTTTACAAAACTACTCCCAACAGAAGTAGTATTTTTAACTAGGCCGATTTAAGTAAAACACTGTTGCTGCCAAGGATGAAGGTTGGACGGCTATTTATTCTGAGCTCTATCTTCTTACCGATCTGTCCCCCTCGAGACGTATCCACCATTTGAATACCCTAAAAAGTGCATATTTTGTCACCAAATTTCCAAATATGGCCAGCTTAGTCCGACACCCCAGTACAGAGATACCACCTTCTTGCACATAAGGCCGATATTTTAAAAGAAAAAAAAAAATGAAATTAAATAAAAATACCAAAAATTATAAACGAACCATAATTATAATAACTAGTAAAAATACAAAATATGTAAAACCAATAGGGCAAGGGCAACAACAATTATTATAAAAGAAAATAATAATTAGTGTAAAATTGTAAAAATAGAAGATTGTGTTTAGACCTATACACAAAGTAGAAGCTACAAATATACAATAAGATCTGTTAGATATGTCGTAAAAACAATGTGAAGTTAAAAAAGTCCACGCTCCTTCTTCAGATTTGTCTGCTTCCATACCGGCAGCTGGTCGAATTGCTCTCTAGAAATTCCCAGGGCAGTATCGAATTCTCCATCGGTTAAATAAAGCTCTAGTCTTGTAGGATCTACTCCTTCAGGAAGAGGACGTTCCTTTAAGACCGACAAAGGGTATTCTGTTTGTGTTAGTTGTGATAAAACTTCCGAAATTGGAATGGGATCCATGATACGGCCATCCTGCAGTTAAGAAAGAAAAAAATATATTTTTTCATGAATATAATAAATTTGTTGGTTGTTGTTCTTATAAATTTAAAATATAATATTATTATTGTTTTTTATTTACAGAACCCTCTCGATTGGCTTCATCATGTGATAGGACTATATACGATCTGAGTGTCACTAGGTGGTAGGATCTTCAATATTTGCAGCCAGCAGTCGTTCAAGCAGCCCCGAGGATAGCTGAGAAGCATTTACCAGTCATTGCATTTGTAAGCTCCGAAATACTTTCTTCTGTGGAATCAATCGGAGTATTCTCCCCTTTACACTTATCCCATTTCTGCGGGCGAGTTAAGTTGGATGTACGTACGCAGTGATGATTGAGAGGGCGGTGGTGTTCCTTGCAAAATGTAGGTATCACCACCGCAATTGTAACTGCGTCCGTATACGGTCAGCTTTATTCGACTGCACAATTTCCTTCGAGTTGTCAAGTGAGTAATTCCGCTGTACGCTTCGTCCCATTAATATACGACTGACTTAAGGTGGATGCACACCGAAGCAGTCGTGATTGCGGTGGTATTTCTTGCAAAATGTACGTACCACCACCGCAATTGCAACTGCGTCCATGTACGGCCACCTTTATTCGACTGCATAATTTCCTCCAAGTGTGCAAGCGATTTATTCCGTTGTACGCTTAAGTTTAGTTGGACGCTTTCGTGTATAGCCACTTTTATTCGACTGTAAGCGAATTATTCCGATGTGTACTCTGTTTTAATAAGTTTATAAAGCTAAATTCTCTATTTCTCAGGTGAACCAAAGAGTACCAACCTACGTCATTTACACATTTTAATGAGAAAGCTTTCGAACAGAGACAACGAGATATCTTAAATCGGCGGCTCAATGAATCGTTAAGTGGACAAGACGACAAGAAAACCCGAAGACAACACAAATTACGATGGAATCCGCAGACTATAAGGTGATACCAGAATAATTATATTTTTCAAATGAAAGAAAAAAATATATTTACCGAGAAGAGTGACAAATAGTTTTTGTTTTAATCCCAAAATCCTCACCCTAGTGATCCAAGATTTCTTAACAATCTTAGAGAGCTTAGAAAAGGCACAATAAGTCAGCTCTGACTATCTTTTGTTGCGGTTTAGCATACTAACCCCGCTTTACTAAGAACAGGTTAGAACAATGTTCCTGTCACATAAAACTTGCAGGATGAATGCTAGAATTCTGAAATATTTGTTTTCGGCTATAATGCACAGGAATCTAAGATCATAAAGCACATTTTATTCCTTTACTGAAGCCCACTTAAGCACGTCAGATACGTGATTAAATTTAAAAGCATTTTATACAGAAAATTCCCGAAAAAAGGAATGCTTCTTGCTGACTACTTTAAATGCAATCTCCTACAAGCATCATAAGAACTAGAAAAGGATTTTAAATATTAACTCAGCGGCCTTAAGACGAATTACAAGTTTAGGAATACGTAAAAACTAGAAGCAAGAAAAAAGCACCAGGGACCCAGTTGTGATCGACAGATTACCTCTCATCGACTATTTGCAGGATTTTTGTATGTCGAAGCTCTTCACAGTTATTTTTTAATTATTCAAACATATTTTGCATTGGTAATCAAAAATAAGACCGCAGACTTATATTTTAGAAGTAAAGCAAAGACATATACCTGTAAATTAATATCTTTGATATCATCTCGGCTTTCCCAATCTGGAAATATATTTGTGAATTCCGTTGGTTCTAGTCCAGCCCAAATCACGAAACCTTTACTTGGACTATCCTCTATGGGTTCACCTGAAATAATTTACCAGCGTTAATAAAAAAAAAACAATTCTAAACTTTCTTAAGCACAGCTTACCAAATTTGGCGTTCCAATAAGATACAGCACTTTGAAGTGCTGCTCTCCTTTCAACAATCCAACGAATAACACCAGCACGATTTTCATTAGTCGGACTCTCTCCATCTTTATTCTCTGTGTTGACTGTAAGAAGAATTATTTATTTAAGAAAAAAAACAAAAGACGTTTTTTTGTTTATTTTGTCTTACTTTTAATATCTTCTAAAGGCCACCAACCAAGCCACATCCACAATATATCACCGTTATCAATCATAAAAATTGTCGGTTGACGAGCGTTGTACAGGAGCGATTGTGTGAATGGGAAAGGACTTGGAAAATCTTTCATTCTTAAATTGTATAAAATTTCGTTTGCGCTAAAAATTCCTTGTGTGCTCGAAAAATGAAATAGTCGGGGTGTAAAATTGTAGGCAGCATCGTCACAGTAACGTAATGTGTAATAAGCAGCCTCATTGAGGCCATTAAGTGCTTCTCTAAATGCATCATTCTCCATCCCTTCATCAAACTCTGTTACCTCAACAGAATCCACCGTGTCCAATAACATATCACTAAATTTCTTTGTTTTAATACTATCAGCTGCTTTCTTAATCAATTTCTTTGTATGTGGCAAACTTTTACAGCCATGCCATACGAAAACGATTCCCTTTTGTCCATTCACAACCAACATGGATGCACGAGATCGCAATTGCTTCGAATCACAGTCAACTTCTTTGAGAATGATTTCACATTCATCGTTTCCCGTTAAATTGTACATACGCCAGTTGACGCGTCTCTCCAGACAATCATCTTGCCTACCTTTGTGCTGAAAGATGACTTTGAATAATCGAATAAATGCTGTCGATTCATCACCCTGTGTTATTCTCATTTGTGATCCTTTTTCCTTGTCTAATTCTACTGTTAATAGAGCTGCTGCTCCTTTCTCATTGGCACTAGCATCTGTACCTTGCCAACAGAAATACACACATCTGTCGCGACCTACAGTACTACGATTTGATATCTTTCCACTCAATTCACGGACTGTTACAGAAATTTGATAAATCCACTTGATAATGTAGCTCTCCGCTGAATAGAAGTGTTGATATGAATTATCTTCAGCCTCCTCAAAGGAATACTCACTAATCGACCATTTTGATACAGATTTCGTGAGCACATCAAAGTGTCTCATCGTTTCATTGTCATAATAAAAATTTCCACGTCCCAAGCTGGAATTTTCTAAAATCAAATTCGGCTCTGAATATTCTTCTCCTTTGTACAATGCTACACCATCGATTGCCTCAATCGAATTAACACCATTGGATAGGTAATCCTTTTCCAAATCTTCTCTTTCGCATTCCGGCCAATCGGAGAATTTCTCTTTAAACAAGAACGTCTCCATGTGTTGTGTGATTTTCGCTATTAGGCACCATTCTTTACGATCACAAGATTTGATGACTTTCATATGACTACGATCTCCAGCAATTTGTGAAAAATTAATTGGATTTAAGTAGCATGGTTCGTAGTCAACTATTCCTGAAGAGAAATGTTCTTGCGCTAAGCGTAATGCTGCCCTCTTAGCATCTGATGGGGCAATCTTACCATTCCAAATATACAATTCGCTGCCAAAATCGAAAATAAGTACTTTCTGTGGATCGAGCATTTCAACTTTCGGTATTGAGCCCCAGTATCTTTCGATTGGTGCTAATGACTCATCAGCAAATTCATAAATCATGTTGGTTTCGATTAGACTAACTTCGAAAAGATCATCCTCATCTGCATGTCCACAATCGGGAATTTCATAGTCTTCCGGTTTTTTTAGAATTTTCCAGAAATCATTCCAATGGCGTTCATTGTTGACTTTTCCATCATTCAAAACGATTTCTGTGTTCGCAATGCATCCCATGTCCTTGTTCTCTGTGATATACGAGCAGATCTTCTTGCTGCGAGATACTTCAATTACATTAGCAAAAGAACCAACGTATCGATAGGGCTGACCATCAAAAATCAGGATGAAACAGTCTCCTCGATTGATCGATGTGTAAATTGGTTCTACAAGTCTAGTTTGCACGTGTGTTCTACCTTTGATATGCAACAACATGGTCGACTTATATGGCAGCCACATTTGATTTAATGGTAATGAACTTGATTTCAAATTCACCGATTTAAAGTCCTCTATACTCGCCAGGCCTGCAAGGGCTTCAACCGCCAGATTACTAGATTTGGCAACTAGAAAAAGAAATAAAAATGAACAATTATTTATACATAAAAACAGCGGTACCGTTACTAAGTTGAAAAATCTTATACCGAAATTATTAATTTGTGGAATTCAGTTCAGCAGAGTCAGCGATTGCAATCACGACCACTGAGCCGGTTTGAGTATTACGAACGTAAAAGAATGCAGATAGTGGGGATTATGGTATAAAGATTATCAAGCACAAAAACTACAGTAATAGAAAAGGACGGCATCTGTTATACAAAGATACTGCCGTGTCGACATGGGTACGAAAATCCAGCCAAGGTTAGTTAGTACAGGAACATAGAATATAGTAGAACAAAGACATTCGTAGCTCATTGACTCTGAAATTTATAACTTAGGTCACTAAGCGAAACAATTAAATAGCATCATGAAGAAAATCTCTTTGGTATTACCACTATATTAAGCTCTAAGTAGAAGCTGACCGGTCATGGTGCCCCAACACAGAAATCTAAGGCGGATAGATAGGGTAGATTTTACATGGAACTATATAATCTCTAAACTCATGTTCCAGTCAGGCTAATTTGATAGTAAGGCTGCTGAGAGTACTGAGACGTAACCCAGCAGATTAGTTGGATACATATAATCTAAGGCTTTGACTAAACACGATACTGTATTATTTCACAATCTGAAAAATGAAGTTCTTTAGTTGAACCGCAGTAATGGCAGTGACTAGTCTGTGTCTGTCAACGATGTTATTGACAAGAATATGAAATAGGATGGAAGCGCAGAAAAACTGATCCCATATCTCGATTTGCTTATCTTAAGTAAATCAGAATCTCTGTTACCTTCGGGCATGTGCCTGCGGCATGCATAAAGTGATATTTACTATCACTCCAAAGCATGGCAAGGCGTCATACATACATAGAGAGTTCTTTAGATATCTAAAGTGATTTCTCGATAAATAAAATAAAAGGAAGTTTAAAAGCATTTGTCATGAGCTTCTCGAATCAGAATCATCTCAAAGGGAACAATCGACAGAGACGGCATGCATTTTATCCCCAATTTATGGTTATTGAACGCGAAATACATCACAAAATGTTCATCCTAGGTACATTCCAGGATACAGATAGAACTTTTAACACTGCAGAATCCGATTTTGTGAAGCTGGGTAGTCCCCAATTAGTCAGATTGATGGTGGGGAGGAGAGCGCATGCCGGTTTGTAATCTTATAACGTCGTTACGGATCAGATAATGTAATAATGTATGAGCACTGGACCCTATTGATATAACTTGCAACGGATTTTGCATGAAATCAAGAGATACAAGCTTCAAATATTGGGTCTCAACGAGAGAAATATTAATGAGGGTATAGCAGATGAAATGCCTCGATTCCATACAATAGTTTAGGTTAGGTAGGTTCGACCACCAGTGGGTCCATTGTGCCTCTTGTTCTCATGGGATTATCTAAAAATAAAATTGCCCTAGATCTATCCTGCTTCCCTTAGGAAATTTGAGATGACTCTGAACTCTTTGCTTTGCAGCTCCCCCAGACTTGAAAAGAAGTAGCTACGCAATATCCTACCTATTTTGTTCATCAGAGCGGGGCACTCGCAGAGTACGTATTGGACTGATTCGATTTCCTCCGAGTCGTTACTGCTCCTGCAGAAATCGTTCGCTGCTATACCCAGCCTTCTAGCATGATCTTGTATGGAACAATGACCCGTAATGACCCCTAATAGATTCCTGGTATATGTTCTGCTACCATTAAGCCTTTCTCTTGTCCTCTTCTTGTCATATGCCGCGCGATACGAGAGGTTTCCCTGTTGATCCACCGGACGCTTGCCTTTTGTTAGGCACCCCTGATGATCTCGTCTTTTAAAGCTCCGATCGGGATACTCACATAAGCTATTGCTGCTAAGCTATCCATTTCAGAGCCCTTTTTGTACAACTCATCAGACATCTCGTTGCATGGGATATCCCTGTAGCTAGGCACCCAGCATAGGTCACCTTGTGCCATGTAGTCAATTCCGCAAGGCCAGTTTTGCATAACTCCACCAATTTTGATTTAACCAGCACAGCATCCAGCACCTTAATGGCTGCCTTTCTGTCCGTGTATAAGCAGATGTACCGTGCGGACTCTTTGCACATAGATGTCAATATTACAGTCTGGTAAATCGCTACGAGCTTTGCCTGAAAAACACAACATTTCTCCGGCAGTCTATAAGACTCGTGCCAGTAGCAGTTTCTGGAGTACACTCCAGCCCGTGCTCGCACTAGTCTTGGATCCATCCGTAAAGGTAATCATCCAAGTCATTCCATACAATACCTCGGTATAAAAGAAGTTGCGTTCATAAATTAGCCTACTTTTATATATTCAGCGATAGACAGTAACAAATCAAAGCAAAAAAAGGTATTGAAAAGTGACAATTCGAAAATTATCATCTGCATCGCCTGCTGACGCTTCCCTTGAATTAATGCAATTATACATCCACGGTAAGTATGCGCGTTACCATTCAACATACTTCGATTTATGTTTATCGGGGATCCCCAATTAAGTAGGTAATTCACTTACCCTGAAGCAAATAAATTTACCTTATGTGTATCACAAGCATTCCAAACCACATTCATTCGGATAAGAAAAAAAAAACTTTCAACATGTTATACTTTTGCATTGATCTCGGATGTTGATTACAAGAAAAACCATCTTTTTCAACTCATTTTCCTTAAATGCAACGAAAGACTAATGGGCAAATGAATATCTCAGAGCATGCATTAGGATCAAAAAAGATACCACTCTATATAAAGCATCGGTGGTGTAATAAAAAACAGAGTGTCGCAAAGGTCTAGGATATACATAGTCCTATGGACGCTTACCAATGATTGATGCATTCCTACTGCCAACAGTAGAACTGTTTAGAATGCGACATTCGGAAGCTAAATATTAAGTAATTGGCCAGCTGCACGTTTTGTATTTATCTCTTAAGGCCAAAAGGTGTTCCCGATTATGTGTAGAGGAGATTATACGAGTTCTGTTTTTTATAATACTGCTGCCGTAAGCTGAATAATATTTTAAATAAATTTATTGTAATATTGAACTTCATTTTCATTTGGAATAAGCTGTCAATCCACGACTACACAACCAAAGTGTTTGTAATTTTTGCTCTGTTTTTTGTATGAAACTTTCTTGTCAGCCTAAATGCACCCCATCTAACCTAGGTGGGACCCCATCCCGTGTCTACAAGCACTCCAACTACATGATTGTAGTCACTCATTGTTTTTCACGTAAATACACAGGTATTTACGGATAAATAGATCATTATTATTCGAGACTACTGAGCAGAAAGTCTCCTGGGGGTAACATCAATAATCGATTATGAGACCTGCCGGTCAAAAATCATCTAAACATTTACCAAATGTCTTGTGCGCAAGTAGTAACTGGTGCACTAATAAGTTTCTAGATAAGTTCAATAAACGATATAAAAATTTGTAAATACGTAAATGATTTTAACTCTTGAAACTGGGTAGAAATAGAAAATAACAAAATTGATATGATCGGTGTGACAAGTCAGTTTAGAAAGCAAATTTCAGAATTACATGAACGATGATTGCGTGGGATTTTAATATTAATCTATTCACGAGACTTGGAAGATGGGATAGAAATCTGGAACACTGACGTTCGAATTCATAATCATTGTTAGCTGTTAGAGGTTTTTCGCATGTACCAAAAAATGTTTTGTTATTATTTACATAGCAATCAACAAAGCTATTGAAAGTTGTTTGCGCATATCCTACTCATATTCGCCAAAGATTTTTGGAATATAATTTTGAAAGCCCCAGTAGCTAATTCGAGATTATTTCAATGAAACACGTCACCTATGTAAATTTGACATCTTGCTTCACAAGGTGTTGACGTACTTATTTTCACTAGATCAACTAATTTTGTAAATCGTCGTTCAGAAATGCAGATTCTTGGCTGGGCTAAATAACAGTTGCTAGCATTAAAAAATTCTAGTACCCGGCTTCGTATGCGGCTACGTCTGGTCCATACTTGAGAGTGCTACCCAGCGTAACTAACTAGCACAAACGCAATATACATTTGATATTTTCTTAGTGTTATATTTATATTATAAGAAATAAAAGTTATTATAATTATCGTAAACGTAACAATTTAAATCATACACGTGGAGAAGCGTTCATTAGATGAAGCATGTACTAATTGTTGTATTATAGATTGCAATAATTCGTAAATACAATTGACATTTCTGAAGCTGGTAACGGCTAAATACGTTTATAAAATCAGGAGCAGCAACATGCAGTTATGCCTGCTACGAGATAGCTAAGCTTGGCTACGGCTGAGACTGTAGCCTATGATACAAAGATTAACACGTATGGCCGACAAAAACAAAATCAAAATTAAAATTAAGATCAATATGAAAATTAAAAACAAAATCAAAAATTCAGAAACAAGATCAAAATTTAAATTAAAAGAAAAACAATAAAACATAAAAAATGCGTGCGTGTCGCAGACAAAAAGAACGTTACTCTAGAAAGTTAACAAGAACCCGTCTGAATGTTCCAAATGAATTTTCCCGCTGAATGTAACTAGGCAGATGAACAATGTAAGAGCCCTCTAAGACTGATGTTTGGAATCTAGGCATTAAAAACCTACGCCCTCTGGTAGAGTTAAGAGACCGGACCAAGCAAGGTAGATATGGAGGTTTGGCTGTAGTAACAAACTTGTACATAAAAAATAAAACTCCCCGCTTCAGATAGACTTCCAGCGGACATCCAAGTAGAGCAGCAAAACTAAGATGAGACACATGGGCAAACCTTCGTAATCCAAAAATAAACCGGACGCAGTCATTGAATGTGACATTTAATTTTCTAGTTCAGCTTGAATCCAACTTCGTAAAAACAAGGCAACCATACATAAATTGCTGAAGGACTTAAGTCTTTATTAAATGACAACGCAATTGGGGCGACAGAGAACTAGCTGATAGCCATAAGCGACGGAGTTGTATAAATTTTAGATAGGCAGATCTGAATATGGTCGCAACATTTCATATTCGAATTAAGTGTAACGCCCAACTTACGGACCTTGTTCGTGTACGGAATTACAACACCATCCACATTGACAGCTGATAATTCCGAAGAGTCCATCGAACCAGGTGAAAAGGCAATGCACTGAGATTTATTAAGATTTATCTTAAGATTATTTGCAAATTCCCACTTACTAATTTCGAGTAAATCGCTGTCTTCCATCAAACCTATGGGGCGACTAAGATAAATATGAACGTCATCGGCATAAATATGAATATTAACGTCACGAGTTACAAGCGGCAAGTCGTTGTTATATATAGGATATTAGTCTCTTCATGACATAGCAACACAAAAAGTCCATCTGGAATCGGCCATACCTTGTTGTCTTTGTATCATGACTGTAGTCTACTTTATGAACGCGCTCCGTATATACATGCAAAATTCGCCAATTCGATAAGTGAATGTCAATGATCCAATGCGCCATAATGATATTCGTTGGGAGAGAATACTGTAACGATTGTTACCGGATAGTGCATCACAGTTCACAAGAATCCTGTTCCAGATCTTACAATCTCCGAGTTGTGGATTCATGGTGTAATCATCGTATTTTCATTTCTAAACTCTCCCAAGAATCCACATCCTATCCTCTCCTATATCTCCTTCATCCGCCCTCGCGCTAACAACTAACTCCAAAAGGAGAACGACATAAAGTAAGGCTGATACGGCCCATCATCTGTAAAGAAATAGATGACAGCGAAACGGAAAGTTGCAAGAAAGACAAAAAGACAACAATCAACAAGACGAGAGAAAAGATTCTATGAAATCGAACTGAGTGCTAAAGATCACCACCAGAAAAAAAAGAGTTCAATAAAGCGAACATCAAGGGAAACTACGACAACTGTAAGAGGAAAATGGCTCAAACGCACTTGACTTGACCTGACTTGTTGTAGTTTTAAGAACAACAAACTTGAGATCTTAAAAATAGTTGAAAATTGCGTCACTGCCATCCTCCCAATTTATCTCAAGAACCCGACTCTGTGTGCTGCCTTAATCGCTTATAATAATTCTTTCAGAAGATAAATTTGGAATACCTTCTTAACGCTATATGCGTGCAGTTTGCTGAGCTTAAATTCTTCTTACAATTTATTTTATTCTTATTATACGACGCAATCAATATTACTTGATTCAAGTTTGATCCGTTTCAACTCCTTGTCTGCAACTCCAGTCTTTATCTCTGTATATTCACTCTGTAGGTCACCACGGGCAGCTAAAGTTTTCAACGGATTTCTAGCAGCTCGTCGACCCTTTGGACCCTGCACCACTTTCTTTTTAGCTAATCTGAAATGTTTAAAAACAAAAACAAAACAAAAATCTTTAATTTCCTGAAAGTCCAACGTCCTGAAATAATTTATATCTTACTTTTCAGTGGATTTGATGGTGTCAAAATCAGATATTTCTACACCTTCTTCGATCACAGTTTTTTGTACGGATGAGAAAAATTTCGAAAATGTCTCGTCATCATCTAGCTTTGGTACGATTACTTTCGAGCCGGTAACTCCATTTCTATTGTCTCGTGAATTTTGATTTTGATTTTGTTTTTTATTTTCTTTTTGACTACGTGAATCATCAGAATCGCTGCTTGCTCCATCACCGTTTACACTAAGACTTCTTTTCAATGAGACTTTTGAATCATTGTTAGCTGATTCTGATAGTGATGTTACCATCATTGATGGACTTTTAGCTAATCCCAATTGTGGTGGATTCGCACTACGAATGATGGTCATTGATGGAGAATGTTTCGTTTCTGTTCTATGGAATTGCAATTTTGTTGGAGTTTTTGTTTGAAGTCTACCAGCTACTGTGTACTTTGATGCATCGGATTGCTCTGGAAATAAATGTTGGAAAAATAGGGTGTTAAAAAAAATATTTATATCAAAATTACCAATTCGATTTTTCCAATTCTCTGATGAATTTTTCAGTTTTCCTAGTCTGTCTGATACTTTTCCACCTTCAACATTGGGCAATATCATCGTTGAGGCTGGTATGGCCTTATCTGAGAGAGCATGCGCCAAGGATAATGATTCCTGGAAATAAAAGAAAAACAAAGGTTATTCGAAGTTCGTATACGTAAAGTCAATTCATTAGCATTTCATAATAGTTCAAGCAGGCTAGTTACAATTAGCTCGCGAGCATTTGCTTTTAGTCTTTCGGATATTTTTTTCCAAATTACAGGAAGGATTGCCCAAAGGGCGTTCATATCGATATTCTGTATTACAAAATTCTGAATTAGAAAATTCTATATTAAAAATTGTCCCTTTCAGCAGAGTAATAGAAGCCAAAGTCGCGGAACTCATAACTTAGGCTTTTATTGAACAGTTTTTTTCAGGAAAATTTTCGAATTCCAGAAAAATTCCTTCGCGCATTTCCTGTATCGCTATAATTTAGAGAACCTGACATTTTGACCTAAGAAGAAATAAGTTGGAATGAATTTAATAAATAAAAGCAAATTTAATTTCAGTTCACATCACAGGTTGTTGTTGTATTATCAAATAAGTGGTATTTGTTTTTAATTCCTGCTTGTCTTATGGAAGGGCCGCGAAGAACCTCTGCTACCATACGTTGGGAACGATTCGGGTCAGTCCATGGCCTTTCATGTATGTATTACGTGTTAATAAAAGCATGATAATCAGGATAGGTTCAAGATTGCGGCCCTCCTCAGTTCTTAAGATATTCTCGATATATAGAACGGCAGCAAGATGGCTGTTACCGTCAGCGGCACCATAATAATAATTAATTAAGGCATAATCGTGCGTTGAATAAAGCAAGAGAAAGTTTTGCCGATGTTTTTACTGATCCAAATCAATAAATGGATCTCGAGTCCAATCAGTCATTTTTTCAATAGTAGTTAACAATCCAAGTCACAGCCCAATACAAAACTCCGTTACACAAAAACCAAAATCACAGAATGAGAGAGATGGCAGGGAACAGACGAGGTTATGTTAGATTGAGTTAGAGTGGCGGCCATCGAAATATCCTTTTATGATCAGTCACACTTAGACAATCAGCCATTGTGATACCATTTTATTAGGGACCCTATTTGGAGATGATTACCTAGTTTAGAGGAGCACTAAAAGCAGTCACAAGAGGTAATGAGCCTTACTAACTACAAACTCTTTGTCTGCAATTTCCCCCGATTCCCGATAAAAGTAGCTACCAAGCGTATTCCTTCTACGTTTGCAAAGGCATTTACACAGCAGGTGTTGAGCGCTCTCAACCATCTCTTCCATCATACAATTTCTGCAGTAGTCATTGTACGAAGCTTGCATGCGTTCCGCATGTTTTACAAAGAGACAGGGTCCCGTGATAACTACAGTAAAATTCCGCACATCCTTGCGGTTCCTCCTTAGCAGACCTTCTGTCTCTCTAGCTAGAAAAATATCTTGGGCCATAGATGTCTTGAAATCGCACATGTGGTTAATTCTTCTCATCTGCCATTAGTCAGCTTACATGCCTGTAGATCCTCATCCTCCATTCTCTTCGCTGATTTTAGGGGCCTTCCTATGGATTCTTTCGCTAAGTATAAATTCATAGCTGAACCTTTCCTGGCTAGAGCATCCACTGCGGTACAGCACTGTGATCCGTCACTCAGCAGAGAATAACTCTGGGGTTGGACTAGGCGTAATCTGTGCGCCCGACCAAATGGTGTTCGAATTCACAGTTTGGCTGTCAATGCAATCCCAATATCTCGATCACCCCATACCCCCCCCCCCCCCCTCTCACTTTCTTAGTCTCAGTGCATTCTTTGCAGCAATACATTTGCCGTGGATGTCAAGGGAAGGAGCCGGAACATAGCCTTCATTGCTGCCGTTGTTGTTGTTCGAAGACTACCTGTAATACCTAAAAAGGCAGCTCTCTATATTTTAGTAAGAATATTTAGGTGAGTCACACTCCTCTAGAGGTAAGGATAGTTCTTACAATAAATCTTCCAAAGGTGAGGATAGGTCTTACCGTGTACATCAAGTGCACAATGCGCGGATGGATACCCCATTCCTTGCCAAAAGTTTTCTTGCAGACATATATCGCATTTGGCTTCAGTTTTCGAATCGAGCAATACTACAAAGAATCGACGGTATACAAATGAAATGAAACCAAGTAGGAAGAGGGGAGACATTTTGGTTTTCTTTTATAATCAATCGTGCATTTTTATGTATTTCTCTTGCCTTTATGTCAAATAATCATCGGTGGGTCAATCTGAATACCTGCTGTTGTGTGAGGCAATTATGGCAGATAAAAGAGAACAATACTGCCGTGTTAACTCAAAGTGATTTATCTACATTTTTGGCTAAGGCCGTATTTATAATCTTTTGTATATTTCTTCCCTAATAGCTTTCGCGTCTTTAATTGTAAAAATTACCTAGAAAATTCAATAAAAGTATAACAAGAAAAACTACTTATCATGTAGATACGTCACTTTGAATTAACACGGCAGAATGGAGCTTCTTAGGAAGAAAAGAGCTGACATTAGAAAATTAGTATAGTATTAGGTCATTGAGTCATAAGAAACTATGCTAGAGAACTGGGTCTAGGGTCACCCAATTTCTATCGAAGCTGTAAAGTTTCAATGAATAATCAAATCAATTCGACATATGCTCTACGAAGTTTGCCGTTCTAGTTATTAAAAGAGGAGGGCTACTTGGTGGTCACTTCTTCTCAGAACTGGAAGAGCTGCAAGGTGCAGGTGTATTCTGAAATTCCTTAGGAAAATAGGGTGAATCTAGGGGGTACAATAAATGGGGTATCGGGTACAATAAATGGGGTATGGGGTACAATAAATCCGACAGTGATTTTATTGTAAATTCTTTTCACCTGAACTGAACCGCAACTCGCTCAGTTTCTAAACCTTAATGGATGGTTTCACAGTCAAAGCTTAAGCCATAGCGATGGATTAAGCCAAGGCTTAATAAATATTTGGGTTTCACAGTCAAGGCTTAAGTGACATCACTGGCTTAAGGCAAGTTTAACTCAAGCTCGTCGTCTCGAAGGCTTAATCCTAAAATGTTGCTGTGAAACACATGTGGAGATTATTGCTAAATATATATTTTCCCTAAATATTGTAATTTTTGTTATTAAATGAACGTACATATTTCAAAAGTTATATACATTAAAACTAAATTGAAATTTTCCAAGCGAAAAATATTTATCTAGTTAGCAGTTTTAAGCAGGGACTGAAAATAACAATTATTTTCATTTTTTCTAGCCACAAAATCATTTAGAGAAAGTTATACGAGGATTGATGGGAGGGAATGTATAGCATTATGATTCTTATTGAATGTTCACACCTTCACACCTTAGACTAAAGCCCGTATGTTATTTCCATCCACTCTCATCTATCGTACAATCTTCGACATACATATTTCGAACAATATTCTTCATACGAAAAAGTTTTGTGAAATAAAAATCATTTTTTGGCTTTAATTTTAGATTTTTAAAATAAATATCAGTGTTTGATTTCTATTTTTGATTTTTTAAATAAAAATCATTTCCGGATATTTAATCTTGATTTTTTAAATAAAAATCGGTTTTTAATTTTGATTTTTAGAAAGAAAATCAGAAAATGATTTTTTTTTTAAAACATTCATAATCGGTCTCTGGTTTCAAGTACTGTCTGTCAAAAAGTGTTTAAGACAAAAATGACTTATATGTCTGATGCATAGGATATAAGCGACGAAGAAATGTATAATAAAATATCGCAAACTGTGACCCTTGAATAAATTATAAGAAGGCGCTCGCAAAATTTCAAGCAATAGGATGATGTTGATTTTTATTCTCGGCTCCGACTGTCGAAACATTCGGCTATGATGATTTTGGATCTAATACACTCGCAGATAAAAAGCTCGACTGACTGGTAAAAACTGCGCACAGTTTAAACAAACAAATGATAACAATATTTTATTTTGATGTCTTCTTCTTCATCGTGATTCACAAGGCCAATTTTCCTTTAAAAACTCACAATTACAGCAGTGCTGACAACTTAAAATTTTTCATCTGCGGTTTAACTAAGCCTAGGCTTAATTTCTGGACTTAAAGGCCTAACCACAATGTGCATATACTAGCATATGCAAAGACACGAGCAATTGCTTTTCATAATAACAATCCACAATAGGAATAACAAGCCGTTCGTCAAATTTTAATTCCGTTCGTCAACTTCTGTCTGTACGCTCATGATCGTACTTTGCATAAGAAAATTTGACAGTTTGTGTAAATAAATACTATACAAATGTTAGTGATGCATAAGGAAACATTCGTGATATTTTCAAGGCTTGCATATGCAAGCTTATGCACATTGTGGTTAGGCCTTAAGCCGCACCTGTGGCTTAGCTAAGCTCTGGCTTAAGCCTGAATGTGAAACCGGCCATAAGTGCAGTTTAGATCTGACTACTTCTGGTTCAGTTCAGTACCTGTTCGGTTTTGTTCAAAAGAATTCAAAGTGAAGCGAGGTAAATCATTTGAATCGTATTCGTCAAAACTAACCTAGCCTATGTCAGATAATACAAGTTTCATTCCTTTGAGAAACTTGTATGAAATAATCATCATCAAAGTTTCATATTACGTTTATAAATTTAAGGTAGTTTTCTACATGACTAGCATCACTTTTATTTATTTATTTTTTCCACTTTATTTTTTTGATTCGCGTATGAATTATGACAGAAAGTAAAATACTGCACAAAATTCTACAAAAAAAAAAAAAAACATTTTTTTCTGAAGTAGTTCCAATGGTAATGAAATGAATGGTACATAATTGGTTAGGTGACCACACTATTATTTTGGCTATCATAAAAACAAAAATTTCGCAGTGATAAAATTCTTTGTTTAAGGTAGAATAGGTATATACCCAATTAAAAAAAAAAAAAAAACATAACTTTTAAACCATAATTGCCGAGACAAAAAAAACCGCGACAAAGTCGCTCAAAAATCAAGGTGATGTTAACTGTCTTTTTCGATTATCGTGGTGTTGCATTCTGAGTTCCTTCCCCCGGGTCAAACAGTCAACAAGGAATATTATCTGAACGTTATGCGCCGTTTGCGTAACGCTATCCGCCAAAAGAGGCCGGAATTGTGGAAAGACAACTCTTGGTTTTTGCACCACGATTATGCGCCGTCTCACACTGCACTCGTTCTTCGTGACCATTTCGCCAAAAACTCGACTCATATCGTTCCACAACCACCGTATTCACCTGATTTGGCGCCGTGCGACTTCTGGCTGTTCAGCAAGCTCAAAAGACCGCTCCGAGGACACCGTTTTGAGACGATAGAGCAGATTCAAGCCGCCGCGAGGAAGGAGCTGAAGGCCATCCCTGAAATTGACTTTTTCAACTGTTTCGAAGATTGGAAAATCCGTTGGCATAAGTGCACTGCATCGGGAGGGGATTACTTTGAAGGCGATGAAATTGATTTGGAAGAATAAATAAAGAATTTTCAATATAAATTCAAATGTCACCTTATTTTTTGGGCACAGTAGTACATACATACCTTTAATCAAAAGTTATTTGGAATATAAAAATCTTCATAACTGCTTATGGCTAAGAACAAAAGCTTTGATTATAAAAGAAGTCTTGGAGGTAGGTACCAGATAAATAATAAAAACAATAATTCCAGCATATAATCAAGTTCGAATATACTTGTATTGTAGAAGAATAATTTCCAATGACGTCGTAACCCATTTGGACGAAAAACCAGCGCTTCTGAAAAGAGCACAATTTAAGCGCTTCTCTAGCCATCATTTGGCAGGTCTTTAGAAGCATATTCATGTTCATTGCTCCTTTGTTAGTCTTCTTAAAACTTGATTCTACTGCTTGTACCAAATAGCTATTACTTACTCGATGTACCTAACGTTTGTAACGTAGCGTAAGCTGAGGTTCTTCAATAAATATTTTTTCTATTCTATTCTATTCTATTCTATATTCACTGATCTATCCAGACAAATAAGCAAAGTCGCAAAACTAACTAACTCAAGAGCTTCCATCGCTTGGAAGCTCCAAAGAAGATTATTTGAAAAGCTCCAGTAGAACTGAAACAAGGGGTGATTTCATCTAATTTTCTACGAATTTATACTGTGGATTTTTCCATTATTATGCGGAGAAACGAATTTCTCATTTTGAGTGTGAAGTTCAGTGTGGAGTGAAGTTTTTATTTTTGTTAGGTAATAAAAGTGAGTTATTATTAAAAAGGAAGCCACAAGCTATATAGATTAAGGAAGAAGCACTGCGATGATTATCCAAAAAGCTCATTAAAGCTTTCGAAAAGACACATTCAAAAAACTTCTTCAGCCATAATTTAGAACGCTCCTATGTAGAATTTGTAAATTTTTTTAAGAGCAGCATTGAATCGCTTACCTGTGCTGACATGGCTATGTTAAAAAGCAATGAACTGGGACAGGGAAAAGAATCGCTACGAGTTTCCAGGGAAGTGCTTCAGGAGGGCTCATTTTCCCAAGTGGGAAGCTATGCACATGAGCGCCTTATATACAATCACTAATCACGTGTGGATTCGACAATCTCTAATTTCAATGAAATTTTTAGAGATCAGCCATATATTTCTTTTTACCCTATACTTCGCCTCCCTTATTCTTGTGATTTTATGATGATATGCTATTTTCAAAAAACTATAACCTGATCTTTTCGATTCAAAACAGTAAAAAAACAAACACAAAAATTTTGTTAAAAACGCAAGTTATGTTTTGTTATTAATATTAATTACTATTGAGGAACTCTAGCACTTTCTTTTATATTTTTCGTTCAGCTCGAAGCCTTAAGGCTGCATAAGTTTGCAAGCATTTTGTTCCCCCTTCTTATTTTCCACAATTTTTATAATACTGATTTGAAACCTTCGGCAAAATATCAGAAACTAATCAGTTCAAATGCTACCGGGCTTAGATTTTTGAAAAAGATGTTGTTTTTTTTTTAGAAAATCAAAAACCTAACAAAACCGTATAATTTTTCTCTCCCCCCTAAATACTTTTTCATGTACACACCAATTTTTATTATTTTTCATACATAGGTTTTCCAAAGATATTTGTAAATTCTACCGGAGCTGTTTTTCCAAATTTGTTAATATTTCTCATGTTACAAATACTTTTATAACATTAAAATTGAAACCCTTGTAACTTGAATAAAATTTATTGCTATACGTTTACTTTAACATGAGAATGAAGATTGAGATAATTTTATTTAGTAGCCCAAAAACCGGATAAATCCCGTGAGTAGTTTATTTTATAAAAAGCAATTTGTAAACTTCTATCTTGATAAAAAGTGATAATTTTATTCATTTCAATTCCTAAAAGTTTCTCGTAGTGGCGACACGATCCAGTAGTCCAAGCAAATTCTCGGTTTTGTTTACATGTATTTAATTTTGAATAGCACTTTATAGGAATGATTGGTAAGCATTTGTAATGTGATTAGAACGAAAGCTCACATTACTACTACATAGTCAAAATTTGGGAAGCTCGAAATCGGGAGCTTGATTTTTTGCCATTCAGCCTTAAGGCTGAATGCCAGAAAATAAAGCTCTCGATTCCGAGTTTCCAAAATTTTGACTATGTAGTAGTAGCGTGAACTTTTGTTCTAATCACATTAGCAATGACTAGCAATAATGCTTTACTGTTCAAAATTATATACATATACACAAAACCGAGTGTTTGTTTGGATTACTAGATCCTGTCGTCATCACAAAAAGCTTTTGAGAATTAAAATTAATAAATCATTCACTTCTTATCAAGATAAAGGTTTACAAATTGATTTTTATAAAACAAACTACTTACGGGATTTATCCGGTTTTTGGTCTGAATAAAATTACCTCAATCTTGATTTTTGTGTTAAAGTAAACGTGTAGTTACAAATTTTATTCAAGTTACAGGAGTCTCAATCTTAATTTTATAAAAGTAATTATAACATGAAAAATATTAATAACTTTGGAAAAAAAAACTCCGGTAGCATTTACAAATATGCTTGGAAAACCTATGTACGAAAAATAACAAAAATTAGTGTGTACATGAAAAATTTTTTAGGGGGGAGAGGAAAATAACACGGTGTTTTGAGGTTTTTAATTAAAAAAAAAAAAAAAAAACGCAACACCTTTTTCAAAAATCTAGGCCCGGTAGCATTTCAACTGAACAGTTTTTAATATTTTGGCGAAGGTTTCAAATCAATATAAAAACTGTGGAGAATAAAAAAGGGGAACAAAATGCTTACAAATTTATTCAGTCTTAAGCTCCAAGCCTTATCTATTTATGGCTCAAAAATTGTTCGGCCACATTTTGGAAATATTAATTTTTAAAGTTGTTCGTACAAAGGTGTGATCAAAAACGGTGAATGGTTTTATTACAAACAAAGTAATAAGTTTTCACCAAATTTGAATTAATATCTTTCAAAGTACACTCCTTGGCTAGTGATGCACTTATTTCAACGTTGATTCTATGATTGGAAGCATTTCTAGAAGGCTTCTTTCGGAAGGGCTTTCAGCTGCTCTGTCGTGGCCCTCGAGATGTCGAAAATTGTGTCAAAACGTTTTCTTTTTAGTGCAGTTTTTATTTTTGGTAAGAGCCAGAAGTAGCATGGTGCTAAATGTAGAGAGTACGGTGGATGTAGACAGACAGGAATTTTTTATTCGGCAAAAAACTTTCGTATCAGAAGCGAGGTGTGGCACGGGGCGTTTTCGTTATGAAAGTGGAAAGCTATTGAAGCATTTTTCTGGCTATGCACGAACTCATGCAAGAAGTTTGATTCTTCCACTTCTCGAATAGCCTGTTTGAACGAATCCGTTTTGCCACTTTTTGCACTTTTTTATGTGTTTTTGAGGTCGAAAGACCATTGCTCGTCTTCAACAGATTCATTTCCGCTTTTAAATCGCTCATACCACTTGTAGGCAGTCTTCAAAGTCACTACTTTATTGCCATACACTGACTTTAACAATTTATGAGCTTCTTTAGCACTTTTTTGCAACTTCGAAGAAAACTTAATATTAACACATCGTTCGAAATTCATGATGTGCGATAGACACGGTAAACATAACCTCACTCTTCCTACTCTGGAAGCCGATTGACAAGTCACAAATTGTTCAAACTTAACACTGACTTTCTCAAGGAATCATCAGGCTATCAGAAGGAACACTTTAAGTTGATATAGCGTCAACAGTTGTTCACCGTATAAAAATTTGTTCACCGTATTTTTTGATCACACCTCGTATACCTAGCTAAAATTATGTAGTATGAGAGCATTGCACTTATGCTTCAGCCAGAACTGCTATTGATAGTCTACGCACAACGCCGATAGATAAGCTGCTGATAGAAGCGAACTTCCCCCTTCCTGGTTAAAATAAATCAGTTAACTGCCGGTCTCTTGTTCAATCTCCACAATTCGCAAGCCCCGCTCCACAATCTGATAATGGATCAACTTTCATCGCAATACCGGCAGTAGATCTGTACAGATTTGGACAGGTCTGTGACGAACTCCACGAAGTCCCTCGGATCCCATAGAGATTTGACCAATCTTGACATCGCACTTCCGGCAGTAGATCTGTATAAAGATTTGTACAGGTCAGTGGCAAACTCAACCACGTCCCTCGAAAGGAGAAAGACCAAAATGTGAGGTCAGTAAATTTTCTCACATTTTCTGAGTATTCGTAAATATCTTTTGAATATCTCTTGGGTAACAAACTCAAACAAGAAAACATGACAGACATAATTATTAGAGAGCGCCATTTAGCGCTATCTACATTTCGAAAAAAGAACTTTTGTGTAGATACGGAATTAATAAACTACAAACGAAATACCGAATTGATTTCAATATCATAATTCAATCTAAGTCACACAACTGATTACTTTAAAGCACCATTGATATTATTAATAAATCTATTTTAGTGTAGCTATTAAATTTTATGAAGCGGATTGACTTAAATGATCGAGAGCGGTTAGTTAATATTCTTAAAATGGAAATGGGAAGGTTATTTAAATATCACGCACAGAAACGGAGCGAGAATAAGTTAGCACCAAATCAAAATAAAATGACAACAAAACAAAACTAATTAACAAATATTAGTTACCAATTTATTACTGTTGTTACTTATTTTACACAAATTTTTAGTACATACACATTTTTCTGTGCATCAACATACATATTTGACTGTAGTTATATATAACTTGACTTGACAGGTAAAAAACTTTACGTTACATATGTATAATATACAAAACGTTATAAATTATCACAGTTGCATAAACACTTAAAAAACTAAACAGTATTTGGTGTGATGCTCAACACATTAAGAAGTGCAAGTTCAGGTCGCTATCTTAGGTTTATATCAGTCTTCTTACGATAACGATAACGACGACGACGACGACGACGACGCCGACGATAATGCCACAATATTTGACTTGTAAAAAACATGCTGTGATCAGATAACATTTTTCACTGATGTACTGTGGAATGTTCTTTGTACCGATAGCCACCAACGGGGAACTATTTAGTTATGTTATTAATATACTCATCTACGTCTACATCCGTTGGGCAATCATTTAGCAAATCTGATATGGAATATGTGGATAAACTGCGAGAAAATCTTTGTTGGGCCAAGATATCTTCGATAGTTTCAACAGGCAAATGACGATTTCTCCTATAAGATACATTTGTCTGTTTGTTATTGGTGCAAGATACCTTATCCTGTTCCGGATTACTTTCATCCCTTCCTAGACGATTATGACTTTCTCCTCCATTATGATGATCAGAAGAATTATTCTCAAAACGATCCGAAAGTGAATTACTGGCTTGACTAGTGTTACAACAGGTGACAATACTCTCGGTGTAATTGAATGACGTGCCGTGATTTTTTTGCTCCAACGGTTCGGCACTGATGACAACAACGCCTTCATATTTTCCATTTAAGGCAGAATGTGGAAAATTACTCGTCGATGACGACAAAGAAGAATCTTTTTTTGAACAAAATTTCTGAAGATGATTATTGGTGGTAGTGATCTCCTTTGAAATCTTTGTTGCTCCTTCGAAATAAACATCCTGAAAGTTTTCTGACAAAGAAGTCGTATTCATCTTGTTCGCACTAAAATCATTTTCTTCAAATCTCTTAGCGATTTCTGTGACTATAGTTTTTCTGCGGTAATAATTATTGTTATTGGATACCTTGATGGGCTCTTTCCAGCTTTGATGGTATTCACGTGCCTCTTTATCCTTAAGCAGCAGGCTAATCGATTCGCCTTTTTGTCTGCCTGGCATTTGACTCGTACTTAACGAGTTTAATTTACCTTTACAGACTGGAACGTGAGCGGTATTAATTTCAATATCTTCTATTTCAGCCGCTCTCAACACTTTAGTGTATTCCTCCCAAGTATCCCTTACTAATTGTAAGTCCCTCTTTCCAGTTTGGTGTAGATTTCCATTTTCTTTGTTCTGTTGTTCATTTCTCCTCTGTAGCTCTTCAAGACTTTTGCTGGCATGCTGTTTAACCCTTTGCCAAAATTTCGGAAGAAAATCGAAAGTTGTGTAAGTGCAGATTAGAATTTCTACGCCTCTCCAATATAGTATTTCCCACATGATAAAATGCACGACAATAATTATTGTTATTAACAAAATACATCGATTGTTCCGTGTTTAGTCGGCGCTAAATTCCCACTTAATGCAAGCGAACAAGATGAGATTCGCGACAGAACTAACAGCGACGAACAACTAGAAATTCAAGCGGGTGTGACATGACAGCAGTATAAGCTCGTTTCTTATCTATTTAAATCGCGACTGTTGTTGAATTGAATGCGATGTGTAATGCTTCGGACAGCGCGACTGAACAAAATGATTCATTCAACGCGTCCCAAGAGAAGAATGGCTGGCTAAGCGGACGAGCGGCCGGGTGCCATTCTTTCGTAATCTATATGAGAAGTGAAGATGTGTGCTGTGCAATCTTGGAATTCTTTTCGATAAAATTCGTATAAAATTTATTTTATTTAAATGGCATTGAAACGTCGATGATTGGGATCGGTCAAACCGATTCGATCAGAATACATAAAAACAGGGCAGAATCTATCTAAAAAGGCGCGTCACTCTCGGTTTTTTATTCTTTTCATTAGTTGATATCGAAGTGATTGGACAATGATCGAGCATCTTAGTCATGTTTTCTATGCTGATCGACTCAGACAGCTGGCACCGAAGCTGGAGTGAAATTAGATGCGACGATGACAATATTGTGACTAAAAAGGAAATTTTGGGGAGAATCAAAGAGTTTTCATTAAAATCATAGTGACTAGCGAGCTAGGCAACAAGGTGTCGTTTATACTGGTTTTGATGTAAAAATGATCGTTTACGCATTAGAGCCATCTTAAAATATGCGCAGTGTGGGATAAATGAATGTTCATGTGTTTTAGAGTTTTATATTTAAGAATATTATCGAAGTGGCTTATTTATACAGTGTGTGATCAGTGACTGTCATTATTCATTAAAGTTTCAATGAAAAGATGATTGGTAACGATTAACGATCATTTTATATGAGCTCAACTCATATTTAATGTCCTTCGTTTCAATTCATTCCTGTAACATTGTTATTCAAGTTATTTTTCGATGACAACAATTTTCTAGCCGTTTAATTTATCCGCAATTATTTCACCTTCAAAGCGTAACGAATCAGTATCGATCGCGAGTAGTGCGAGAATAGTAAGATTTATTAGTGATCAACAAATAAAAAGTATTCTAAATTTTTTTAAATATAAAGTCGAATCACTAGAGAATTACTTCTTCCGCTATCAAAAGTTGATTTGCACCTCCTACAATTAGATACTAAAATTAATATTTGTGAAAATAGAGTAATTTGAAATAAATTAGTTCAAATCAGAAAATTTCAACTGAGTGATTTTGTTATTACAGAGGATATTGATCAATCCTTCCACAGATTTTACGATATAATTAATGAAGGAGGAATCCGAAGGTTTGCCCCGATTAAGAAAAATAGAAGTACCTATCTGGTTTAGTGAAGAATTGGTCAGAAATTTATGTAAACTTCTCTTATTTCAGGAATAAGTCTAAAAAATTAATACAGGAATGTGGTATAAGTGAGGTTAATGACCCGGTGTTCCAGCTGATTTCAAAAAAATGTCATGCTGTTTTTAAGGCATTTTTATTTTTTCAAATATTTCGATCTTGAGTGTAATGGTCTACACTAAAGATCGAAATATTGGAAAATTAAGGCTAAATAAAGGGAAAACCATAAATTAAAATTAATTGATTATGAAAAGTAATAGAAAAAATTGAAAAATTTACCATAATAATGATAAAATTAATAAAGGAATGGTATACTAAATATATTAATTCCACTGAATCTTTTAAAAAGAAAAGGCTATTTGTGCTTATAGTAAAAATTTAAAAAATTCGAGTCTCTCTCCAAAAGAAATGGAGTATAATAACGTTAAATCAACTAGTCACAGCCAAATATGTGAAGTGTTCTTTACATATTTTGCATCTTCTACTCGAGGCAGGACTTATCTTCACTTAGTTCACATAAAAATAAAAGTTGTTTTAACATATCCACAGGATCTTCTGTAGTGATCTGAAATTTATTTGATAAATTAAATTGTAATAAGTTTCCCGGTCCTGATGCACGCTTTCTGAATCAACACGTAATTTGTTTAACCTATCAGTTCACAAAAATATTTTCCCTCGGATCTTAAAAAATAGTTTTGTTAATCCCGATATATAAGTCTGGTGACCCTCGACTTATAACTAACTATCGGCCTATATCAATATCTAACAGCCTTACTTTCATCTTCGAAAGAATTGCCTATTGTGATCTTTTCGTTCAAGTTGAAGCACATATCTGTGACCAATAATATCATGGATTTTTTCCTAGACGTTCAATAAAATACCAATCTTGTCCTTTTCACTGAGATACTATGGCAAGCGCTCTTGATGAATGCACACAAGTTGATGCCATTTACACCGATTTTTCGAAGGCATTTGACAAAACAGAATTTCTTGGTTTTTTTTCTTCTTCCTAATTTAATAGAAGTAGTGTCGTTTGTCCTTAATGGCTTGCGATTTGTACCTTATAAACAGCTGTCTGGCGTTCCCCAAGGTACAATCCTCGGTCCTCTTATTTTCTTGATCTATACATTAACAATCTACCCACGTTTCTTGAGAATGACTGCCGACTTTATGCCGACCATGCTAAGATATTTAGGAGAGTTATAAATATCAATGACTGCGTATGCCTTCAAAGGGACGTCAAGAAGCTTGAAGCTTGGTGTAACAAGAATTCTTTACAAATTAACATCAATAAATGTAATGTAATGTTATGTCTTTCTCTAAGAAACGTGATTCCATCAATTTTAATTATAAAATTAATAATATTACTATTTGTATATTTGATTCTAGGCTTACCTTAGCCTCCCATATTACAGCCATAACTTTCCAAGCGTTTAGGTTAATCAGGTTTATTTTTCGTACATGCAGGTCCTTTAAATGCTCCGATTCTTATATTACTCTTTTTAACTCTATAATTAGAAGTATCCTCGAATACTCATGTCAAGTGTGGAACCCGTTTTACTCATTTTATTTTGACTAAATCGAGTCAATTCAGAGAAAATTTTGCAGGTTCTTGTTTTTTAAATTCGATAATATTTTGCTTGAATATCCCGAAATGATAAGTGATTTTAATTTGTTATCCTTTGTCAATCGCAAAGCCTACCTAGATAATATTTTCCTTTTTAAGGCGGTAAACTGTTTATTTGATTGTCTTATCATATTCTCCAGGATTGACTTTAACGCTACCACTCGCATACCAAGGAATATACCTCTCTTCAGACTACCCTCTCGCAGATCCAACATCAAGGAGTAACCTACTTTCAGAGCTCTAAAAACATATATGTAATTTGAACTTCAATTGTCTTGATATCTTTAACACCGACCTCCCGACTGGCACTCAATGAGATCACACATGTGTAATATGATGTAATATTGTACATATTCAATTTTTTTTTTCTTTTTTAGTTAGTATTTTATTTTTCATGAATTATGCATTTTCTTTTCTTTTTTATTATTATTAAGACCAATATTTTTTTCTTCTAACTTTTTTTTATTAATCTTTATTGTTTAATCTGTACGGTAGAGTGTTCACTATCGTTATAAATTTTTAAATAAATAAATCGAGCGACTAGACCAAATCAAAATGAACACAAAAATACTCAAAACGTCAAAAGGATTATTAGCACGTTTTCGTGTTATTTTTGCACAGTTAATTCATGATTCGGAGAAATTTCTTAACAGGCAGATACAGTGTAGAGTGCTTGTAATCTACGTTGTTATCTACATAAGATTGTTTCACAAATGCCCAGTGTAGAATTTTATCATGACAATAATGTTAAAACAAACAAGCTTGTGTCTTGCTTCTCTTCAATCCAGCAATTCAGAAATTTACCTACAAATGGCTTGTGCTCTAGTAGGTAAGTATCGTTAGATGCGGCTGCTTCTGCGTCGCTGTTCGCTCAAATTATATTTGATGAATGCATGTAGTTAACGATCGCGTATATACGGAAAAATATGGCTGGGAAATTGAATTTTGAAATTTTAGTTTATAAATACTATCGCCATATGCTTTTTGTAATTTAGATTAGGAGTCTAAGGATTCATAAAACTGAACTGAACCAACTGTAAGCATCAGGGGAAGTATCCAATCAATTATCATGGCTTTTCCAAGTAGAAGGAGTTCAGAAAAAAAAACAGCTAAGAATACTAAAAAACCCGCAAAAATTACGTGTAGCCCTGCATAAGTTCTTTATTAAAATAATTTTACGAAATGTGCTAGGTAGGTACTTTCAATGAAAACTAAACATAAATAAATCCTTTGAAGCACCCAATGGCACTCAAGATCAAGGACTTGGGAACTCATGCGTGTCAGACGAGTTTAGGCTTAGAGCAAGTTTCCAAAAGCTTTAGCTTTTGCGGCATCACTTACCTGATAAAATATTTTGTCAAGAAATAAATAAAAGATTTATGTAAAAAAAAAATATACAAATATTGTTTTATTTATTTTTCCGAGAAAACAGTTAACGTAAAATGACGGTAAGGGAAATCCACGTCCGAATGGCGTATTTAAAATAAAGGGTTAAAGGGTCACGATCATGCGAGTTGGTTTAGTTGTCCTGTAATCAAATGATTTAGGGGAATTACCTTAGCCAGGCAGAGTTTCCAGTATTTTGTTAACATGCACCAGCAGTATACAAAATTTCTCTGATTACCAAAAAGAGTTTGGCTACTGAAAGTAGACCATGAAAAAACGTGAGAAATTAAAAAAAAACAAAAATAATACTGGGGCTGTAAACATTGACATTCTACAATGACAATGCCATGTATAGAATTTCGAATAAATCCCATGGTCAGTAGCCAAACTATAGCAGATAAACTAACTTGTAGTAATAGACTGTTTTATTTGTTGAAAAATTTGTCATCGGTTGGTCTACTATCGCAATAGCTTGGGATTGAGTGCGGGGTCCTGAGCACATGCCATGGGTAAAAATGGCATTGACCATATCGTTTTGTAGAAAATAACTCTACCTTGCCTTCTAATTTTATGTATGTATCTGAGACGGAAATTCATTTATTAAACTTGACAAAACTAGAAATTTTGGTGTCGTTTTCAGCTCTAGTTTTCCTTTTAGGAGCTTGTGCTATTTTGAATTACGTTAAAAGATGCTCTAGGAAATTTAATAATTTTTATATGACTAAGTCCCTCTATTATGCCTTTTTTAGATTTATTCTTGGAGTATGCTTGTCCATTTTGGACTTCATTTTACAGTGTGCATATCAATCTTATTGTAACCGTTCAACGAAGGCCTTTTCGGTTTGTGGGGAATAATATGTGAAATTGTCTCACATATTATTCTCAAAGGCGAAGATAATTCTTTATAACTTACGAATAAAGTAGGCAGACATTTTTTCAAATTAAGTAAGTGAATACAATATGCCCACCCTAAGGGATTTTTTTTGTTAACAATCATTATCATTATACAAGAAACGGCAATTATATATCATAATAAATTACAACAGGTTTAGAACCAAATAAAAATAATAATTGTCACGCAAAAATGTGTAAATGGCCATATTGCCAACACGGTATTGGTAATATGGCCATAAAACTTATGAAAAGATCTGAAATTATAAAAAAAAAATGATCTCTTGCAAGTGAAATATTTATTTTGAATATAAGTAGTGCATTAGGTAAGAATAAGAAAGTAAAGAGTTAACATGCTGACAATACGAGCATAACGTGCTAGCAATATGCCCATGGGCTATTTATTGCCAACTCCGCATGGTGGGCATATTGCTGCACATGAAGTAAAAATTAAGTAAGGCTTTGTTTTTATCTAATGTTTTACTGCAAATCAATAATCTTTTTCCACAATCTAAGCTTCAATACCGATGTACTGAATACAAGACGTTGCAAGACAATAGCACTTTTTTTACTTAGTTTTTTAATAAAAGACTTACCTCGTAAATATTAGGACGACCGACGTCTTAAAAAAACATTTTTCTCTGGCACTACTCGCTTTGCGTCACCTACTAATCCGATTTACAGTTCATATATTATAGTGGCATAATGGTAATCTATGCGTATGACATTTTCCGTCATTTTTCGTGAAATAACCAACCTACGGCCAGTGGGCATATTGTATTCTCATACCTTACTGAAATTTTTTGACTTTATATTCCCTTTATTTTCCAAAATATAGTTATTAAAAACTCACCGAAACGCAAGATAAGAGTTATTGACTTGAAATTTTGTAAATTTATATACCTCCAAAACTGAAGCGTCACTCGTTTCAGGATATAAGGGTAATATAATATTTTTATCGTTGTAGCTCTACTAAAATCCGACACAAATGCTAAACGATAGGCGATCGCGAATCGTTTTTCGCTTTTATTCTAGCTTTGAAAAAGTCTTCGATAAAACCAGAAATAAATATATGTCGAGGTGTAGGTGTAAAGGATGAGCATTCAATAAGTCAAATGGCAGTCGCTAAAGCAAAAAATTTGATATTCAATGTCTGCTATCAATAAAATTCGACTCTGATGTGGTCGAAAACGTCGAATCAACGAAATATGTTGGATCTGTAAAGATCTGTATTTACCTATTTGCGATAATACTACTAGGCATAGAGATAGAATAGATGAGACAACTCATCTAGGAGTAAAATGTGTCAACAAAATTATAGATTAGATTAGTTAGTTAAGTGTGGCGAATGACCTTTGCATTGCAGCCACTAATTGGCTTCTTGTGCATCGCTTTCTTTTATATGTAGTACCTTCAGTAGTGTTATTTTCTCCAAGAAGAGCACAATTCTTCTTTTGAATGAAAATTCCTCGAAGTCGGCAGGCTGTAGAGAGTGTTAGCTAAATGCTTATAACCTGTAGGCTCACCCTTTGTGATCGTAAATTGTCTGGATCCCATCACTGCAGTCCATGTCTGGTCAGTATGCTTGTGGATCCAGTGCGGTGGGTGCTATAGGAGATGCCGCAAAATAGTTCTGGTCCGAAACGGGGTAGAATTGTATGTCTTCTTCTTGAAGTTCCTAGTAAAATTCTTTATAGGATGTACAGATTTTTCGAACTTTTTTTTTAACAGATTCGTTTTCAAAAAATAAAATACAGGAGATGGGTTATTAGGTCAATTAAGGACATTGATTGTCCAAGTCCAAGTTATCCTATATCAGAGATTTGAATGCCATCAGGACTCTTTGCTTGATAGTATTGATGGGTAACCAACCACTGACCTATATTGATCACTTGAAAAGAATTTTTTTTTCTCACAATCTTCTTATAGCGTCCAAACCTCATTGCACGTAAGTACATTAGTGTGCCAGGCTTAAATTGTATTGAAATTTTCTGAATTTAAATTCATCAAAACAAATTTCAAAATTCAGTCTATCGACAATTACCAATGATAAAAATACCATTAAGAAAAATGAATTTTCAAACCAACAACAATTTAATAACAACAACCAATGAGCATTTTTTCTATTTCAAGGTAATTAGACGCGCAAATGCTAGAGATAACATTCACTCCGATTTGTAAAAAAAAAAAAAAATCAGGACTGCTCATGTTCGCTGTCCGAAGCGTTTGAATGCATAATTAAAAGGGAACAACTATCCGAAGTCTGTTAAGTCACGAGATATTACACATCGGAATGCCTTTTTTCTTCCAGTACGTATATGGAGTCATTACCTTCCACAAAGAGGCTATTGAAAGTGAGAGTGTGTGTAAAGACGGCGCAATTTATCCGCGTACAACAAGAGATATAAATCTCGCTGTCTGTGGAACTCTTAAGAAGAAAAATACCATCTTCTTGCAATGTAAGTAACGCGTTGTTGCATTCACATCTTAACCACTCATGCTGAACGGAAGACATATAATCGGTTAAATGAGATACTCAAATTAAATTTAGATTGATCGTTCCCTAATGAAACGACTAAAGGAAATGATGATGATGGGGAGAAATTTATGGAAAATCTTTCTGTATTCCCAACGTAAAGTTTACTTTTAATGGGTTAAATTGGTTGGGAAAATTTGATAGAAACGCAGATGTGAGTCGTATGAGAGTTGGAAATAGTATAATAATAAGGTTGCTTTTGAATGTATACCGCGGAAAAACAGCAACATCTGGTTTGGTCAGAAAAGACAAAATGTAGTAGGTAAAAATATTGAAGGACTAGATAAAAAATTAAATTGAAGAAAATCTACCGTTTGAATAATTATTTGAAGTTTATTCCAATCCTTCGCAAATATTATAGCTAGAATGTTTACCTTAGATTTAATGTAGTAGAAATCGGAGCACGTCTATATAATAAATATCCAAGTCTCCACGACTGAACGCCTCCTTTAAATAAAATCTTAAATAGTGCCTTGAATATGAAAAATGCAAATGTGGAAATGTTATTCGCACAAAGCAATCAATTTTGATTGTACAATTTCTGTTTCAAAACAGCTTGCAAAAGCTGCAGCATCTTGTTGGTATCATACGTACCTGGACAAACGTTGCGCTATTTTGAGGCTTTACTAATCCCCTTTCCGTTATATTACATAAAAAACTAGACTACCCTCAGTCTCATAGCACTGAGGGTGGTCTAGTTTTTTAAGAATTCCTAGAGGAACCCCAATAATTAACTCTATCGATCTTATGCCAAGAATGTATAGATTTAAAACATCTTTCAAGTAGAACGTATACAGTGAATCTCTTAAATAGGAGGCACAGAAGCCGTGAGCAAAAATGGATTTGATAGAGCAGCAAAAAAAAAATATGCTACAGAGACACTTAAAGCGGTGAACGTTTTGGTCTAAGTTGAGCTTTATAAGTTGGGATCAGTGCCAGAAAATATCGCATATGTCAGAAATCGTCGCAGGGTAATAAGATACGAATTCGCCGCTTCACAATCCCTTAAAAATAATAATAATAATGAAACCGGCTTTAGATATATTTGTGAAGAATATTATGCAAATATACAGTGTACAATTAAATCAAATTGAAGAAATCAAATTCAATTTTTCTCTTTCATCAGGAGTGCTTCTCGATCAATGGAAGCTATATATGTTGCGTCCTATCCATACATAAATCTGATGCTAAAAACGATGTCATGAACTACCGTCGAATTCTGTAAACTCTCTGTTTTTCCTAAGCTATTTCAGAGTATTGTAACCAATAAAATTTCATTCCTTCTCAAGGAGTACAGTTCTTCTCTTCAACATGGCTTTATTAAAGGTAGATCTGCAGAAAGTAATCTTGGATTTTTTGCTAACTTTTTCCTAGGAGTAATGGAGGACTCTGGATAAGTTGACGTCCTCTAAACAGACTTCAACAGAGCATCATTTGATAGGGTTAACATTCGCCTGCTACTTGCAAAGCTGAGTATGTTCGGGTTTGATTCCTCATTGCTCAGATGGATTTCTACTTATCTGTTAAATCATAGACATATGGTTGTGATCAATGATGTGACATTTCGTTTCATTCGTGCACCCTCTGGAGTGCCGCAGGGCAGTCATTTGGGTCATATTTTTGTTTTTTATAATTTTTATCAATGATGTTTTTAAGATTTTCAATTATGCTTCATGCCTTAGGTTTGCCGATGATTTAAAAATATTCATCAAGATTGGTAATGCTCTTGATTCAGCCAAACTTAAACAGGTTGTTGATAGATTCGCTCGTTGGTGCTGTCTAAATCGTTTATCTCTGAATTTATCTAAATGTAAGCACCTGAATTTATCTAGAAGGGATTCACCGGTTTTATTTGACATATTCATTAACGTATCTCCTGTTTCTAAATGCAATTTCGCAATTGATCTCGTATGATCTGGTATGACATTCTTCCAGCACATTCACTTTATTGTGAGCAAGGCGAATCGCTTCATAGATCAAATTACTGCCTTAATGGTCCAATTGCTCTTTCTGTTCGACAGTTTAATATTTGTATTTGCATGCTTGACTTCAATGAAAGTAGATGCTCAATTAAGAAATTTGTTAGTAGTTTCATCGCTTCTTTCTTTTAATCGCTTTTTTATGATTGTATCATTGCTAGATTTTTATTATGATTATAATGTGATTGTTATTTCCGTTATAGTTGTTTGCATTTTGTTATTATTTTGTATGTAATACGTTAATTAACTATTTATTATTTGTTCATTCCATAAAAATACCTACAATCGTTTTTACATTATTGTCTAGCTTCTATATGGCTCTAGATTACGCATTGCATTGTGTAGTTTATTTTCATTCTCTATTTATGCCTAATATTTATTTTGTTAATAGGCTACCTCATAGTATTATAGAATTCATTGTTATGTAAATATTGTTTGTGTTTTTGGTAGAGCGCAAAATGTATTTTGTTTCGTTTTTTTTAATTATGCATATATTATTTATAGTTTTAGTGCATACTTATTTATATGAATAGGTAGACGGAATAAATAAATCGTTCATAGATTTTAATTTCACAACATGAGTGTAATCTGGAAGATGGCAAAAGTTCAATAGTTCGGATTCCAGGAAGATTCTCCACAATGGTTCGAAAAAGGTTGGAAAGAGGTCAAACATAGGACGTCTTCGCATACTTTATTGGTAATTATATTAAATTAAACATTACACTCAAAAACTGTTTTTCCTAATATACATATCTGCATAATAAGGCTTTTTATAACTGTAACAGACATTTAAGTCTATAGCAATTATAATACTACTCTTCTAACTATAAAAACATTTCCTGAGAAGTAACAAATCTTACTCTTAAAAACATATTAAATTTTTCTATATCTAGTTTAGCATTATTATTTCTGTATGAAATATTAAATATCTGCTGAAGATACAGAGCGGGACAAGTACCGAAGGTAAAAGTACTTATAAGTGCAAGTAAAAGTATAAAAGGCCTGAGTACGTCAGCGTAAATACAAGTATTGAACATATAAAAAGTACTCGAAACTAAGTATACTGATATCTAAAAAGTACTGAGTACTTTTTAAAGTAATTCTTTACAATCTTTGTACGCTGCACGTAGACTAAAAACTGTAACTTCTAATCTTCTATAGAACAAAGAAATGTTACATTTTAGGAAAAGCCTTTTCACCATAGGAGAGTCATTTAGCACACTTATGTCCATTCTACTGTAATCTAAAAATTGTACGAAATTCAAAGAAAAATTAAAAAAAATGTAACAAGTTGCAGTTTTGTTGCTCATTCTTTTCGTAAGACGGCTTTATTAGAATTGCTTGAAATGAAAGTGCAATGAAATAAATTAGTCTTGTGTTTAAATTTTGTGAATGCATGGCATAAAAAAAACTGAATAAAACTCAAGAAAAAATGAGCTGCGCAAGGAATTCTGTTAATATACTCAGAAATACTTATGTAAAAATCTTGATACTTAAGTACAAAACTGAGTCTTAAGTATACAAGTAAATAGAAGCAATTATTTATGTTCAAATACTAAGGGAAAATGTACTTTAAGCAGTACTTAAGTATTTTTTTACTAACTGGGAAATATCAGCTCTGTGGAGATATAATATTTTTAGTGTGAACTTACAAAACATATCATTTAAAAAAACTTATCTACGGCTCCTGAGAAATATAATTCTCTTAAGAACCATTTTATGGCAGCTATGCATATATTATATACATATCTCAGAAGGTTACATATAAAATAAACCATCATTCTTAAAGAGTAAGCAAGTGTGTGCAGCAGGTACTACTTAGCAAATTTGTTACCAACTTTTATTGCTATACAACTGAAATTATGTAAATGTGCCTATTATACTCAGTCGGAATTGTTTTTTATGTCATTTTCTTAACAGCAAAATAAGATGTTTCAGAGCATGATCGTTTCTTTTAAGGGTGTTCAATATTCATTTAAAAATACTGTGAGCTCTTAAATAAATTGCTAAACACCCTAAAAGGAGCTCTTACCTAGCTCATGCTTTCACAAAACGTATTGATGTAGCAATTATACATAATAAGGTAAGTGAACACAATATGCTCATCTAGAGGGATTTTGTTTGAACAAGATAATTAAATAAGAAACGGCAGTTTATTTTATCATGTCATGATAAAGTACAACATGTTTAGAACCAACAACAAAGTAATTGTTGCGGAAAACTGTTTTGAAATATTTTTTACCTAATTTCTAAAAAAATGTGTAAATGGCTATATTGCCAATACGGTGTTAAAAAAGTGTGAAATTATATTATAAGTTAGAGTTTTCTTTTATCTAATATTTTACTGCAATCTAAGCTTCAATATCGATGTATGGAAGATAAGATATTGCAATACCATAGCATTTTTTTACTACTGACTCTATAATCTAAAACTTACCTCTTAAATATAGAACTGCGTCTTTAAAAAACGTTTTTCGCTGACACTACTAGTTTCGCATCATCTACTTACCCGATTTCCAGTTCAGATATTACAGTGGCACAATGGCAAACTATGCGTATGACATGTGCTGTTATCTTTCGTGAAATAAGCAAACTATGGTCAGTGGGCATATTGCCAACATGGGGATATTATATTCACATACATATTTGATGTAACAACTCTGTTCGGGGTTCTGCTTTAGGCTTCAAATCAAGGAAGAATAGATGACGACCTATAACAACTTCATGCAGATATGGAGTTAAACAAAAATTAAGAGTTTAAAACTTTTCTGCAAACATTTCGTTACTAATCACAACTCTACAAATGACCCGAAGATTGAGATAAAGGTCTGGATCACACAAGGTGTATAATAATAGTTGTGTTCTTTCGTGTCCGCAGACCTAAAGATACACAAAAGAACGCCTCATGCATTTTCATAGAAGATTTATAAATGAAGCGAAGAGTACAAATAGTTCACTTCAATCGACAGAACAATTTGTTCTCTCCAGTATATGGGAATTTTAGAACAAGGTACACAAAGGAACACAACTAATAGAGCACTATGCTTCAGTAAGGCTTCTCATGAGTTCGGAACTCCTTTCCTGAAGATAGAAATCTATCTATCTGGTATTTAGAAAATCTTTTGTAAATCTAAAAAAAAGCTGCCTGAACGAGATTTAAAAGAAAGCGACATTTTATTATGACACAAGTGTCACCGTAATACTAATAAATTTTTTTCTTGACCTTAAACCTTAATATTGAATTACTAGTAAAAAAATAAGCTTCATTCGAAATACATCTATTTGGATTGAGGCTGCTAACACAATTCGAAGCAGGCTGCTCGATGCTTCGTAGTCGAATCTTTTGAAGCATGAACGTTTTGCCGAAGCTTCGAAGCATGAATTTTGTTTTACCAATGCTTCGAAGCTTCGAAGCATGAACTTTTCCTTGTGCCTGTGTTAAGGTTTAAATTATAATATTCGAGATGACTTGAAATAATATTTGAATAGTTTAAAGAGTTTTTCAGGAAACACACATATTAAAAGTATTTTGGTTATAATAAGAATATATAAATATATTTCATTATATGTATGATTTGAAACGTAACGTGGTTCAAAACTTTTAACGCTAATTTCACACTCTTCTTGTCTTGTCTGCAGCTAAAATTTACCACACTTACACATCTTGGATGAAAATATACTTTTATATTTTTAGAACTTTACCTACCATGATGAGCTCATCAATGAGCTCCTTATGAGCAATCAGATGAATGTACTGATGAAATTTATTCGGGTTTGAATCAAAACCGGGAAAAAATCATTTATTTACTTATTCACAGATAGTGTGCATGAGATATTGCATCTCTTTCACTTGTTTCAAAGTGTATACTTTGCTTCTCATTTGTGCATTTTACAATATTAGATGAGCACTTCGATGAGTACACAATGAACGTCACAATGAGCTTATTAATGAGCATGTCAATGAGTGTCACGATAAGCTTATTAATGAGCATATCATTGAGCGTCACGATGAGTTTATTAATGAGCATGTCAATGAGTGTCATGATTAACTCATAAATGATAATCTGCATTTACGATTGATTTCATATATATTTCCAAATTCAAACTCCGGTTGCAAATCAAGCTCTAAGACGCTGAAGCATAAGGAGCATTCTCAATAATAAGCTCATCGTGACACTCATTGACATGCTCATTAATAAGCTGATCGTGACGCTCATTATGTACTCATCGAAGTGCTCATCTAATATTGTAAAATGCACAAAAGAGAAAGCAAAGTATACATCTTGAAACAAGTGAAAGAGATGCAATATCTCATGCACACTAACTGTGAATAAGTAAATAAATGATTTTTTCCCGGTTTTGATTCAAACGCGAATAAATTTCATCAGTACGTTCATCTGATTGCTCATGAGAAGCTCATTGTTGAGCTCATCATGATATGTCCACTAGGGTTATATATAACATAAAATCAATATGGAGGCTCCAAAATGGTGAACGAATTTTATCACTTATGGTCAGATTCGACTACAAATCGTTAACTGGGTGAATTTACAGATTGCAGATGACGAATTTGTTTGATTTTAACTTAACTTTATATTTACGAACCAATGGCCGAATGATTATTCGCAAGCCGGAAGAAGCGCTACACCCGGATAATAAGTTTTTAATCAAACACATAATACCATAACGGTATAATAAAAATGTAAATGATACTTTTGAATTGAGTTACGAAATTTCAAATCCACATTATTAAATTTTAAAGCCGTATTTAATTAATTTTCAAATAAATTTATCCATTAAACAATTGTAAATTTGGAAACATTTTTTTACAGTTTCTTTTAATATTTATTAATTCAAAGGTTGATATATCGCTTAAAAAATAACTGCGCTCTCCAACATTGTGTCAAGCTTCGTACATTTGAATTCTTTATAACACTACAGTATTTCGCAGGCAAAATGTCTCTACTTCGAAGGGTCCAACTTCTGAGCCCTAGGCGATTTCATAAAATCCCATATATCGATTATAAGTCGAATCGGAAAATAAATGGCACAATTTTTCAGACATATTGGCATCGACATTTTTAAATTCTAAGTTTTAATTAAATATTCGTAATCTGCGACTCCGACAGAATATTGTCATGCAAGATCAATAAGTATGCCAAATTTTAGCTCAATGGCTCAACAGTAAGTGGGTGAAGTTGGCATTACAAAATTTTAATCACGGTGGCTTGGTAGCTTCGAAGCTTCGAATTTCTTACGTTCGAAGCTTCGTTCCTCGAAGTTTCGAAAATCGACATCTCTATTAGTTCTCCCTTAAATTTGCATCCAGACAGTAGATAAAACAAACTACTTTCGGCTACGGAGCGTATTCCTTTAAAAGATGTGAAACAATGTAATAATCAAAGTTCATGTTGCATGTCGAGAATAGCAGACTATTCAATTAAAGAAGGTGCAGAGAGAAGCTATAAGCAAAGAATGTATGCAGACTTTACCACATAGATCAGAATGTTATATCTAAAATTTTTATAAAATTACTGTTGTGAGCAACATTTCATGGATGGCTAAACCATTTGGCACAAAATTCAGGAATATACATACAAGAATACATGAGCGTGCATAGTAGAGGCATAAAAATCAAAGTGATAGGAGCCCCTTTTTTGTCTTCTTTGATTTGTTTGTACTAGCATTCATCCACAGAAACCAGGGGATACTAACCCAACTAGAATTTCACTACGCTTGTTTCCGCTTATTTTATAAATATATATTTTCAAATTTTGCCATATCATAATTATGTAAAATATTTGGCGTTATTTGTGTAATTGTAAAACGAAAATCGTTGGCAAAAAATATTCGATTCCAAAATTTATTAATAACGTGTAAAATTCTTTTCTTCCTGTGTAAATTTGTGTAATTTTTACTGATATAAGGCGGGAATATTTATTTCCTACAAATTTAATAAAGAATTTATATACAAGGAAAATTTATGCTTAATGAATGCACACCGATGTTAAATAAAATTATAATGCAACTATTTATTTTTGTTTTTGCTCTTCGTACACTATTTTTACTTAAGTTTTATGTAATTTTACTCCGAGTACGCTAATAGCTGTGTCAGGGTAAAAACAAGATTTTTCACGCAATACAAAAACAAAGAACTTAGTTAAATTTTAAGATTCTTATGAGTACCTGAGTTTTTTGTTTTTTTTGTATACATATATCCCCATACATATATATTGCACATTATGAATACTGTTTCCCTGACATTTGGAAAGTTGCTAGGGTCATACCTGCACCTAAGAAAGCTATCCCTGTCAGCTTGTCTGACTTTAGACCTATTAGCATTCTTAGCTTTCTGGGCACGATCTTGGAAAAAGGAGTTCTAAGATGAAAATAATCTGCTCATGAGATATCAATCTGGTTTTTGTGCAAAAGACAGCTGTGAGGCTGCCTTGCTAAAGGTATGTAGTGATCTCTGTTTGGCTCTCGATGCTGGCTAAATTGGCGTGCTTGCTTTATTGAATTTTTCTCAAGCTTCTAATAGCGTTGTGTACTCTACATTACTCCGTAATTATACGTTTCCTTTCCTTCTTCTGCAGCCATGTTAGTAAATAGTTTCCTCACAAACCGTTTTCAACAGGTAAATATTAATGGCTTTTCCCTCTGTTTTATCTTTGTTTTAGGATGTTCCACAAGGAACGGTATTAGGACCGCTTCTCTTTAGTCTGTACATTAATGATATCGGTGATATCGTATATAATGTAGAGTTACATCTAATATGCCAATGACGTTCAGTTGTACTTGAGCAGACATCTTGGGCTGATTGAGGAATACATTTGCAGAAGCAATGATGATCTTGCTGCAATTCATATATGGTCAATTGATAATAAGCTTTTTTTCAATCCTAATAAGTCAAAGTATTTGATTTTCTGCAGGTCACCTCCTAACTTTGATTATATACCCTCAGTTATGCTCAATAACGTCATGTTACCTTTTTTTGACTCGATATCTAATATGAGAGTGAAGTTCAACTGTCGCCTGAGGTGCTGTGATCATGTTAAGGTTATGTCGGGTAAAATTTATGGTGGCTTGGCAAGAATTATTAATTATTAATTATTCACTAATTGCTTACCTATGAACTCACGTTTGAGATTGGTTCAGATTCTTCTGTTGTCCCATTTTACTTACGACAAACTAATTTACCCAAAGCTTGAAAACATAAGGTGGAAGTTGCTTTTATTGATTGTTTGCTATTCATTTTTAATTTGCGCAGATCTGCCTACTGGTACTAATTAAGATTTAGATCTTGTATAATTAGTTAAATAATAAATGAATTTGAATTTGATCTTGATCTTGACATGTAGTGACCCTGAAAAATTACAGCAAATGACTTTCTACTAAAATGACATAATTTCTCAGCATTTATCTAACTTCCTTTATCTGTTGTATAATAAGTAACAAAACGATCCTAATCATTGTTTTTTTTCGTCTGTGCTACAGACATCTAAATTTAAAATTCCCGAAACAGTATTAATTTTCATATGGAAAATATAAATTTTTTTTAAAAAAATTCCACTTTGGTGGGGAATTTACTCTCGAGACAATGTAAATTGAACATTTGTTCTTACAACGATGTCATAATAATATTAAAATTTTCTTAATTGACAATTTATCACAATTCAGATTACTGTAATCGTACTTCTTTATACCGTAATTACTTTAAATCCTAATTATTATAGTAAAAAAAAAATAACAATTATGTACTTACATTAACAAAATTCTCCCTTCGGACATCGTCGACTTCATCTCGTTTAGATAATCGTTTTCTCCAATCATCTTCACCGCTTTTTTGTAAGGCAGCCAACCGTTCCGCAATGGAACCTGTTTTAGCAATAGTCCCTTGATCTGGTCTCATGACCTGCGTGTTTAGAAAAAAAAAAACAAAATAAAATTTGCATAATTTTAAGGCCAATCGCACAATACAATACGGTTGAAAGAAATTTCCAACAAACCTGTGTTAGACTCCTTCGAATTCCACCTTTTAAGAATTCCGGTAGGGCAGTTTGATTTTGACTAATTGATAATTCCGGTTGAAACTTGTGACCACCCTCCAACGGTTTCACGGCATTTCGAAGGCTCACAAATCCTCCACTCGATTCTCTATTATGACTAAATTCGATACCTGATGGCGGAATAGACGAATGACTTTTGCTCTTCGCTATTAAATTTCCAGTATATCTGTAAAAAAACAATAAAAAGATTTTAAGTTTTGAATAGCCTTTGACATTTTGTGTGAATGTGTCTGTAGTAAACAATGCTCAGGTCTTAGATCCGTTAATGTAATGTAACCGAGAAAAAGTAAATGGTTAACAGTTAAAGTCGTGCTTCATGGTCTTGTGATCAGTGAAATGATTGTAACCATGGTACTCCCTTATTTTCCAGTTTAATGGGTAGATGAATCTTTAGCGTTTCTTCAACGAAAAAGATCACTGACTGTGTATTCTCTATAGCCATCATATTTATCAGACATAGCAAATTCGTGACGAACTTTTGCCACTTAAACATGTTCAGCACTTTGTTCTCTTTCCAAAAGCAAATTCTTTTGAAGCTTTCTCTATAATACTATATAATCCTCTCGATTGTGATTTTAAGATTAAGCTTGAAGTTAATCATGACCATGGCGGAGTAAAATAAGTGAGTATAGTTAATTGTTCAGAGTCTGTTTGCGCACTTTTGGAGTGACCTTCTCTTTTCGCTTTTGTAATTATGGACCATGAAGTTTAAGATTGATTCAAGGGTACAAAAAGAGCTCGAATCAAAATCTTGCCGATACATTTCATAATGACAGCTGAAAGTGCAAAGAAGTAAATAAATATTTTCTGAGTCATGAGTGAAAGCTAAAGTTAGTGAGCAATCAATGGTGTAACGTAACGCTATTATAGGTAAGTATAAAACTTTTGTGTTTGGGAAAAAATCGTGTAAATTTATGGAAATGTAACAAAGAACTGGGCAATCGAGGTGCAATCCATAGTCATGTTTTTGTACATATTTACATATATAAGTTCCATTCCAGTAATTATGATTTCATGACATTTTAAGGAGAAAGTTTTATTCTAATTGGTTGTGTAGAAGGAAGGAAAAATAATTGGATTTTTATTTAAACACTTTTTTCATGGACACTATGACAATGGAACAGGTGAAAATTGGATTTTTAATAAGTTATGTTTAATGAGTCGAAAAAATTCAGAGCAGCTCAGAGCTGAGCGAGGTAGTTCACTTTAGATTAACTGTCAAATTAAAATTAGAGTAGCAAAAGCAACAGGTTCATAAAACACATTTTTTCTGAATTTATCTGTCATTTTTCTGTATATCACTCGAGTTTACTTAAAGCAGACTCATGAAACACAGTTTAGTTCACATTAGAGTACTTTAGAGCATTGTGCTTAAAACGGGAATTCTGTGCTCTTTTCTGCTCTAGAGTAACCTTTCCTTATTGAGTAGGCACTTCACCCACTGCCTTAGAGTCTTAAATATGTAGGCATATGGTCGTTCTATAGTCTTAAATTAATTTTTTTTTTCAGCATTATATAGGATCCCGTTATCTACATACATACATATAGGGGAATGTCGTCAGGGTTGGCCTGTCGTCTCGATCAGCATTTTTTTAGTTTTGACCACTAGGGCCACCAATGTTTGAGCGCGGAAAAACTTCTCTCAGTAAGAGCGAACTATTCGTGACATTACACATTTTGTTGGCAGCACGGCCAGAAAGTGAGAAGAAAATATGCAATCATCAAAGTAAGCATTGTAAATGTGTTGTGTGCTTCATGCTTGAAAACAAACTGAGCGGAAAATTCAATCCTGTAACATGTTTGGTTGTGGTGTCACGCGATGTGGCAATGGCGCTTCTCGTAAACTTTCGCGACTTTGTTAGTAAAAGTTGGTGAACTGTAATTGTGTGCTTGGAAGACGCCCAAAAAACGTCCAGCACCAATCCCAACGAAGTTCACTAATAAAACACCATCTAAAGGAAGATGCCCGAAAAAAAGCGCTGAAAAGCCTTCTTCCGACAATGCAAGATAGAAATGCGTTTGAAGTGCGTCAATATAACGACATTTGCAGGAAATGCGATTCCGAATAATGTGCCATTCAAAATTTGCAACAAATTCGGCTTTTTATTTCATTCAATTAATTTTTTCAAGTCATTTTCAATCATTTCAGTACATTTTTCGTCGACTGGCCACCCTAGACAACACTGACCAATCTTGACACCATTTCACATTTTTTTTAAAATGCGTATATTTTTTTCATTTTTGATCCAATCAATCTGCAATGTTCAGGAAAAGTTTTCTTTTTTCCCAGCCCTTTCCAAAGATGTGCTCAGATTGAACAAATTCTTCCTTAAACGGAAGTTATGGCAAAAGTAAGAAAAAGGTGGCCAACCCGACGACATTCCCCTTATATATTATATTTGGGCGTCTTAGGTGGCCCAGTGATAAGCGGGTTGATCTAACGGTACAGAAGTTATGAGTTCGAATCACAATCTGACTTGACAGATAAATGTCAGTATAACAAACAGAAGGTTTCCAAATCATTTTATGTCTAAAATTTATTTAAAACGTGGCTAGAAGTAGGCACTTAAATTCGAGGAATGGCTAAAGCGACTAAGAAACATCTAACGTTTAAATAGAAATACTAAGTTAAAAATAGAATATAGCCAATTTAAATGTATGTAAAAGAAGTAGATAAGCGATAATATCTCAATGACATATTTCTTATTATACAAAGGTGGAATTCTCTTCCCAATACAAAAATTAGTTATTAAAGACGTGATTTTGGCTTTGTGCCAGTATTAAATATTAAGTTTTCCGCTACTTTTCACATATTTGGAAATAAAAAAAAAGAAATTAGTAGAAATTAGTAGAAATTAGCATCATTCTGATTTACTCTCTTTCAGTACTACTGCAGATACCTCAAAAAGTAAGCCATATTAACTTTAATTTTATTTACTGTTTTTATACAAATGATTTTAAGATCTTATACATAGTAGTACATACACACAGGCTAAATGCATAAATAAATAAGCAATGCAACTTATATGGAAAGGGCCCAAGAAGTAGTTTACATTAAATATATGTATAAAAATACAATTAGAAAAAAAGAAGATCTAATGAATATTGTTCAGGTACTGGAATCTAAAATAAAAAAATAAAAATAATAGATAGAGAAAAACTAAATTAAAGAAAACGAAACGTAGAAGAGTAACCAAACAAAACGCGCGCCCCCTAATACCATTAAGAAAAATAGAAAATTCAAGTCAAAAGCCTGCCGAATGTATCAGCGGAATTAGCTCTTTGAACGCTGGTGGGTAGACTATTCCATTTACGTATAACATGCACAAAAAAAGATCGTTCGCGAATTTGAGTTCGAAAGTTAGGTAATAATAGGTTACCGGTGCCGAGATGACCCCAGGAACTGAATACGATTACATAGATATTCAGGCTTCTTAGAGTATACCAAATTATATAAAAACGTAAATCTTATTTCCATTAGATACACATCCAGTGTGCTACCCAGGTATGAGTTAGTGTAAGCAGACACATGAGAAGTTCTGGGTGAACCGTGAATAAATTGAACATTAATTATCATTAAAAGCTACATTGTGAATCGAGTTTCGGAAAAATTAAACTTTCAAAAGTGAAATGTGGTAATACAATAAATAGCTTTTGAGAGTACATGCACCTTTGACGGGACAACATGTTGGCAGAAAATATCAACATTCTCAGAAAGAATGAAATTTTTCAAATCGTATTAGAGACATGATTACAGCAAGTGAGCGTACTATTTAACTCCACGCAAAGATTCTTAAAAGAATCGACATAAGGTACAATGGTGTTGCTCACATTGATTGGAGGTAAGTCTGAAAGATCGCAGCTTCTTCGATACACTGGCATATACATGTGGTATCATTTAGTCGCACAACACAGTCCAATTGGCCTATCTAAGTATATCTGAACAATCAGCATAGAGGTGAACTGATGCATCAAGAAGTTAAATGAGTAGGTCATCAATGTAAAACGAAAAGAGAAGAGGTCCGAGAATGGAACCTTGAGGCACGCCACAGCTGTGAGTTAGGGGAGATGAAAGAATGTCAGATTGGATTCGACAGAAAAGGAAAGTAAGTCTCAACGCATATTAGTGTTACTTATTTAATACGATTTGTGTAAAACCAGTGTTAATGAAATGGTATAAAACACGTCAGTGTCGCTATAACATGTACTTATTTACTTGTATGTACTCATCTAAGTACAGAATGGTTGAATATAAAATATATATATATTATATAAAATCTGGGCAGATAGGCAGAAAGTTCTTAAAAATTTGTGTAATGTAAAAGAAAAGGTAAGGAAACAAGGGAATAGCAACAAAGCAGAAAAATTATTTAAATGGATAAAAAAAGTAACCACTTAAAAACAAAAATCTTGCCAAATAACTTAAAAAGTTGCAAATTCCAAGAAAAATGATGGCTAAATAGGCAACACTGTTGCCAAGCTATATTATGCTACGAGCAGCATTAAAAATTAAAGTACTTTACATAATTCTCTATTTCAACTGTTCATAAAGTAATGAAATAATCTTTGGTCGGGTGGAAGAAATATATAAAAAAAAAGAAAAATCTTTTTCCAGGCGCTCACTCAAATTTTGTGTGTGTGTGCCCCCCCCCCCCACGGGGGGCATTGCAATGAATGGTTTTGTTTCTTATAATTTTTTATTTAGACATTTTACAGAACAAAGTCTCGATGAATGCTGAGATTGGCCCAGACATTTAATCGGGTTTCTCCCATAGTATTTTTTAGATATGTCAAGAATCTTGATTCTCCGAAGTGCTGAGAACGAGCTCTCTGTTATATTTGTGGCCCGTATCCACAAGTGTACAAAATATTTGCAATAAAACAGAAATATTAGTGTCTGCTATATTCTTCTAAAAAAGCTTAACAATTGTATGAAATTGATATTGAGTTCATCGAAGAAGCTCTTTCAATGTCAACCAGTATACTAGTATCTCACCTACGGAGAGCAATAACATTATTACCCTTATTTAGGTAAGCTACTTCTTGGGATTCTCCGGTACAATAGAGAAGCAAAAATTATTTGATATTTTATCACACAACTTTTGGTTTAGGGAGGTAAAATTTCAAGCCTTGGTTTTACTTATCAATAGGTCGAAACAACAGAATTGAGTGACTTGAAAAAACAAATGAAACTATAAATATGAAAAAATATAGATAAAATAGAAAAATTTGGAAAAATAGACAATCTTATATAACATGCTTCAAGGTTTCGTTTTCCTTTTCGCACTGTCGATACAGTTCGATGCGTCAGAGCAGATCCAATTACCTGTTTTCCAATGGTATAGTAACAAGGTATATTCCATCTGAGCACAACGTCACTAGTTGCCAAATTTCCAATGATTTTCTTTGCTTAACTTCTATTAAATATGCACTTACAAACTCAACAATATTTTGGCAACTGATGACGCAATGAAAAAGAAAAAAGTCTTACATTATCGTCCACTCCTTCATGTCCGTAGATAGTAGCAGGAGTTTTAAGTAACAACTCCAGACTAGTTTCAATTGAAAGTCTCGAGAGCGCAGTTTACCTGTCTGAGCAGATAGGTGTAGATGTTAGAGTTTTTGCAGTTCTTGTTTAAGCTTTTCTGAGCTCCAATATCCATAGCATAGACTTTTGCCTAAAAAATGGAAGATGAGGCACCAAGCGGAATGGAGAGTTCCACTTCTAGACAGACCACGATTACGGCAGTTTTGCCATCCTTTCTGCAACCGTCCATATACCAAACATAGGCCCGTTGCGGGAACTGGAGCTATCTGTTTAGTATCTCGCTTCTGTCGTTAATGGGCCCTCCCACACGAGTATTCTTGATGCAGTATACAAACCGGTTTATTAGGGAAGAGGTGAAAAGACGCAAAACAATATCTCTTTGTGCCTTTCACCTCTTCTTTCTTTCTTAAAAAAACCGGTTTGCATACTGCATCAAGAATATTCGTGCGGGATGGCCCAATTGTTACCTGGTAAACTCTATCGAAAATCTTTTGGCCATCTTCTGTTGGAGCATCTATTTCTTTAATGTTTACCTGCTCGAGGATATTGAGAAGTCCCATACCGAAAGAAGTGTGATCATCTGAGCTTTTCCTTCGAAATATACTAACCGCTGCTTCCTTCTGGATAAAGAGGTAGAGTGGCTGTAAGCCAAAAATAGCTTCAAGTGCTCGTTGAGGTTACGATGTGAAGGCGCCAGTAGTGATGCACACATGTCATCCTTTGAACCTTTTCAAGGGTTCTCTTTTTAGGCCATCCGACGTTTGCCCCGTAAGAAAGTGTGTGTCTGATTATGCCCTGGAAGATCCACAAGGTCATTTTAGGATTCAGACCCCACTTATTTCCGAAAAGCCTTTGGCATGAACCGAATGAAAGACGTTGTTGTGCTTAAAGAAAACATTGAATAATTTTTTCAGTGAATTTTGTAATTTTTTGTGAGCAAAATTTTTTTTTTCGCTAGAATACCTACATCTTTTAATTTGCAGACAACAACAATAATCACGTTTGCTTCATGAGATGATTATTTCAAATATTACGTGCTTCGTCTCGTATTCATAGTTTGGGAAACTGTAATTCTTTTTTAATTTATATCCATACCACATCCTATATATGAGGATTTTTATTCACACAGAGATTTAAAATAAGCAACGGTAAAAAGCTAAAATCTCAATTTGGACAAAAGGTGGAGTTATGAGGATTTCATTCTAAAACAAAAAAAAAAAAAAACACAGAATCTGAAATTGCAAATGACATTCCAAAAAGCAACAATGAACCAATGAAGATGAAGACACGCATATTATTTCCCACTATATTTCTACATGCATGAACAAAACTATTTTTGCATTTACCAGGGCTGCGGTGAAATAAGAGTTGTTACATCAGCCGTACAGAGAAGTCAAGGAAATTCAATGTAGAATTTCTCGCAATCATGCGATATACATAATCCACTTAGCCTATAAGTAGTATACTCGAACCTTTTCCTTCATATTTCAATAGAAGATGTGATGACCCCCGGTAATTCTGTGAAGGTAACTAACTATTTGTGGAAAATTTATGCTCATCATCTTAAAGGGAAAGTGCATAAATAATAATAACAAAAAACAGCAAAAACGACAAGAACTACCACAACAAATTAAAGATAATACCACGAGTATAAACTATGCAAAAGCCACGTAAACTTATAGCAGTAAAGACTAATGTGTGGGAGAATGTGCATAGAATGGTTTGCATGAACTATACATAAAGATTATGTAATTATTGTATAATGAAGGTACATATGTATATATGTGCTCTAAGCCATCATAGAAGATAATCTGCATAATGTTTCTCCTTGAGATTACACCATTTACTACGCCCGCCATTGAGGTTTTGTTGATATAATTAAAATCCATAGAATAACTTATGCAAGTGCACCGATTAATCAACAGGTGAAATAGACTTGTTTGGTTCAATGGAGTTCAATGATTCAAGATTTGAATTTTAGGTCACATTCTAAAAGCCTAAGAGACCTGAACTTATCGTACTGATCAATGAGATAAATGTTAAAGTATTATACGTATGTGCATACGTTCTATTTGGTGGGTAATGATTTTAGCGCAACACCTGCACCCACGGGCTTATACGATCTCTTTTTGTAACAACAAATCAAACTTGTTCAGACCAAAGGTGGGCTATCGGCCTTCTTGGTCCGTTTCCTTTCATAGCATAAATTGAATGAAACTTCTTAGCTTTGATTATAATTTTTTGAATTGCGTTATTTTATTTCTATGTCATAATTTTATCATTGCCTCAGTGTAGTAGGTTTCGATTTCCGTTAACATTTTTAACATTTCGAACAGAGGCCGCGAATTTAACGCCTCCTCCATTTACGCGTTATACAGCGGATGTAAGTGATGGATTTCGCTGAAACACCTAGAAATTGAGAAAAGTATTTTTCACAATGACTATGTATATATATACATATGTACATACGTAATTGCTTTATGGTTTTGTTTTTCGTTTTACTTGAACAATTTTTAATTAAGTACTTTTGTTTTGTTTCAATTATCATCACAGGTAAACTAACTACGGGTGAAATTAATTATATAACGAAGGTTAGTCAGTTTGGATTTATACAAATAAACGCAAGGCTGCAATTTATTATCATTGGCTAATCGGTTGGATTTATTGTTGTTTATATAATGTTGGAAGCCTGAATTTATCATGTTTTTTTTCGCAATTATCTCAGATCAAATATAGGACATACAATGCACCACCCGAAAATTTCCAATGCTTGTCAGTTCTCATGATCATGCGGTAGCTGATCTATTTCGATTTTTGCGAAAAAGTCGTGATTGCATGTTAAAGGAAATCATCTATTGCATAAGAGGCATCCCAAGCAAAGGGTAAGCTACCTCGTGTAATATGGATCACAAGTTAAATATTTGGTGGAGGTTATTACTTCGTCTGTTCTTCGATGTTTTGGAGACCCATAAAACCAATATATACATAAGCTGGACTTCTGACAAAATTATCTTTTGTTTTAGTAATGGCGAATCTATTGCTAAATTAAATAATTTTTTTCTGATAGTATTTCGCCTTGTCTACGACCTTTGATGACAATAAAAGCCTTTCGGCTCAGTCTCAATACTGCTGTGTTAAGATTCCACGAATAGCTTGGTGCTGATTCTGAACTTTTGTCGTACTTTTTATCGTATATTTTTATCACATATTTTGACATTTCAAAATAAATTTGCCGTACACTTGGTTTTCATCATACCTAGTTCATTTTGTTTTATTATTTGCATCTACCACAAAAGGAATAAAAATGAGTTAGAAGTGGAGAAAAGTCAAAATATGATACAAAAAGTTCGACAAATTTGTCAACTACTTCCGAGGTTGTGATAAAAGTTTTGAACATTTATGTCATACCAGATTTGTTGTGATGAATAAAAGTATAAAAGAAGCAGAAGAAAAGTTCATTTCATTTTGTCAAGAAGGCTATTTTTGGATTCTCTGGTACAACAGCATTTCTTTCAAATTTTCTATTTTCATTTGTTTTTTCAAGTTACTCAATTTGGCTATTTGGGACCTGTTCATGAGTCAAAACCAAGACTTGAAACTTGTCACATAAAATCAATAAGTTGTGTGATGAAATAACAAATAAAAAAAATGTCGCTTTTGCTTTTGTACCGAAGAATCCAAAAATCCAATAATCTTGTTTGACATTTTTATACGATAAAAATGGAACTGATATTCGACCAAAAGTTGTTCCTCGGAGGGCGGGAAACGTTGGAAATATCCACGCTAATTTGATTGGATTGTGTCTTAACTTAACTATAGTCTTTCGTCTCTTGTAACAATATCGGTATATAGGATTTTTCGTAGTGACAAAAGGAATCCAGCATGTTTAGGGAGCTTTTGCGAACGACTCATTCAGGTTAAAAGTGGTGGTTAGAAATTTTGTACTGCAGCATATGGAATTTGTTTGGGTGGAGATGATAACTACCTTTTTTTCCTTGGTTTTCTGTCCGCAAGGGAGATTTAAATGCATGAATAGAATTCTGATCAATTCGTAAATATATTTCCTGTAGATATATTTGCACATGCAGATATTTAAAAGTTATACGATATACTAATGACTTCAGACTTTTTTTTTCGAAATATTTCTAAACACTTTTGCATATGCTTGAACTAATTTTGAAAGCATAAAACCAATCGTTACGCCGCAATCAGTTCAAAAACAAGGTTTTCACCAAAGGAGAACTGTTAAATGTCAATCAGTGCGTTTATTTTTTAATGAAATGAGATTAAAACTAGTAAAAATTTCGTTGAAACGGTTTTCATTATCGTGATGGAGAAAAATTCATTCTCTTGGTCGATTTGCATACATTTTTTTAAAAACATCCAACAAACAAACAAACAAATGGTGATATACTATTCAATTCAGGATTGACTATACGTATACTATTCAGCATTTGAACAAACTAGGACCATGTTGGAACTCATTGAACTACATTTCTATAGTGGCCAAGAATGGTTTTTCATCGTGAAAATTTTCACGTATTAATTCAATTTTTTCGCGAAATGTTTTTTTTTGTTTGTTTGTTTTTTTTTTAACCACGTGGATAAAAGCAAAGAAAACAAAACATAAAAACCATAAAAAAATCAGGAAAAAGAAAAACGGGTGGGATAAAAGTAATTGAAATATATTCAAACTTATGAACGGCGTGGAAAAATAAAACTTTTTTTTGACTCATTATTAGCATTGTTCCTGGTGTTCTTTAGTTGAATTTATTTTTTTGACATGTGACTTATAAAAATGGGAAAACAGTTAGTACCTACTTCATTCTCAAACAAAATGTAGGTAATTGAACACTTAAAAAATTTAAAAAAAAATACCTAATTCCACAAGTTAAACGTTTTGTTGAAGGTACACAATTACAGAAATCAAGTAGAATCTCGCTTTTAAACAAAAGAAAACGAGATCAAGTGATAAATAAATAAAAGAATAAGTTTGGAAACTTGCTGAACCGTATGACGTATTTCGTGGTTGTGTGCATTAGATAAAAAATAATGCTAAATATACTGTAAAAGACAGCAACCACCAAAATATATATTAAGAAATAGCTCTTGAAATATCTCTTGATATATGGCAACAAAAATGTAGCAAACTTCGTCAACAAGTTACGAATTTTTATGGACAATCAAAAATAGTTTTACTTACAAATCATAAAATGCTTGGAAATTGCGAATATTACAGAGGAAATGAAGAAGATATTCCAGACAATGTAAAATTCCAATGTAAGGAAAAATTTTGAACAAAAACAAATCGGTTCGTTTACAATATCGAAACGATAAATTTCTGAAACGGCTGTGAATAATTTGAAAAGGTTGCTATAAATGCTTAAGTGTAAAAAGAACTAAAACTATTCTAGCAAATTATAAGCAATCGTATAAATAATTAGGAGGTTGAAACTTAATGACCTTAGGCAAGAATAAGATATACCGAAACCTAAGGTAAAGTGTAAAACTGCAGCCAAAAATAGATGGAATATATTACGAAACATGATCGTACTACCGAAGATTGTAAGCAGCGAGCTAGTAACAGGCGCATCGAGAGTGCAGCATATGTGGCAGATGCTCACAGTGTACGGCGATCACCATATATTTTTTGAATTGCAAAATCTATATAGTTATTCCACGTAAGGGTTCTATTGAATATCATCCAAGTTCTGCGCGAACTAAGCAAAAGCGATAGCGGCACAATTAAGCTCAACAACGGGAAAGCTCTTTAACCCTAGAAAGATAACCAACACCTTAGATACGTTCACGTGAATAATATATTGCTGTCCCTTTATCCAACGCGTGTATAGAGTTGTCCTTATTAGCCAACTCAGTCGTTGGTTAACTCCGTCGCGGGACGACTGTGTCTATGCGGTAAGTACTATAGTTTTGCATGTATGACGAGGCGTATGTTTATCTTTTGTGCAATTTTGAATATTGCTTTGTAATTTTGATTTACAAAGACATAGTTGTTCCAACTGGGAGAGTGATTAGAGGTAAGAACAGACGATCTACTACTAAGGGATGAAGCCATAGAAGAACCTCTTCTGTCAATATTGTTCGTACAAACAGAGGTCCAACACGTATGTGTCGAAATATCTTGGATCTACTTTTATGCTCTTGTCTCTTATTCACTGACGAAATAATTCATGAGATTGTTCAATGGACGAATGTTGAGATATCAGTCAAACGCCGCGTCAATATGACCAGCGCAACATTTAGAGATATAAATTCCACAGAACTTCAACCTTTGATTGGAATCCAAACCTTAAGTGCGACAATGAAAGATAATCACTTATCAACTGATGAGCTACTGATGAGCTGTTTGATAGCACCTTTTCGGATACAAGGTATGTAGCAGTGATGAGAAGGAATATATTTGATTTTCTCATTAGATGCCTCAGCATGGATGACAAGTCTTTACGGCCTGCTGTTCGACAAGAAGACCCATTCATTCAGCATAAAATTTTTTGAATTGTTTATAACCCAATGTAAACAGAATTACTCACCAGGTACCAGGAGCGCACGTCACGATGCACGGACAATAATGAGGTTTCGGGAAAGGTGTCCATTCAGAATGTATATTCCCAATAAGCCAAATAAATATGGCATCAAAATCGCAATGATGTGCGATAGTGGCACGAAGTGTATATGTTGAATGCTATACCATACATTGGGAAAGCCAAATAAACTAATGGGCTACCACAAGAGGAGTATTACGTGAAGGAATTATCACAACCTATTCATGGGACAAATCGTAACATAACCTGTGAACATCTTGTCATACAAACCGAATATGGTTTATTTACAATCATCATGTGATGAAGAAGGTGTGGTAAACCCCACAACCGGCAAGCCTGAAATAATTATGTACTACAACCAGACCAAAGACGGCGTCGACCCTTCGATCAAATGTGCTCTAACATGTCGTGCTCAAGGAAAACGAATAGGTGACCAATGCCTATATTCTATGGTATATTAAATATGGCGTTTGTTAATTCTCATGTGATTTACTGTCACAATGTCCTCTCAAAAGGAAATAAGCCGCTGAATCAAAGGGAGTTCCTGAAAAAACTTAGTACCCAGCTGACTACACCGTGGATGACGAAAAGACTGGAGGCCCCCAGTTTGTCAAGGCATGTGCGAAGTAATATTGAAAATATACTGCCCAAAAGTCTTGAAATAATATTTTTATTAGTAGTGATTGCTTGTGTAATAGTTTATAAGAAAGAATATTTTTTTAAATGATAATTTGTACTTATTTGTTGCTATAAACAGAAGGCTGTTGATTTATGTTATTTTTTTTTTCTAAAGATCCACTCATTTAGTTTTAAATTTATAAAATAAACAAATATAACATACAATTGTGTTTTATTTATTAAATAAAACCAATACTTTTAAAATAATAAGATACATTAAAAAAATAAACATAATAAATACGATAAATGCACCCATTTGAAAATATTGCCCCTTTTGTTGTTATATGGTTATTTATCTAGGGTTAAATCAAGCAATGTCTTATAAATAACTAAGAATTTAGATTTGTCCAATTCTGGATTAATATAAAACTCCTCATCTTCAGCCAAACCAATAGGACAAGAGATGTATAATTGTACATTATCGGCATAAAAATGTAAACGAGGATGCTGAGGGCAGTAAAATATATAATTTATAAACACAATAAACAGGAGTGATCCCAATATAGAGCCCTGTGGAACACCCGAATTCAATGCTTTGAATGAGTGAGGAGATCCTGTCGGTGGAAAATAACGCCTGAAAGCGTCCACATAAATAATTGGAAATAAAGTGTAGGGCATGTATGCTACAGTTAAAGTTGTTTATCTATTTACAGGAAAGTGTTTCATGATCGACTGAATCGAATGCCTTGGAAAAATCAAGAAAAACAACCGTCGAAAACATATCATTATCCAAACCTTCTTTAATATTATTCATAATTTTCATCAGTGCGGTAATATAATCATGCTTCCCTCTGAAACCAGACTGGCAGCTATGTAAAAGAGAGTTACTAACCAGGAAATTAGTGATTTGTGTAGACATGAAATTCAGACGAACTTTTAGGTATAAAAATTACTTTAGATAATTTGAAATTGTTAGGAAAACAAGCGAGACATCATGAAGCAAATGTTGCAAATAAAATATGAGGTAAAGGAGAAAGGGTAATAATGAACAAATCTGGGACTAATCAAGTCCAAACCAGTGGAACTACACTTTAAATTTTTATCAGGTACCAGCACGTCTGTTTCAGAAGCCGTTTTGAAGTTCGATAACAATGACGAAAATTCAAAGCTGCATCCCGTAGAGGTAGGAGGCTGACCCGACAAAATGATGTCATTTAGGCGGCATCAGGATTAACTTCACAGTTTGTACTTTTGCGTTGACATTACCCCAAAGCTGCTTATTGGGAAGATCAGTGCGTAGTATCTGATGATGAATATGTTTTATTTTTACTTAATTTAGCGTCCTCAAATTGAGTCAGATCAGCCAGATCGACTGGTACAAGGGGGAAAATATCAATTTATGTACCGAATAAATGAAACTTGTCCATTGTCCCTAAGATTCAATCGAATATTTTTCGGATGTTTTATCTTGCATGGTTTATAGTATAGCTGGTAAGTAAAACCATCAAAACAATTAAAACCTAAGATTAAGAATTTGATATAAAAATGATCCAAAAAATTATGAGAACGTAGGACCACTTTCCATTTTATATATTTTCTATTATATAAAGAGATTTTCAAGAATCACGTTTTATTAGTTTTGTATTATTAATACTTTACATTTGTTCCAATTACTAGGCCTGTTCAATGAAAGCCCTGGGTAAATTTAGGGCACTGTAGGGCTACACCATGATACAAATATAACAAGGTATGGCCGATTCGAGAGAAATTTTTTGTGTTGCTACGTCATGAGGTGCCTACTGTCATTTCCAGCGAATTACGAATACGTTTTGAATATATTAAAATATTTAACAAAATGTTAGTTTCTTCGTTTAAATCACTTCGGGAAAAGTAATTATGTGCTAGTGAGAAAGTAAAGAAATTTAAAAATAGAAAATTTTTCCACTGTGGAAGACGATTGAAATTGAGACGAACAAATTTCTGACATTTGTCGCCAAAGGAGGCAAGCAATCAATTGACAGATTTTCCGGCCATACCTTGTTAATCTTTGTATCATGGGGCTACACTATCTTGGTTTTTTGTTTTTTTTTTTGAAAAACCTAAGCTACCCTGAACTTACACTAAAAATTTCTTGAGGTATAATCGTTTGACATTTGTCACTTGAGAACTATCACTTGAAATTTGTTGCTGATTGGAGCATATAAATTACTTCTTGAGCTAAAATAAGCGAAGAAAAGAAACGAAAAAAATAGCTAGAGCACATTTTATTGTTTTCATCGATTTTATAAATAACTTTTCACAGGTAATTATATTCAGGAGAACTGACAGAGAAATGTCATTAGCATTACACTAGGTTTACCCTAAATTCAAATAACTTGTTCGATAAGTGCATAAAACCCTGGGTAAATATTGAAGGGGAAAATTTAAACGGTGTTTTCATCGAACAAACCTACTTTTAGCCGAAATGTTAACTATGCCAAAATCGACACCTTAAAGGAAATCGCGTAATCGTAAAACTTAAGCAGAAGTCCTCGTTGTTGTTTTGGGAAAACGAATATCTATCAAGATCATATAGGCATACATCTAGAAAGAGGATAGGAACTTCACAAGAATATATTTCTTCCTACAGCTATAACAGTCCATCGACTCTGGGAGGCCGATTCGTGGTTCACGCGATAGGGTGATTATATACAACTTTTTCTTTATATTTTCTTGCATATAATTTTTCTTAATTCTGTATATATAGTTACTTACTGAGTCGGGGCTCGATAGAATTACCACCAATACCACCAATTGGATTATAGAATACAGTAAACCACTCTAGTTAGCATTTATAATAATAATAACATGAAAATTAGAGAATAAGTAAAATACAATATATCTAGAATATAATAGTTTTAGTTTGTGATTTTTAATACAATAATCTTGGACAGAGTTCTCACAAAGAATATTAATAGTCACAGACCATAACACTCGAGTGACATAGTACCCCGCCTTGCCATTTAGCTCTAGCTCTAGCTCTATAGAGACTTAGGACGTTCGAGGCAGCAAAATGGAAATCAGGTAGTTTTCGTCATTGTGATTGACAGGTTCGGTGACATTCTTTACTAGTAAACATTCAAACAAAACAAAATCAGCTGGTCTATCAATCAGGGTTTCCAAGAATAACAAAAATGAAATAAAGCTACTTTTGTTTGACTCAAGGTTTTTCAAACTAAATTCTAAAAAGTAATTATAATATTATCGTTACCAATTATTATTAATTTCAATCTAAGACGAACTTTTGTTAAAACACGTTTCCATTAATTTCCAGTTCAAGAGTATCTACGCAATTTTATAAGAGGAACTACTTTTACCTATACAGGTAAATAAAAAAGAAGAAAAAAGTCTGAAGTGTCCATTCTTCTTGTCAAATGCCATTATGATGTCACTGAATGTTATGTCATATTATTACCAACTATCCAGACCCGGTTCGTATGGGAACTAAGTATTTTCATTCATAGTGCTTCGATACACACGACAAAACTCTTGACGCTCATAAATCTAAAAAGACGTTCGAGACGTCCTCAAGATATTCAAGACGTTCGGTTCGTTCGGCAGCTGAAGAGGTTCTTGTTTTCATTTTCATGCGTGTCTACATACTGGAACCGGACTCATAAATAATTCATCTCGGACTTTAAAAGTGAAACATGAAAATGTAAATCAAAAAACAATTTCCTCAAATTTATTGCCAATTGAAATTGTTTTAATGTGATTTGGGATGTTTATTTTTTTTTTTCATTGCGTTTTTTGTGGGCTACAACTACTGCAGTTATTTTTGTTGGCTACAAACACGATGTCACGTGTGTACTCAAACCATATGTATATGTATGTACATACATAATAATTGGATGGTTTTAATTACATGATTTAACAATTCAGAATTCATTTGCTCAGTAGATTTAGGTACTTATTATTTAATGATCATTGACGTGAACATAAATATTGAAATATTTAAAATTGCGACATATATGCAGACTGTATTATGCAGCTAGGTATGTAAACACAAGTATTTAATTTTAATTTAAAATATTTACTTAAATCAAATTAAAAAAAAAAAAATTGAATAATTATTTTGATAATTCGGGTACACTTGTGGCGACGTGTAGGCACTTTTGCACGAACCTGCTTATTATCTGTTTTTTAACCACTGCTGTATTGACTTGATTAATAGCGATGTTTCTCAATTATATAAATTCTACTTTGTGCAGCGGGAACGTATTATTTTCATAAGTATTAGTAAGTAGGCACAAAATGTGAAAATTAAAATTAAAATCAGTTTGCTCTAGTTTACTGTAGAATCAAGAAGTACAAATATCAATGGTGCAACAGTCGGAAACTTTATTAGTTGTATACTTGTGTCCTTTGCAGATGAGCCTGGTCTAAAAATAAATATTATATGAGCAATATATTGCATTTAATTTCTTTTTGCATAAACATTTTTACAAATAGTTCTAGGCTTGGAATAGAATTTGCTGGAAGCGCCCACGCCAAGTTTATACCTTGTGTTTTTCATTCGAAAAGCTGAGCAGGTATTTTCACTTCTTTGCAGCAAACTTGGACCCATAGGGGTTAACTGTTGGCTTCACACCCTTACACATTTGAAGCATAAAGCATTTTCCATTGGGGATAAGTCAATAGTAGCAACCAGTAGCAACCGTTTCACAACCTTACATTTCTCACAGTTCACACTTCTGGGCAACAAGCAAATGGATTTTAGGCCTTATCTACAGGTCTAGTAACCCAAACACATGTCATAGGTCCCAACATGTCTCCACGTCTCCAGGTAGCAGATAGAAGAAAACTCCATCTAAGATCATAAAGATCAGATGAAATAGAATAGAAGGCCATATTTACCATCTTATCTATCTCGTGTGTCTTCACTGGACGGTCATCCTTCACAATATCATTGATCATCATCCCTTCAATTGTGATCTCATTCATTCGTCCCAACGTTAATCGTACTTGTACGATTACAACGAAATTCAGTTGACCACTTATGAAGCTTTGGCGTAAACGGCCTTGGACAGCCATGACAAATTTGTAGGGTTTTTGTAAATCCAAATCGAAAGTCACTTGGAGACCATGATTTGAATGTTCAGAATTAAAACAACAAAATTAATTACTATCCTGTCAACCAGTGATTCACACAGTCGAAAATATTTATTGTATTGTATTACTTAAAAAAAAACACAATTATCACAAAGGTCCAACCTCTAAAAAAGAAGAAAATATATAATCTTATTTTTAGAGTTCCTGTATTTGGTTGTCTCCAGATCTACCACAGAAACGACTGCTATCGCAGTTACTAATGCTTATGACAGATGGACTTCTGCAATCCAGTACCTCTACTGCTATTGCTGCTTCTACCATGTCGACTTGGCTAACTTTCCGTCTGCTAGCCCGCTACCCATATCCGTGTTGCAATTTCTCAGACCACAGACCTCAAGAAGAGTATATAGGTTCGACTGGCTTTGAGCTCCCATATAGGTTGTCATAGCGACAGTCTGGACATGGAAACACAACTTATTTGAAGTGCTGAACTCATTGAATAAATAACTAATAAGGAAACAGCATATCGGGTGAAAACGTCAGCCACTCGGCGAAACGTATTAGTGTTCTCTGTTTGTATTCGTTTCGTCATGGCAGTAATGAAATTCTGACATTCTGAAGGGGAAAATTTTTTATTATCCAAATTCCTATGTTCAGGCCACACCAGTATCCCACGATGATTCCCTATTTTCTCCTCCGATAATATTTCCTAAAAAGAAACAAAAAAAAGAAACACAAAGAATTTTATCTTAAAAATAATTTAAAACAAAACACTTATCTAATACAAGGGAACTTCCTCCCTTTGGTCCAACGCCGTCCTAAAAACTTCCTCCACTGTTTTCTCACCTGAAAATAAACAAAAAATCTTATAAATAACTAATAATATTAATAAATATTACAAACTTACCATTTCTCAAGCTTCTCTGCGATTATTTATGTTGACATGTCAAAATGTCAACACATCACATCAGATGTTCTCGCCTTCGCCGCAGTCAGAGTTCAGTGCAACTCTAATAGTCTCATATGACGTCACTACGGGACACCGCCATCAAAGTATAACAACTTTAAGAACGAGCGTTGTCAAGGCAACCGATCATGAAGCCGAAACGTAGCGGTTCGCGGCGGCTATAAAAAGGCGACGAGCTGCAGCAGAATCATCCATTCCTAGTTCAGAATTTAATCTGAACACATCAGAGTTTAATCTGATTTTTCCAACTATCCTAAACCTTATTTGCTTCCATCTAGTAGGAATTTACTCCTACTGCAGAAATTTAATTCTGCTAACTCCATCCCATATCGAAGTAGGAATTTACTCCTACTGCAGAAATTTAATTCTGCAAAATCCATCCCACACCTAAGTAGGAATTTACTCCTACTGCAGAAATTTAATTCTGCTTATACTTTATCTCCCACCTGAGTAGGAATTTACTCCTACTGCAGAAATTTAATTCTGCTTAAATTTCATCTCCCACCTGAGTAGGAATTTACTCCTACTGCAGAAACTTAATTCTGCTTATATTTTATCTCTCACCTGAGTAGGAATCTACTTCTACTGTAGAAATTTACTTCTACTTTAATTTTATCCTACGTCTAAGCAGGAATCTACTCCTGCTGCAGAAACATACTTCTGTCTTTATAAATATTTTTGTATTACTGCTACCGTGCTTATACGTGTAGCACAAAACTTCTATTGGACTAATAGTGGATTCTCTCTCTTTCTTTTCAGAAATAAGGGGAACATCTTTCTGGGAACAATATTTTTTTTTGAATTATTGAATTATTGAATTTTTATTGAATTGGTAGCTTAAGGTAGGATAAGTTTTTTTTTGAATTCGTAATCGTAAGCTAGTTTAGTCATAAGAGAATTGAATTGTGATAATAGTTTATAAGCAATATATTTGAATAAATTTTATATTTGAATTAAGACAAAGCTGAGTTATCCATTTACAAACCGGCACCCCCTCCTAACGTTGAGCCCAGATCTCACATCCTATGTAAAATAAATAAATTTTTAGCTCCCCCTTATTTTCAGATAATATTTCTTGGCGTTGCCTTTGTATGACTGGAATAATTTAGGCACCAATTGACAATTCAATTGTAAACAAATAAACCGGCATTGGTAAAATGTTAAATCTTTGGCCATGGCTCTTTATTTTTATAGATATTTCACTTTTATTTTGTTTAAAACAATATAATTAATAAGTAAAACTATTAAGCTTACTTGAAGAATGCTTTTCCACTACAATAATTCCGTCGTTCCTGCAGCACAGCACAGCGCACTTCATTCTGATAATTTAAGACTCCGGAGTCTCTATTACACAAAATATCGTTAAAAAAAGAATATTTCGCACTTATTTCACACGACTATTACGTAAAAATCACGTTTAATTATTTATTTTTCACAATGTCGCGAATTCAAATCCGAGAACTTCTTTTCAAAATTATGAAATGTCAGAATATTGAATTGACGAAAAATAGGCACTAAGCCCTCTTGTCATTTCTTCTCCCCCCCCACCCCTCCCGGCCATAGGTCGCACTGTCATTCAAATGCTTAAACACGTACACTGTATTCGCGCGGTACCCCGCTTCCTTATTAGTTATTTATTCAATGGCTGAACTTAATCCCAGTCTCACATCAGGTAGACTAAGGGCTTCTATCCATTTCAGATACAGGTGCTACCGTTTTAATTTTATTATTTACCAGACGTTTGATAACCACAAGGGGATCACCACAAATCGAATTTGTGCCTCAGCTCCTTAAGCTTCTAATTCCCCTGTGATAAGCAGATACATTTGCTGTCGCGGTGAAGTGCTTCTTCAAAACAACGTAGTCGGCGTCCAGAAGAACAGTTTTCTACGTCAGACACAAGTGCCATATTCCTTCTGTTGAGGACACTCGACTCCATTAAAAGCTCGGTTACCAAACGTTGCGAAAATTGATTTTTTTTTAATCATCTTGGTAAGTGGTTAACAAAGTGTTTTCAAAAGGTGAATCTAAAAAATGTACGGGGAGAACTACGAAGAGTATATAAAAAAATAGTTTGATTACATCATTAACTAAATTCAACAGTTTTGATAACAACTGTCTGGCCGAACATTTTTGGAAAGTAGATATGCTATTTTTTCAATAATTTCCACGAAAAATTGTTTGCTGTGGCATCAATAGAAACTAACTCAGTTTAGATGAGGTAATAATTAATGTCATACTTTGGCGGACATCGAGGAAAGAAATGTATGAGACGTAATGTACAAGATGGGGATGTAAGATATAGGTAAGAGCAGCAACTTTGTGATTCCAGCTTTGGAACAGCCGTTTTGAGTAGCATTTTCCTCTCTTTTTTTTTTAGTGATATGGCACCTTCGTGTGTCTCCACTCAATTGAACTTCAACTTTGATTCAGGTTAGAGATATTTAATCCACATCTTATCACCTGTAATTATCTTTTCCATAAATTAATTTCCTTCAATCTCAAAATGGTGCTTACGGTTCTTACGTTTATCTATCACTAATCAAGCAACACACTTTTCTAACAAACTTTCCGATACTGAAGGTGTTCTGTGATGATTTCGGCAGTATTGGCATGAACGTTATGAGATATTTTTGACACGTTTTTTCTCCCAATGCCATCGTTATCAGAGACAGTCGTTTTTGAACATATCGTACTATTTCTCAACTCGAAATAACCTTTTCGGCGTAAACTTACACATTTGTCAAAAAAAAAAAAAACAAAAAATCAAATTACTGCATAAAATTTAATTTTTCATGATGAAACAGCAACAGTTGCCATTGTTGTTAACTGATAAAGACTATCAACTGTCAACATTACAATGGATGATATCACTAGCGATATTTTTAAAATGAAATTCTACAAGTGTTGCCACAAATTCTGTTAAAAAATCTTGTCCTGGAGAATAAATACGACAAAGTGCTACTTATTTTTTAAATAGTGGGCAAGACAATGAAAGCCGTATAGGCACAGACAACCAGAATATACATAGATGGTCCTGATAACAGATTACACCAAAACATTGGACTCTACAGAATAAATATTAGCTGGAAAAGTGGTACATACTTTCCCCTAATTAATAATTCACTATGTGGCAGGACATATCAATTATCAATGCATGGGAGGTCTATAGATAAGATGCTGGAAACCTAAACCAACTTTCTTTTCGGAGATGCATTGCTCGTGCAAGGGTTCATCATCTATACTTTCTAACAACTATAATATAGGCATAAAGCCTAGTTTTGAGGACAGCGCTAAACTAAATTTTCATATTTAATTTATTGGCGAAAATCTAGCCTAAATGGGAATGCCTAATTTTCATACAACTTTAGGCCCTACACCTCCAGACATGAGAGATATATTAAACGATGCACAGTACGATACTATGAACATATTTTATTAACAATGTTTATTTCAATTAAGCGGGGGAAAGCTTTGGCAATCGAATGTAGCTTGAGCGACTTTCTTGGGTGAAAAAGTGGACTTTTCTACTTCTCGTGATTGCTCGGAATTGATGAGTCGTTTACAATACAGCACTATATCATGGAAGAAAAAACTGCAAAAATATATGCGAAATGTACCTGGTGTGTATGTGACCCAAGTGCATGAAAATGGGTTTTTCTGTGGAAAAAAAGAGTTTCCTAAATCGGAAAAAAGTACACCACCCCATAGTACTTGGTGAGACCTTTACTTTGATATGCAACATGCCATATTGGAACCCCCTCCCCACCATAAAAGTGTACAAACAAAAATTTTCTGATCTAAGGTGCGAAAAATCTAGTAGATACCACTGACATATATAACATGGACTGCCTAATTTTCTATTTCATATGGGTCAACTTTTTTTGGCAGGGTGTGACAATTATCTTAATTTCAAATTTTACTTTCGCTTTAATATTCATATTAAAAGTTCAACAAATTACAGATGCATTTGAAATTATTTCTATTCTTGGAAGCTTATCACCTAAAACATTAAATTTTTTTAAATTTGATTTTTAAAGAAATAAAATTAAGCAATTTTTGTCTACCTGCCCCTAAAAGTAGCTATGGGGGACAGAGAAAGGATTACAAATATTGTATTACCATCTATTTCTTTTCTATATATTCGTTTGGAAAATCACTGAACTGAAACTGGACTATGGTGTATTTTGTATAGAACTTATTGTTTGTAGTTCCGCGGAATAAAGTAGTTAAACCAAAACGAGACAACTATAGAAAAGTGATCCCATAATAATGTCAAATAATGTAAGCAATTTCAGTAGTATCAGTAGTCCATTTTATATATATCAAGTGGTAGATACCTCAGTTCGGATAAAAAAGAGAGAAATACTAAAAAAAGTGAATATGGGGATGGTTATAAATAGCTATTTAAGCCTCCAAGTATAGCAGCGTAGCTACTCAAACTTCTTCTCAGGGCCTAAGGAATTCGATTCTGTACTAGATTTTCCAAATTGTACTAAATCAAACTTTGACACCCCCTCCCCAAGGTTTTCGCCGCTTAATGGAAATAAACATTGTTAATAAAATATGTTCAGACTATCATAATGCATCGTTGCATGTCTGGAGGTGTCAGGCCTAAAATGGGCATTCCCCTTTTAGCGAGACCAGTATTAAGGTCAACACGCTAAAATTTGGCTTATTATTCTTGATTAGAGGTGGCACCACCAGTAAGTCTTCAAACAATTTAGCTTGAATTTATCGGTCGGGCAGCTCCTTTACACGCTAAAAATATTTCTTGTCAAAGAGCTGAGAAATGTACACAAATAAAAACAGAAAATTTATAAAAACATCAATAAATAGGAAAAGAATGAGTAAAATAATAAAAATTCTTCTTCTTCTGTTTTTTTCTTCCCACTCCTATCTAACCTCTGATCTGCTAAAAAAAAGACCCTATAATGGAGACTAACTATAATTTAGTTTTGCGCGCACCTCAGTACTAGGCTTAAGATATGACCGAATCAATCAAAAGCGCCTACTCGATATGTGAAATGCAACATCGGATCTAAAACAAAAAGCTGACAAATATACTTACATCATTTATGCCTCTGTCATTTGAATTTACTCATATGATAATATAATATTTTCTGGAGTTTTTGTAAAACAATTTAATTTATTTTTCCTTGAAATAAATATTGCTATCCAGCACTGAATTGTATACTCTTATTCTCACTGTATCACATGTGGTATACCCTTTTCAAACACATGTATACATTGATAATGTTTTAAATTTCGTAAGAACTATAGTTAATTCGTTCTTTCACAATGCCTGAATTACTGAATTATGAAAACAAAAACAAAACAAAAAAACAAAGAACATCTGGGTTTATTAATATCACTGATAGCATATTTTCTGTGCACCCTGTTCAATAATTGTTTCGATATTTTTAAAATTTTCTGATCACGTGTGTATGTACATATATACTACATATTAAATTGATGTGTGACACATTTAACTAATTTTAATTAAAGTTACTTAATATCATCCTCGTACTAGTCTAGGCTAACTATAAATAACATATTTTCATAAAAAAAAAAAAAAAAACAATCCCAAGCACCCAGCCGAGGTCAGTAACATTGCATGCATTTCAAAGTAATTTTCGCTACTTTAATTATAAAAAGCGGACAAAAACTGATGGTAGGAAAAAAAAAAACGAAACAACGAAGAGGAAGATAAATTCTGCCGTGTATTATACTCGAGCAGAGGCAAGTGTTTAAACGGACAGAGCGTTGTGGAAATTAATCTGCAAACCAAGTTACTTAGCAGCAGCAAATCAACCCAAAGCCAGTAGCTTTCAGTTATTCTACGAGTTTCTGTTGTGTTTTGCTCTTGAAAGCTATTAGATCCAAATGCATATATCAAAGTCTGTATGTACTTAGTTCCAGTAGGTACTACAACCAGATGTTACCTTAAAGACCAATCCTCCTCCATAGAAACCGACATAGATGCCAAGTTTATTCTTGGAGCAGGATATCATATTACCACAAGTTAGGAAAGTTCTATAATTTCCCTCCAAGAAGGTGGTGGTTTCGCAATTTAACACCTGATTTTACTTGTGGTTAAATCTCTCATGATTGGAATTACTGGATTCGGTCCGAGGAAATCACCTCAAGGCCAACCTAGGTTGACACAATTTCCACAATAATGAGTCATGGCATTTTACAATTCTGCGGCGATCAAGTGGAGTCCATTTATCGTGGTCTAGCTAGGGTACAGTTACACACTCTTTATATCTTTGATAATATCTTTTGGTTAATGACACTATAAATTTTTTTATTGACATGAGTCAATGAAGGTGTGTATGTGTTTAATTATATCGATTGTTGATGGTGAAGTATTTGCGATGTGTGCAGATTAATTAGTAAATTCCGTCTTTTTGTGTTCTTTAATGATCACCGCAGCGCTATCGTTTGATGCTGAAATAACGCAACATATGATGTTATGGAGTGTAAAATGAAAATAAACTTTAATTTGGCGATGGTCTGAGCAGATTTTTATATTAATTGGTTGATTAGAAAATCATAAAATCAATTTGCAGCAGGGTGTGCGTATTGTGTTTAATAACTTTTCGATCTTTTTTTATTTGCGGTTTATTTTTTAACTCTGTAAACCGAATTAGCTCTTAGGAATTATCAATTCAATTGTTAAAAAAAATTGTTCCTAAATATATTCCTTAGTTTTTAAGCTCTAACACGCGAAGAATTTATTAATGAAGACCTTGAAATTTAGTTTTTTTTATTAGTTTTGCCTTAACAAATTCAACAAAAGTGATTGCGTCACTAAATTATTTTTCATCTTTTCTAATTAAGTAGAGTACACACAAACATACATATACATATCTACATATATATATACACATAAAGCCAGATAGAGGATGGTCATATGGAACGGGCTCCTAAATCCATGGTAAGTGTAATTTCGAAAAGCATTATAGAAAAACGTTTTCTTTTCTATTATTAATTCGATTAGGTATATCTGGATAAACAAGGCATTCTGAATTCTTAATCTGTAATTTATTAAAGATCCTATGGGCTTTTGACGATTTAAATGAGGTACAAATAAAAAACTCAACGCATACATTACAAGAGAAATATTCAAAGGAAATTTCATACAAAATATGCGGTCAAGTATTTTCTGTGAAGAAGATTTACAGAAAAAACTTTAATTCAGAATTGACTCCAAAGAATTTACTACAAATCCACGAGAAACAAATTTAATGGATTTATTTAAAAATTTATTTGTAGCACTTAATTTATTCTCATTTTTGACTTCATGTATCTCATCTATAGCTCAAATTCTAGATTAACATGAATTAGTTTTACTTTTGAGGCTTTTTACTTTACAGAAGCTGATCTCTGCGATTTTCTCAGTTAAATCGGAAGCTAAGGGATTTGCTTCACTCGATTGTAAGTATACTATTCATATCATGAATACTTATTTTACCCCTTCTACATTTCCCAACGCTTGGAAAAGTTTTACTTTCCTGCCAATCCTTAAGAAGGCTAATGCCAAAACACCTAGCGACTTCCGTCCTGTAGGCATCTTTTCATTCTTATCGAAAGTACTAGAGTAGTTCATCTATAAGCAGATAATAGGTTGGCTTGAATGTAATAAGATGTTGATTCCATAACAGTCTGGTTTCTGTCCGATTCGTAGTTGTAAAACTGCAATATTAAAGATATCAACTGATATAAGAATAGCAATCAATAATGATAATTTCAGTACGCTTATCCTCCTTCTGGAAGGCATTTGATAGTGTCGGTCATGAAGTTCCTCTGTGATCATCAGAAAGTTAAGGTGGGTAATAATTCTTCGACCTTAAATTCCGTCCTATATGGTGTACCTCAGGGCTCTGTACTAAGTCCCCTACTATTTAGCTTGTTCATTATTGACCTTTTAAGATGTAAAAGTTCATCTGTATGCTGATGACGTACAGCTTTACTTAAGTAGGCCTATTGACTAAATTGAGGATTACATTATGCGTATTAATTGGGATCTTTAGTAGATAATTAAATGATCAATGCTGAATAGGTTACTGCTTAACCCTGCAATGGATTTTATAGAGGTGCTCAATATATACCCTTTCATGGTGGCCTCTGGTATCCAATTTTTAAAGTTCAACTAAATATTGAATGCTTATTGTTCTGGTAGTACGGGTTAAATGGAAGGCTAGTGATTGTCTCCCAACAAAATGTAAATTACTATAAACTTGCAAACGACGCCTCGGAACATGACTAATTCAACAGTGGCAACCCTGGCTTTTCGATCACAGATAAAAAATGAATTTTCCAATATAAGAGCTCTACGCACGAAGGATGAAAGGAATATAGTCCTATACAGAGCTAAGAAAATCTAGATGAATGACACGGGGAATATGTATATTTGCCCCTTCTTATGGTCTGATAGAGACCCAATGGAACAGCATAGGGATTAGTTATTATTAAGAAAGCCAGGTTCAATGTCACCAGTTTTCAAAAGCATTATTACTGCCCGCTGACACACTATACAATGAGAGATGAAATCTACTAACGACAAATTCTCCATTCGACTAAATAGAATCATCCTGGGAGGAGATATCATTTTTTAATGGAAGATAACACCGGTAGGGAAGACGACATTGGAATGCAGGGCTTGACCTTTGTAATCAATAATAAAAACGTAAACAGATTTATCGATTTTTGTAACTCTCCCAACTTATTGTAGGTAAGACCTATTTTAAATATAAAAGAACACGTGATAAATATTGACATTAGGAAAGAACTGCACCAAATCAGTAGACATGGGAGAAACACGGGAACTCCAACAATAAGATAGAGATAATAACCACAGATCGATTGCTGACTAGCGGTATAAAAGCAGAGATATAATTCCAACCAGTATTAAAGAGCTCATGTTTTTCGGCTCGAAAATATTGGACAGAGGGCATCATCATCAAACTTCCAAAAAATGGAGACCTAACTGGATTCATTAAGAGAAAATCCTATCACTATAAAAAAGAATGAAGCTGGTTTTAGAAAAAAAAAATTCATTCCTGTATAGATCGGATTAACATCTTGTGGTTCATTTGCATAGTACCAGTCCTCTCTTTACCTAGCTTTAGTGGATTATAGAAAGGCTTTGAGCTCAATTGCCAGAATTTATATTTGGAATGCTCTGAGAAGATGCGGTAATTCGCAGAAAATAATAGAGTTGATAAAATAGCAACTATAGATGTCTTCTACACAACAGTGAATACCGAAGTTAGATAATTCTTGTTGTAATAAACGACATCCTGGTCAATACTTTCGGAAACAATTTCAGCGGCATAAAAAGTGAAATCTTAAAATATAAAAACGTACAGATCTGGATTATACTGAAAAAATACGCTTACTGGCCTTTCGATGCTAGGACCATGACACAATAATTCAAAATCTTGCAGCAGAACAAAGTCTTAGTTCTGCAAAACGCAAAAAACATTTGGATTAACACCAGTAGCACTTTCCGGACCTTCGTCGAGAATCAGAACAAGTAGGGTACCAATTTCTGTTAACCCCGTTGAATAGTCACCCAAACTGGCCGCATAGAGTGCGTTTCGGTTCCCATTTATTTATTTTGAATGTGAAGCAGGTTTTAGTATATATAAGTATAGTTGTGAGATTTCGAAGCTCATGGAATCCATAGGCCGCCGCTTGCAGACTTGTTGCGAAAAAACGTTGCAGCGCGTACGTCAGGAAAAAATCATTGAAGAAAATGGAACTGTATTGGCCACACTCTGCGATGTGAAATAATCAACATAGCCAAGTAATTCCTTGAATTGCAATCCTCAAAGAAGCCGACGCAACAAAAGATTAAGATATTTTGAAGTGAATTTAAAGCTGTCCCACAGAGCAAGAATCATTTCCCTCAAGGGATTAATTAAAGGATGTATAGATGTTGATGAATTTAGTATAGTAAATATGAACATTTCCTGAGGCATAGTATAGGCACTGAAGTTTCATCATTTCTGAACTGACATGATCAGACCTGTCAGTAAACATTTTCAGTTAAGTCACTAGTCTCTCTGCATGGCTAGAGCGCAATTGTGGTTCTTTAAGAGGGTATACCAGTGAAAATTGAAAATTGACCTTCGGCTTGCACCCGATATCTCGAGAACAGGTGTGTCTTTTTATTCCAAATAAATTTTAATGTTTAGATAAAGGTCCAATCCGTGAGATAAGTGTAGCAAATTTCTCAAAATTAATCCAGAAATTATTATATAATTATCTGAAATTTGTAAAATTGTTAAAAACTGTCATCTCTTGCACCACTTTCCAGCTAAGTGAAAGTCATTTATGACCCGATTTTGATATAAATCGAAAGATGTGCCATAAAAGGATGAGATAAATTTTTCACTTTTTCTTTCTTAGATCTTTTGGGCTAATATTTTACATAAACAAAGTATGACAAAATGTACACTTTTCGATCAAAGTTTTAACAGCGTTCCAATGTAAATTAAAAGTTACAAAGTATCTAAAATTAAACATTGTAATGTTATTTACTCGATTTTGCATAAAAATTGGAAGAAAACTTATGCTTACAGCGTAATAATAAAATAAAACAATTGTCAATAAATGATGTTATCGGCTTATGTGGGTTGCGTGGGACGTTGCCGCCGGCTGGCTGAATAGTTCTAAGCAGAAAGGAAATTATTGCAGTTCTCCATCATTATGTAGTCTGCGCTAGTAGTATCTGTGTTATCTGAGCAAAGGAAATAGAGCTTAAAAGCATAAAGCACAGATAAATTTTTTTCTCATGCTTAAACCATTATAGTAGTGGATAGGATAAAAATTTGATTTTTCTGTTCACTGGTATTCCCCCTTAAGAACTTTTTTCCTATTGGCACATGCTAATCTTACGAAATTACCATCCAATTAAGATAATATCAAGATAACACTCCTCATCTCATGTGAGAAAGTATTTTGTTTTTTGTTTTTTAATATATTATGTAGCCATCGTGCGTAAAATTAGTTTTTTTTTTTTTAAATCTCAACAATAATTGCACGAAGTTAAGCGTAAAATCATCAAAGCGACTAGAGTTCCAAGGTAAATATTATTTGAATACTTAATTTCCAGACGCTTTCAACTTTCCTCGTTAGTGTATATGAGTGAACCAGGCCATGCTTTGTTTACATTCCATTAAGGGAAAATTATGACTGAATGAAAAAAACAGGAGAAAGAATTTCCTTTTACAAATTTCCACATATATTTTCTATAGGAAGTACTTTTCAGAGGTTGATTTTAACTTTATGATTTTAATGGATTCAAAAAAGTTATGGAGTCTTTTAATTTTTAAAAACTTCTTCTATAGAAGTCGAGTCCCTCAATATTATCTGATAATTTCACGCATCTGTAAAAAAAAAAAAAGATTCCAATCTGTAGTAATAGTTACGAGAGACTTTTGCTAGTAGAGAAGAAAGAAAGATCTTAACTACTTACGTAGTTAGAAATAAATTTCGAAAAAACGAAAGTAATTAATGTTTTTCAAGGAATGTTAGCTATCTGATGCTCAAATTAGTGAGCCACTCACATGGGTTTTGTTTTTCTTGCCATTTTCTTTTTCACATGTGAAAATTTATTTACGTTCATATGACGCCACCTTATGTAACGTTTTGTTACGTCGTGATGGAAGGAAGATACTGTGCGAAACAAAATAAATTAAGCAATCACGAAACGCACGCCATAGTTAGGAGAAAAGGGTTTAGTGAAATTAAGATTTGATGAGATTAGATGGCTGCAATCGATCAATGCCACTGTGGAAAATAATTTTTTAGTTAAGATTTTCTTATGGCCTTATTTATAGAAACCTAGGTGTGCTGAGTATTTCTATCATCCATCATATAATTCCAATGGCTGGAGAGGAGAATAAATTGTCGAAATGCAACTAACGAATTTTCTTCGTTGGAGCTATGCCAATATAACTATTCAGTAAGGTTCAACAGACGTCTGCATGATGGTGAATGATGTATTGCCATTTTTTTTTTGTTATTTCAGAATTCAAAGATTGTTTGACAGTTATCTATGGACGCGTATATTTATTCGAAATTCATCAAATACTACAAAATTCATTATAAGAAAAACATACAATATAAAAAATGCAAAAAAAAAGAAGTAGATAAACTTAACTAAAGTCAAATTTGTGCTGTATTTTCAATTGCAATCTAGAAAAATTAAATTAATCAAATTCATTAATCAAATTAATACGGTCGAAATGCTCATTGAAGAGACGAGACATTGCATTTAAAGGCTCGTTCGCGCCTAGTTGGTTCGATGGTAAGAAAGATGGAGGAAGTTATGGCTTTTCAGTGAGCGGGTCCGGACTTGATACACCTGTGGAACTTAGTAAAACGGGAATTTATTGTTTCCTTTAAAATATCTAAAATTTCAAGTGGTTCACATATGTAGGCAAAAGTACAGGATTACATCTCTTCACAAAACGCAAAATCGAATTAGCCCTACTAATTATGTATGTAAACGATATCATCCTCAAAAGAAAGGCGACAATTGAGAATCATACCCAAAAAATCTTTGGTTTAGTCAAGCCTGGATAATGAACTTCATTCTAAAACATATTTGAAGTGAATTGTATTCTAGAATTAAGGAAAAGCAAGAGTACATCATTGATGTACAGAATAAATAGTAACGGACCAGGTGTACTGCCTTGAGGCCACCCAAGGTATTCGTTATCCCAGCATAAAGTGCTCTGCGAAATACGATTAGACAGATAAGAAAATAACCAATGAATAAAGAGCGGGGAAACCCAAGAATATTTAGCGAGTAATCGAACGTTTTAGCGAAATCGCTAATTTTGAGTTTGAGCCAGTTGCTGGGTGCACTACTTGCTTGACGCAGCTTCGTTCTTGTCTGAAGTGGAACGGTTTTCGGAATTCACACTAATGATCTGAAACGAGAAATAGCTTGGTGGTCTTTGGGCGTGCAAGAATTTGATCCTATTGTCCCTATGACACTTTGTAGACTTTATCTTGGAAGTGCTGTGGAGACTAACGGTTTGGGCTGAATGTCTATATGACAGTTAGGGTGCGTTATCATCAAAGCGGTGAACTATTCGGTCTAAATGCTTTCAGAACCCTTAGGATGTTGTGTTTCTGCAAAGCTGAGTGCTTGATGGATGCTGCATCGTCTGGGCTTGACTGCACGTACTGGTTCTAGGGCCGCGAACTATTGTCCGGAATCTACGAGATAGACACCTAGAAATTGAATCAGCTGTGAGATGGTGTGGTCTATTGTCCCCATGACAATATGACTGCTTGTGTTGTTTTGGTGGCCTATGGACTTGCAGCTGTTTGTAGACTGAACGTCGGGCTTATTGCCCCTATGACAATAAGACCAAGGTAGTGACTTTGATTTTTCTTGGTACCTGGTAACATCCCAATTTTAAGCATTTGGACTTAGGATAGAATAGAAAATAATTGTTATTTTAGATTAACAATCCCTGGCACCTCGTGATTAAGGGCGTTTATAAACTCTGTGTAATATGAAGTGTGCTTATGAAAATGCGATTGCGACTTAGACGGCTTACAGCATTTAGACCTCGAAATTTGAGAGCAGAGAATCCGGTCCAGCGGCTGCGACGTCGGCAAGCTTTAACAACGAGAGAACCCGATAGGCGACGCTCTTGGTCGCCGGCTGGGCGTTATACCACTTAGTATTTCTGCTTGCGTGCTTCCTTTCTATCGGCTTCGATTAGATTGGTAACCTGAATCTGCCATATGTCACTTCTAGAAAAGAATTAATATTAGGGTAAATATAAATCATTTAAGGAAACTAGCTGTCACTCGATGTTGCTGAACAGCCATATTTTCTATATATAACATTAAACTGCGAATGAATTTACATTTCAAGCCAGTTTCATATTATTATTTGTGATCTCTGACGAAGCTCTACCAAAATTATAAAACTGATAGAATATGTAGATACCTATTCTGTAGAGTACTTAGTAGAGCTCTACCCAAACTTTCTGTACGCACTTACTTGGTATGCACAATCTCGTGTAAACATTTGATTGTGACTTTATTTTTGGTAGAGCTTTACCCCGATTTCTATACTGCGGACACATTCTTTAATACCTTATCCAAATTTAGTGAATCCAATTTTGGTCATGCTGATTATTATCTATTCTTCAGATGCCTCCATATCAATAAGGAGAGCATGCCATAATAAACACTTTCTTTTTGTAAAGAAAACAACAGTATGAGAATGTTAGGCTTCTTAAAATTTTTGTAGAATTTTGGTGTCAACAACAAAAAAGTTACCAGACCCATGGTGGTCTTCAGGACCGCTTAAACAGATACATACATCAAGAGATTGCATATCAGTTCATGAGCGGATTCAACAAAACTCTAAGTGGCAAATGCCAAATATACAAGAAAACTGAAAAAAAAAGAAAACAAAAATGTGACTGAAATTTATGTCACTTGGGGTCCGGACTCTGTAACACGGAGAATTGGGGAGTTTGGAAGATGAGAATTTTCATTTTCCCGGATTAAAACTCCCTAATTCTCCATTCGCGATTCTGTAACATACTTTGAAAATTCGGGAAAATGTGAGAAGAAACGGAATATTGAGGACTAGACTGTTAACTCTGTGTGGGAGGGTCGTAGAGCTATGGGATTTATTTTTCTGCGGATTTAGGCTTTAGAGTACAAAAATATAGGTGAACAGTGACTTTTGGAGATGGAGGGTCGTCATAATTGACTTTTTACCGCCGAAAGACAGATTTTTTGCGCTTGGATCATATACACCCCAGTTCCTGTATTTTGCATATTTCTTCCGTTCTTTGTTTCATATCCATTAGTACTCTGTTGTGAACGCTTTTCTCATGGAAAGTGAATTTCCATAAATTACCAGTTATTCATAATGATGAGTTTAACGTACATATTTAAAATTTTTATAGCATACCTTCTGTATTAGAAGACAACCAAATTAACCATTTTCGCGTGATTTAAAATTTTTAGCGTGTAACCGAAATGAATATTTCTCTGTCACAACATAATAATATTATAAAAGTCATTTAAAAATTTGAATGTAGTCAACAGTCTTTGCATAATTTGTTTTTGTAAATGTAGCCAGGATATGCGGCGAATACAAAATTTAATTTGAAAATTTTTAGGTACCTACCCTAGTAGAAATTGCTCACAGTTTTACCTTGCCTCCTTCTCCGCAAGGGGCAGTTATTATGTAAACCAATACTAATTTGACTGAAAACTATCAAGGTGTTTGCAGTTGATGAAGAAACATATAGAACATTAATTCCCTATGAGCCGTCTGATGAGCATTCATTAAATCTCATCGAAGGGCTCATTGGATAACATGAATTCCCTATGTACTAAATATTTATTACTGTCATCACCTTGTCAGATGACATTTCTATTAGGAAAATTTGAACTGGTTTTTGTGCTTTATTTATTTAAGTTTTTAAATTAATTTTTTGATTTGTTTTCGGCGGAAAGACTGTCGCTCATATGCTAAACAAGACGTTATGTCCATATCCTTACGCCTCAGCATCGAATTCTGAAAAATATATGAAATCAATCGTAAAATCCGATTCTCATGTATGAGCTCATCATGACACTCATTGACATGCTCCTTAATAAACTCATCGTGATACTCAGTGCTACGCTCATTAATAAGCTCATCGTGACACTCATTGACATGATCATTAATAAACTCATCGTGACCCTCATTGACGTACTCAGCGAAGTGCTCATCTAATATTGTAAAATGTACAAAAGAGAAGCACAGCATACATTTCTATATAAATGAAAGGGACGCAATTCTCATGCACACTATCTGTGAATAAGTAAATAAATGAGTTTTTTCCCGGATTTGATTCAAACGCGAATAAATTTCATTAGTACGTTCATCTGATTGCTCATGAGGAGCTCATCATGATATGTCTACCAGGGTAGCAACCTTCACAAAACACAACAAAAACAACCCAATACTGAGAAATATTCTTCTTACTTCTCCGCAACGAAAACAGCCGAGAGTTTTGTCGAGTGGAATAGAGAGTTTGGTAATTCTCAATACAAATTGCCCGAGTTACAGAGTTAAGTGTCAAAAGAACACTCATCTCCACAACTCCACAACTCTATGTGTTAGTGAATTCGGCCCCTCCTGAGGTACTGACATCAAGAACGCATATATATCGTAAATACATACTTATAGACCACTTTTTGAATACCACGGAAGCAATGAATGATTTCTACACTAAGAAAAATTGTGTGACAGTCCATGCATCAAAATCATCCAACTCTCTTCGACCTTAGCCGGCCAACATATCTCAATTGCTCGTTTTCTATTGCAAAAAAATTTAATATGAGAAACAAGAATATTTATTTCTTAAAACTTTGAAGATCCGGAAAATCTAGCGACTAAACAACAAAACTACTTAGACCAAAATTCCATGTATAATTTTTCAACCAAACGAACAGATTTTCTTTATAATATAATTATTAAATTCTCATCCTGTAATCGAAAAACGGAGCAGAAAGGAAGTAGACATTTTACCCTCGTTTCCCCTATGATAATAAATCTCAATGTAGAACACTCTTGGATATGTCAAATTTTTGCGAAGTGGTTCGTTCGCACAAAAAAAAAGACGATTTAATTCTACAATTCTGCGATGTTTATAGTAAGCAGCAAGTGAGCTACGAGGCAAGTTTGATATTTCTCTATCAAAATAGGGCATCGAGGAGACAATTTCATTAACACACAAAAATAAGTTCGTGGGTGGTTGGGCAAGTTTCTATACAGGTCGAAATGAAATGCCAATTTTTTATATACTTTTTTCCTCATTCATTAGACAATATTAAATTTGGAGGAAGAAATAAGATGGGGGCGGAAGTTGCCCATTTCTTAGGATTTCTCGATTTTGTTTCGAAGCTATGTATATCTGGAAATTCAATTTGATAATTACATAATATACCTGAGGTCGATTAGCTTCAAAAACGGCATAAAATAAATACTAAACATAGGTAGCAGATGATTAACACGATGCAGTTCAAGAAGAACCAATACAGTCTAAAAAAAAAAAAGTTGGAGTCGTCAAGGGTACAAAGGTAGATGGAATAGGTTGAGGTCTCCACCAATTCAAGGCAAATATAATTTGATGATTATTAAATTGCACCAAACAAATATGTTAACAATGGCTTCAAGGTTTCATGAATTTTCTATTATTTATCTGATTAAAAAAAAGTTCCACATTGCGTTATAAAACAAAAACAAAACACAAAAACTCCTCCCATGTGTAGGTATAATTATTATGTGTATGCCCTTGAATCTATTCCAGTAAACAATAAAGATATGAAAAGGATGTGATAGAGTTTTGCCATACCTGTGAAAAAAAAACTGGGTTGGTTCCCTATATAGTATAAAAATAGAATCAATAAACCAGAATATCACAAGTAACCAACGACGCACGTCATTATTGCTCTATATAAACTAAAATAAAAAGAGTATGACGTCAATTGATGAGATTGACATCCTTTTAGCACGTATAGGTATACGACATATCAAAGTAGATCGCAGTATAATCGACTCTATTATGTGGCATCGATTTTAGGATTGGCTATAAAGGTCATTGCGGTCTCATTCTCTTGATTAATTGTGACAACCAATAATCACCATTGGCTTTGATTTCACATCTAAGCTAACCTATAACTAGTGACAAATCCAATTAGTGAAAGCAATAAATGTAAGAAGAAATGTAAAAACACAATTTTCGTGCCACGTAATGAGCTTGCTGCACATCACTAATCCTTCTTTAAACAAACGCTTTGAGGTGAATTTAAAAAGCATTTTGCCACCACAAGATTATCGATTCAGCAAATAGGCACAACTTGTGAGGCCTAGAGAGAAAGAGATTTGAGTCGATTGATGGAGCCCCGAGAGGTTAATCAACTGTGAATGCAAACACACTAACTACATTACACCTAGTATGTATGTAGATAAATATGGCTTTAGCTATCGTATCGAAAGAGTTTCCGTACACGTCTAGCTACTACTGATAACATTTTCATTATACATATTTCCATTTCCTGTTGCAATATACTCCGCTGTTATAAATATCTGTCATAGTGAAGACAGTTGCTGTTCGGTTTACCTATCGGCGACATAAATTAAGATTTCACCGAACCAATCTATAGATCCATGCATGCATGTAAAATTGTTGTTATAAGGTGGCAAAAACGTAATTCTCTGAATGCGCGATGCTTTCAAAATCTCATTTCAGTTGAAGTATATTTCTTCGACTTTGTTGCAGATACCTATAAGAAAAAAAAATCAACTACATATGTATGTCCATTTGGGTATGCATGCGGTCCACTTCCAGGAGACCCATGCAGAAAAAAAAACCAGTTTAAATGTTTCTTGTAAAATTCCTATCACAGCAAAATAATTGCGCAGTGTCCTCCACATTTCTCTGTTCAAAAGGTGTGAAGAATACTGTTTGCAGCACAACATGAATTATTCAAAACTTTTAATTCGAGCCTTTCAATAAAATTCAGGTGCAAAAGATAAAAGATATAAAAAAAAGAAACCATAACATTTACCTGCCTTGCCGTTAGACAAGAAACTAAAAAGACGATAGTCGGATGGGCAGGTAGGTATCCAACTTTGGAAACAAGTTTCTTTTCAATTCTCAATGGTGTGTCTCCTCTTGGATGTAGGGATTTTAAAAGTAATCCCAAGGCAGGCAATGAAACGAGTGCAGCAGTAAAATAGACTGTCAGCAAGTGTGCCATAAGATCGAAACATAAACTGGATTTTGTACATTTAAAAAAGGGAACTGAATCTGATTCTGGCCATCTTTTGAACAGCGCTTTAATGTAAGACTCCTTGCTGCCAATGTCTTATCTGCGCCACATCGGGTAAAATTTACAACCAAAGATACTCCCCACGAAAGATCAGGTTGTTCACCGTAAAAAGGTAATTGGAGTCCGGTACCTCAGCAGTAGTAATACTCAGTGACTGCCGAACAATGAGCTCGTTCTACGAAAGAGTTGGGTTCATAACTTAGAAGTGACCATCAGTACGCAATCAAGATGGTCATTTGCCTGAACTCAATTTGGCGTATTTCTGGCTGGGTAATTATGAATAGCATGGATGACTAAAATTTTGTTTTGATCGGCGACGCTTTAAAGGTCAAAATTATATTTTTAGGTGAATAGGCGGAAAGTTCTTCTGTATAAAGACTGAGCGTAATCTTTTTATGATTTCAGATTTTTTTGTCTAATTTTTTGTTGAAGCTTTTACAATTTGAGTAATAAGCTGAGAAAAAAAAAACATTTTATTAGACTTAGTACAGACGTTCACGGTTGGCATAAAAGTTTGCGATTATATTAACATAAAAAAATCAATTGCGCATGTCATTTTACCTAACATATTTATGGACATAAATATATGTGGCCCACGGCGCATGTGATAACATAATTGGGAGGGTGACCTATTAAGTGGTCAGGTCACTATTATGTTTGGTCTTTTAAAGACGATTTATATCCTCATAAAAAAAAATACATTTTTTCATTTTCAGCTATGTAGGCGGTGTTAACAACAAGCCAGAGTCCGATGGAGCATTTCATAGAAAATTTTCATCGCGATCATTTTACAAATTTTAATCTACTTTTGCAGAATCATGTCTGGCTTAAGAAGTTGAGACATCAACCAAAAGAACTCTAGTTAAAGATCTCGAAAAGGCATTTAATGACAAATTAAGGAAGCCTTCGATAATACATGCGTTGATGCAAACTGCTTTGACAAGGTCTTCGAAAAGTCCATAGTTAAATGGATTGACTCCATACATAATCACTGCCAAGATAGAAGATTTCGCTCGCCACAATTAATGCAACTAATGTCTACACACATGGAGGAGTTCTATTTCCATTTTTATATAAGATGTAAAAGGCTACGCGGATGATTTATGATGACATTGATGGCATGCTCAGTTTATTTCTATAATACAATACAGAGCGCGTCTTCTATCATTCGTAATTGGTGCATTAGGAAAGGTTAAAAGAAAAATATTAAAATAGCCACAATACTAGATATTTCTGGCTATAGTAGTCAAATATGTGGCTCTCACAAGTTGGCCAAAAATTATTCAAATGAAATGCGAGGCGTAAGTACGTAGTTGTAATAATATAGTGATACGAACACCTATAAATATTTCTACGACCGTGGATGGATCACCTGTTATATAAACTGCTGGTAATAGAAGAATGCGGCAAGATTGTATCTCTCGTTTACGAGAGTTGCTGCTACTTAAATTTTTCTGTTAGGCTATCTTCTGCGCAGTTGCGGACTAAGCCCGTTTTAGGCCCGCGGCTGCAACACTAAATGAGCCCCCGCTATGCTCAGAAATTGATGTATTTGTAGTATACATTTTATAAAAAATGAATACTTATAGATGTAATGGTTGTCAAAAAAAAAAAAATAAGTATGATGTGTGTGATCTGCGCTCTATGTAATGAATGACAAAAAGGTAAAATCACATATAGCTGGAAGGAGTAATCTTGCTGCTGATCTAGTTCTTGTATCATGGTTTACTTTGAATGGATCTGCATATCTTCCAAAGTGCTCAAATTTTTTTCATGGTTTTCTTTCACGATTTTAACTGAATCGTATCGAACAAACGTTTCAAACACTTTTCTATTTTCGCTAAATGTGATTCCCATCCCTGTAGGACGAGAAGAATGAATATAACTATAGAAGAGGAAACGCATGAGAAGGCATGAGCTCTACAAAGATTTAAGGAATAATTAGCACAGGGACAGAACAGAGATTTTGCTTGATTGATTGACTTTTCGAATTATTCGCTGTACTTCTCGTATGTACACCTGACATTGACGCAGCATTGTCATAACCTTGAGCATAATATTTAGCCCTTCATTTTCCAGCTGGTGTAGAATGTCTTTTGACATATCCTCTACAATCTTTCCTGATATAAAAAAAAAAATCTAAGAAGGATTCTCGAACTGCCACAATGTCATCTTCTACATGGACGTATGTAATTATTTGACTCATTTAGTCAGTTCTGCTTTCATTGGGAGTGCTGTCAAAAATTATTCCATACTACTTAAAATAATTGTTTCCTTAACATGTTCACCCAAACTAGAAATGAATTCATTTTCTATCCCTCTGACTCATCAGCCACCAGATTCTTCAAGTTTTGAACAATCCTCTTGAAAATTCTCAAAAGTGAAGGTGTCAGATTCCGTAGTGAAAAGTGGTTCTTTGAAAATCAAGAGATCGAAATATGCAAAGAATATAATCTCTATTACTAGATAGAAATATACTATATCGATTTTGCCAATTGTCATACCCTAATAATAGGTAGGTAGGTACCAGACCTGTGAAGTACTTAAGAGTTAAATTTTTGTTAAGTACAAGTCCCGATACTGGTACTTAAAAATTTTTGAAATACAAGTCCAGATGCTGATACTAATAAGTCCCATATATAAGCTTAAGTACGCTTTAAGTACCAAAATACGCGAACTTACTACAAATAGCGCCGTAACGCGAAGTACTTCAGCTCGTTTCAATTATTTAAATACGCCTTCTAATAATAGAGGCTTAGGAGCAGGGACAGAGTTGAAGTACTTCGTGTAATGGCGGTATTTATAGTAAGTGCATACTTTGGTACTTATAAAGAACTTAAGCTTATAAGTAGCAGTGCGGGACTAGCACTTCATTGAGAGTCAATCTGAAATTGACTCAGTTTGCTGCTAAGTCTGCAGTTCGAAAATTAAGTGGAAAAAACTCTTTATGCAAATGAAAAATCTTTAAAATGCTAGTCCAGCATAGGGCTAATCTTGCTAGGCATTCAAGTAAATACGTAGTATTTCGCCTCATATAATTCACACTTAAAAATTATTTTAACTTTATATATGAGGTCAGCTTGGCTGTTTGCTTTGGCGTATACGGCGGGCAGGAACCAAGCCGTACTGACGATTATACGGCTCCTTCTTATATGAAACGCCCTCTTTTTGCAATGAAATTTCTTTTTTCAAAGATTTTTCGTTTGCATAAAGAGTTTTTTTTCATTAAAAAGGAATTCACGAGATTTAGTGGCCATCTAGATGAAAGGCCCGGGGCGGGCCGCTCCCAAGTCCGCCATTGCTCCTGTTATTTTCTGATTCTTTGTCATTCCTAATGTTTTGACAGCTGTGACATAAGGAAAAAAAGACGATTGTCTCTACTTCTACATCCACGAATCGAAAAAAATATTTCGTTGAAAAATAATATGCAAAATTGTCTATATAATAAAGGAAAAAAAAAGTAATTCTGAAACTTTCTTGAGTTGCGAGGGATAAAGGACAAATAGGCAAATGAAAATTCGCTAATGGTCTAGCTAGGTTAGGGTAGGAGGGGTGCCACTAAATGATTAGCCTGCATCACTTAGACTTCTAGTAGGTCCATTGTGCCCCTAGACTGGTCTAGCGAAGGAAGAAGTAGAAAAGCTGTTCATTTTATGAGATATCAAAATGTCACCTCAAAAGACCACTTTTAAGTTTGTGAAAAATAACAGCTACCCAAACAATGAGGCAAAACATACAGACATCGGCATGCTTTACATACAAAAAAGTAAAAAAGTTCCTCATTCTTAGAAAATAGGACCTCAAAATAACAACATACTTCAGTTTTGGGACAATGGGCCTTTTTCTTCTTATCCTGACAGTCAAGTGAAGCAATTGACTTTTATCACTTGATATTTATGTGACTGCTGGTGAGGTTTTTGTAACTCGAAAACCAAAATTCCTTTTTGTTTTTATTCCTTTAGTTGGGGAAAACAAAAGCTAGAAAACCTGCACCATAATGTCCATTGAAAATCATATGACTACAGTCACATAAGTGACGTAACTATTAAAATAAGACACATTATCCCTTAAGGCATTATCTTTAAAAAAATTTACAAAACCGAGACAGATTCATGTCAATTGTGTTTGGATGCTACAAACACTTCGGTTGACGATAGTCATTATTACTATTTAGAGGGATTGTCGAGGAATTGATAAAAATTGCCCTCTCACAATGATTAGAAATGCTGAAAATAAAAGTTCTGAATCAATTTTTTATTCTAAAAATTAAATTCCGCTTATATATATGCTTCTTACTTCCTCTTTTTATCTTAATGAAAGCTGAACTTTTAAGCATTCATAAAAATCAATAAAAATTTAATATCGAAACGGATGAAAAAATCTGAACAAACAGAAGTAGCAAAAGATTACCTTTTTTGTAAATGTCGATTGTTACAGTTTATTTTTGGCGAAAGCAAAAAATAAAAAAGTTGAATAAAAACCCACCATCATATTGCCATGCCATTGTAGGTACGAAAGTTAAATAAATCGATGTAAATGCTGACGTCAAGTTTCAACATAAAAACATATTCGGAGAATTTTCTGGTGGGTTCACTCCATTCTTTCATTTAAATTGTGCCCTCGCCCCTTACACTATCAAAAACTATAGTTTGAATCAATGAAACCATTCATCCTCAAAATGTCAATAATCTAACCCAGCCCACACATGAATTCTGATATTAATAACACACGACGACACATTGTGTCAACACTGTTTGACGTCGATAAACTTTGATTTATGCAATAATCACTGCCGCAGTTTCATTGTTACACATTGGCTGGACCATTTCAGAATAAATTGACTCTGCACTAAATGCTGGCAAGTCTAATTGAATTGAAATGCCCATTCTATGTGCTTTGGTTGGGACACTTATTAGTATCCTCCTACGCCAAAGAATTAGATTTTTGTCAATTTAATCGATCATCGGATGTCTAATGGCGCATCATTCTCAGTTTGATTAAGCTATTTCATTGAAAGGTATTTGTTTGCATTTGTGAATTGAAATGCTTTAACGTACCAGATTTACAGCTATACAAAAACGAGATGGAGCAATTAACTTTATTAGCTGCTGTTGGTGGCATTTAAGTACTTCTACCGACAACTGTGACTAAATTAATATTTTAATGAAGTGTTGTGCCAGTAGAGTGAAGATGGATGGTCGCATAAGATGACAGGAGAAAGCACTACTAAAAATAGATTTCTTAGAGGCGCTTAATTAGTTATAGATGTGCATAAGTTCCTAAGAAATGCAATTGCGACTAGAAGTCTTACATAGCTATTTACTCGTGAGTCGTGACTGACCTCACAACCTGCCTATGTTTAAAGATAATGAACTATTAAAAGAAAATATTCAAATTACAACTGAATTCCTTTTGAAGAGTGTTGGAAGTAGTTCTTCATGTTATTGCGATTACAAATTTCGAATATGCCTTGCTGCCCACATGACCTATGTATTTCTACATCAAGCTACGGGTTCGTTGTTGTAAACCGTCATTAGTTGAATATTTTCGCTTTCACATTTATGTATATATGCAAAAAAAAACCCTTAGATGAATGTAAAGTTTACTAATTGGGTAGTCCGAGCTGCAGAGTTCTCCTCTTTCAAAAAATGATATCAACGGATGATGCCGCCTGCTATCCAGGTTACAAGAGCTATGATAGCCAATCCATTTATGCTTAAAGAGGCGCACTAGAACCAGTCATAAAAAAAATCGATTGCTAAAAGGCTTGCAGCGAATTTATGTTGCGATATCTGAGTTCATTTATCATTTGCACATTCTACTACAGAACTAGAACGTACACGTTTGTAGGTATGCATGGATGCCATCGTAGTAATTACTACGCTAAATGAAGGCTAGTTAGATAGGAAATTCATTTGGCCACTGATAGTAACCAGGAAGTGGTTTAAAGATAAGAACCCTATGTTGAAACACCTGCATTTGAGCAATTAAAGTTTAATGACTTCTTTGTGGAGAAAATACGTTTCTAGTTTTGTTTTGTATTTCATTGTAATATTAGGAATGTGAAACAGGCCCCCGCATGTATCAAGTAATATGTAAATTAAGAAATTACATGCGTGCGCAGAGTTTTAAATATTGTACACACTTAGTTCGAAAAACAATTTTACATCTATCTGATAATGCGTGTGTGAAAATTACTTACATCACAGATGATAGCAAACTGAGCTTTCTAATAAATATCCAATTATCTCATTGAAAGCTCTTCATCTGCAGTTATAGGCCATCAAAGTCAAAAATTTGAAGGGAAAACATACAGTTGTGCTTTACGACAGGAAGAATACCTTTAACGATAAATAGGCTAGACACCCTGTCTCAGGATTTGGATGCATGAGAATGACCGATCTTCACCTATTGTGATATTGGTATGATTGAGTACTGTAGAACGAGTGATCCATCGGAAAAAAGTTACCAAAATATGAAGTGCTATCTTCCGAAGGATCACAGGAGCTCTTTCACCAATATTTTTTACAGTAATGGAAATTATGCTTTATTTCCCTCCTCTTGACATTCTACAGGGTGTCTCGTATGTGGTATAGCACCCGAAGGCTATGGATAGCTAATATTTAGACAAGTAAAAAATTGTATGGGTGAGAGAGGGGAAACCCTAATGGTTCCCGAAATAACGGGATTTAAAGTTATTTGGGTATGTTTTTATAGATCACCCTGTAACTTCTGAACATTACACCCCTTGATGATTATTTCATTCTCATTACCAAAAGATAATTGCCTACTTTCTGCAATTTGTTGAACTTTTTCGCTCTATATATTCAAGAGAAATACAAAAAACACAGAAAGGGTTATATTTTGGGTCACTCTAAAGAGAGGCTTTTGGGGTTTCTTAAATCCAATATGAAAAATTGGTGTTGATGACGTGTTAAATAAAAAAAAAAAGTTAATATTCCGAAATTTTGATTTTGTTGAGCCATAACTTCAAAACGAAGAAGAGAAGGGGAAGTTTATCGACTGTTGCAAAGGTCCAACGATTATTAATATAAGAAATTTTAAAGTGTTTTTTAGTATAATACATATTTCATCCGATTTCCGCCCTGTTTTTTGTGGAGTACCTCAGGAATCTATTCTCGGTCCTTTCTTATTTTTCATATTAAAATTTTTATTTTTGTACTGATAATATTCAATTCTTCTTTTTTAGGGCAAATGGTTTTGATTGAAGAAACTGTCTGTTGTATGTTATATAAAGCAAAGATAATTACTTTATTTTTTCCAAGTATAAAACTCGATAACACTGTTATCACGTTATAATGTTTTTCTTTCCGAAACTTAGAGTCATCCACTAATTAACAACAATAAATTTATGCTTAATCGATTAATCTTTGTAGCTCTATTTCTGCCGGTAGAATTTGTTGGAAAATTCGTAATTTAATTTTCTCTTCCTTTTTCTTCGCATTATATTTTTTTGTTTTATTTGTAATTCCTACTTTTTGATATTTATCTTACTTCCCTGCACAACTATAAGTGTTTGGTTTATCGAACTGAAACAAACTCCATAGAAGATGAACAAAAACTCAATGTTGTATTATTTCCTTCATCACCAACACTTTTACGAGATAATAATAGGTAGAATAAACTGTTTCCTAAATAATTTCCATGCAAAATTATATGAAAGGTACAAGAAAAACAGAAATTTCTATCGTGACAAGTAAAATACTGAATACTGAAATAAGTTAAATTCTCAAAGTTTATATCTCTTCTGTTGTTATGTACATCCTAAAAGTTTTCCATCAGCACATGAATATAAAGGAATTGCATTTCTCTCCATAATTCAAGGAAAACCTTCAGTCAACTAAAAAGTTATCAGTAGCTTGTATTCGTTGTAGTTGTTGCAAGAGTTCATGTCGACAACCACCTTGAATGATTTCTATAGAAATATTCATTGGACTGGTCTATAGAAAAGTTCATTGTTTATAGTTAATACAATATTTCCAAGGATTTTCCACGGAAGCTTTAGTTTATTAAATGAATGACGTGCTTGAGTTTATTTTCTTCTATAATACAGCCTTTACTGGTTCGTATTAGGATGGGGACTTAGTGTGAGAGTGTACATGCATTGTTATACCATTCTCAAATTTCTTTTGGCATTGCACTGAATTGTTTATGTTTTATAAGTACACTTACATCATATTAAAATATTATTTGTCTCGTTCACAGGACTAAACTAATGAGAAAATCAATACCAGTAACTGTTGCTAGGTAAAGTAAGAAAGTCTAATTTTAGAAATAGTTAGAAATACTTTTTATGGCTTAAGTACCTTGTACGGAAATTATAAAATATATTAAAACGGGGTTGAATTGATGGTGAAACTGTTATTATTATAAACAAATTTTTAACTATCGACAAATTGACGTTCACAATTGATTATTAAAACAGTAGACCGCCCACTCTGATTTTACTACACAATTTCAGAAGGCCCTATTAATATTGGTGCCTAATTCAACGGGATGAGAGCTCTGTGGACAAATTTCTCTCGTTGAGCGAGTATTCAATTCTTTGTTGATAAAATTTATGGGGAAGGCATGTTGTTGGTGTTACGCAACTGGACTTCGTGGAAACCCCAGTTGCAATTAAAAGCCTTCTATGGAGCCTCTGAATTCAACGATTCTAATTCAACATCGATTTCTCATCTTACCCATGGAATTTATTACCGAAGTCATTTGGCTGTACTTCCGTAGAATTCAAATGTACATGACGAGCATACCATGGTAGAAATGCCATTCATATCTCCAGCCCATGAAAAATGCATTAAAATGAGAAACATTTCATCATTTGCATCTACAAAAAAAAAAAAAAAAAAAAAACTCAAATGATTAAAAAAATAAAAATGCATATAGTAGCAGGATGCTTTTCATTGGATAGACCCTACTATACTTGGGCTAGTAGAGATATGAGTTCCACACACATGACAAACTGTTTAACAAATCCTCGCTATGAGATGGGCAGGTAATTGTTTTGACCTAATTGTGATTTCAAATTAGTTGTTGTGGAAGTGGAATTTTTGGAGAGTACAGGCTCCACACCGTTTCTTTTTTTTTCATATTTTACACTTCAACAATTGTTTTTACTGTTTCCGTTACTCTGATTATAAATGACTACCTACTATCATGACGAGTAATAATTGCAAAAACTACACTTCAACCGGACTATTATGTACATCCAGTACACTAAAAATATGAATTGTTTAGAACTCAGTACTGGTAGAAGTCGCCTTGAGACTTGGTCCGTAAAAAGAAGATGACAGATCTTAACATGATGTTAGTTGCACTTGTGCAAACCTTGCTTAAGGCGAAAGAACGACCCACAAGAAAACAGATGAAGGACCATATTTCCATAGGGAACGTAGAAGGAAAAAAAAATTATATTTCCCGCCAGGCCTATTGAATCGATCCAACTCGACTGGATCAGGGGTATGGGAACCAATTATATAAATTAAAATATTTTTCATATTATTCAAAAACAAAAGTCTTCCATGTTTCGAATTTTTTTTACTGTCAACTATAAATCGATATACTATCTGAAGTGACATGACGTGGCAATTGGGCTGTGGCTAATGGGTGGTGGTTTCGGATTATGTCATTCGTTTATTATGCGAGGACTAGCAATAAAACACAAAAGTAATATTAAAAGTAAATAGTAGAGTTTATTCGGGAATATAATATATGCATAGTTTGTATATATTGAAGGAATTTTCAACGAATTAACATTTTTTAAGGTAGGATAGCCATAGAGAGAGATAGGAGATAAGGAAAATATACAATAAAAAAAATTATAATTGGCTTGAAATTCATTCATGTACGGTTAATACTTATAACTGTATTAGAGAAGTTTCAAAGAGAAATTTGAAGCTGCGTAACATAAACGCTATCAAAGTCGTTGCGAATTAATATTAGATTTATTTTCTCTTTCCATTAAAAGAAGTGCTAGGAAGGAATCCATTAATTATCGAGAACTTCTTCTTCATAAATGCTGTCGAACAAAGTCATTGTGAGTCAAATAGTGCATAAATTCGTACACACAGTAATGAGTACGTACGACAGTAATGAAAGAATTTTATTATACACACCATTGGAAAGCATGGAAGTACGGCGAAAGATCGTGTATCTGTTTTGAGTCACCATTGAAACAACCACGGCGAAATGGTCTGCTTACAAGCAATACATCACTGAAATTCCTAATCAGGTTAAGAAGGTTAAGTAGGGTAGGGTGGGGCTGGAAGTGCCACTTTTTGAATTGTCATCAATATATCATAAACTTTTACGTCAAATTATATAAGAATTTAAACATACAATCTTTAAGGTTTAATGTACCAATACAAAAAAAAAATATGTGAAAAATTTAATTATTTTACTTTATTAATTGATTTTAAATGTGCAAGTCGTTCGGTACTTTTTACCCCACCTGCGAGGTAAAAAGTTCCATCTGTTTCAAGCGGAATCTACAATGTTTCTATCGATATTTATTCATAACTTCAAAAATAATCATAAATATTCAACACAGAATTTAATAGGATAGTCTAACCTTATTTTAGTTGCATTTTTATATTTACTTTTTGGAAAAATCTTTGTAGCCGCATTACAATTCAGGTTGTTATTAATATTTAAATAGGTAGCTATAACTTTTAGTCTTTGTTATCTGACTTATACCTAAATTTTACCACCGCGGCTGTTTTTACCCCGAATGGTACAAGAATATGTTTTTAGATAGAAAACAATGACAACAAAACATTTATAATTATAAGTAGTATCAGAATGCTCACAAAGAAAATAGCAATATAAAGGTCCTTACTATACTTAACCATCGTATCAACCGGTACCGGCAGATACCAGCACGTAACGGAAACTTCATTACCGGTCGCTATTGGTGGCTAGTAACCAAACCGGCGTTTTTCGGTTGCTGGTCTAGTTTCTAAGCTAACATGGATGGAATCACTTTTCTATAGTTTTCTCTTGATATTTGCCTTAATTGAAAGTTTTCTTTCAGTTTTATGTCGATGCACAAGAAATGCCGGTGCCGGTCGATGCATGTCTGTGCCGGTTCGTGCTGTGCCGGTAAGTGTGCATCGACCTTTACACATCAAATATTTTTTTACCATTAGTGAATACGGCCAGAAAGTGAGGCGAAAATATGCAATCGTCGAGGTAAGCATTGTGAATTGTTTGTGTGGTTCATGCTTGAAAACAAACCACGAGGAAAATTCAATCCTGTAATATATTTGATTGTGGTATCACGTGAAGCGGCAATGGCGCTTGTCACTATGATTGTATGCTGGGAAGACGTCCAAAAAACGTGCATCACCAATTCCAACGAAGTCCACCAATAAAACACCAGCTAGAGGAAGATGCCCGCCCAAAACGCGTGGAAAAGGCCTCTTCGGATAATGCAAGAGAGAAGTGCATTTGAAGTGCGTCAATATAACGACATTTGCTGGAAATGCGACTCCGAATAATATGGCATTCAAATTTTGCTAAAAAATGGGAAAAATGCAACAAATTCGGTTTTTTATTTCATTCAATTAATTTTTCCAAATCATTTCAGCACATTTTTTCGTCGACTGGCCAACCTAGACAGCACTGGCCTTGATAGCATTTCACTTTTTTTTAAATGTCCATAGATTTTTCCTTTTTGACCCAATCAATCTACGATGTACATCAAAAGTGTTGTGTTCCTTTTTCCCAGACCATCCCAAAGATGTGCTTGCATTGAGCAAATTCTTCCTTTAACGGAAGTTATAATTATCAAAAAGGTGGCCATCCTTGGCGATATTCCCCGGAGTACAACCTAACAGGCAATATCTCAGGAGCATTATGATCACAAGGACGCATATTAAAAATGAACCATACACAGTTAATAAATCTACCAGTACGAGTCCGCAGTGAGTCAAAGTTTTAAACAAAAGTGGAGAACAGCTTAAAACTGATATATATAAATATTAAGCAAAAAGGACCCAAGTATTGATCCGTGTGGTACATCATAATTGCAAAGCATTTTGTTTATTTTTTTCGTTTTTTTTTTTTATTAAGTGTAAAACTTATTTTATTCTAAATTTCCACAAACGGTAGAAGATCAATGCAATGCTTCCTTCCGTAAATTTACTAAAAAGCTCTGAAAAAAAAACACAAGGTGATTATGCAAAATTTAGTGGAATAGATCTACATATTTACGAAAAACTGGCAACAAATTTAAAGTTTGGAATCTAGTAGCGCAAATGACAAGATAAAGCGGAAGTAGTCTATAACCATTGAACGTTAAAAAAAGATTACAACTATAATTAGATAAATTGCAAGAGCGCCCCTCATAGGGCAAACTCAGAAGAATAGAAATATCTGAAGGACATATTTCTAAGTTCACTATAATAGTAGAATTAAATCTTCTTCTTCTTTGATCGCTTATAACTTCTCATAAAAACATTTTAGAAATAAAAATTATCAAGCAAAATTAATCTGAATATGTAATTTTTTATTGGGGCTTCCATTTAAGAAAAACACTAAGCTTCCCCCAAACCGCCTGTAGAATGGCAGGTCGGTAAATTTTTACGTCATCATTTTATTTCTCCCTGAGCAATATCAATACACCATAAATTTCATTAAAATCAATTAAGACACTCTCAAGTTCTAAGAGCAGCTTGTTAAGAATTATCGGGATCAACCTCCATATAAACGATATTATGGAACTGACAACTTTTTGGCTGTAGATCCGTTTAGGTGTCGCCAGTATATGATCATAAACACTATTAGAGAGAATATCACATAAGCGATCGAGACTTATTATTCAATGAAAAGCAAAAATTTGTCGAAGAATTAAAAAGGTGCTGCGCTAGTGGCTTGAAGTACAGAACTACAAATGATCGAGAAATTTTCGGATATCAGATGTCACCTTTAGTATGGTGGTTTCATAGTTGTGCCCGGCTTCTATTCCTGCCTGCCATTGAATTCGCATTTTATTCTATTTCAATTCCGATAAAATCTACTAATGCATATGCCTTTTAAACGCCTTACATGAAAAGCATAAAATTCTGATGGGTCGATAGTCATTAGAACTTCTTACAGGTAATACCATTGCAAATTTTCAAATGCAAGAATACTGAAAGCAAGTAAGACGGGAGTGGAAAAATAGGATTGATATCGGAGAGACAATATAAGGGTTACTAGGAAAATTGATGGTGAAAGAAGTAGAACACTCATTGATGGTATATGACGGTCCATTTTGTGTTTTTTTTTTTTTTTTACATTTTTAAGGCGCTTATAGTCGGCACGTTTCTCTCCAGTTCTCCTGCAAAAATCGTTCAAAACTGAACCTCCGACTTCTGCCAAAAACCATATACATTTTTCCTGATTACAAGACCAAGAGATCGAAAAGGAACATATTTCTTATTGAGATAGACTATCGTAGTGTTTATAAACACTACGAAAAGTTGTATAGATTCGCATAGGTGCAGTAACTATATTATAGTTATCCCAACTACATATAGTTATGAATTCCTAAACAGTAGGTAAAAATCTTGTTATTTAGCAGTTGCATCTATTTTATAGTTCTATGTTGATGAGGCAACTATAACAAAGTAGATGGCTGATATTTTTTGCAATGTAATCTTGTAACGGGGATAGAGAGAATGCTTGTAACTATATTTGATAGTTACTAACACTTTCAGTTTATATAATTATAGACGAGGCAAATAAAATATTCAACAATAAAGTTGCTCTTTGTAATGGAAATTTCTATATAACATACTCGTACTTAAAGAAATTTTAGAAAAATATAAATAAAATAAAATTTGTGTGAATATGTTAGTGAAGGGCTTTCTCTTGAATTTGGATGGATCTTTCATATATTATGATACAGTTTGATATGTTGAATATGGCTTTATAGTTAAAATTTGTCACCAATATTACTTAGAGGTCAAAAGTCATATCGTTGGAACTCATCCAAAACACATAAAAAATTAGTCCACGACTACTACCACTGCTACGCTTTCAGCATCTAAAAACATAGGTGTAAGCAACTATATTCATGGTTGCTTGTGAATAGGTATTTAATTATAGCTGCTAGTGACTATTGTATAGTTGCTGATAACCACAACTATAGCTTCATTAATAAAATTAAAATTAAATGTAAAAGTATAAAAAAAAAATAATATTATGAATTAAATTCTTGTAAACTGGTAAGACGGAACTGTCCAAATTATTGAAGGAAAGCGATATATTGAAAATAAAATAATATTTTTTTGTCATACGTATGTACATACTTGCATAGCACACAATATTTGCATTTGCACTTCAGAATAAATGAAACAATTCCTAGCATTACGTCAAATAATGGATATAAACTTGTAAATAAAATTAACTTAATTCTTCAATGTAAACAATTTAATTTATTTTTTATAGTATACATAGATATAAAACAGAATCAGTTTTCCAGTTTTGAAGACAAAGCTTTTGATGTTCTACTTAATAAAGCTTTCAGCAGAAATAAATTTTTACAAAATATTTTATCATTCATCAATCAAGAAGCTACTGGTAACCATATTAAATAACTTTCTCAAAATTCGTATAAAAAAATTACTGCTCTATGTTGTACATAATTCTCATGAAAAAGAGAACAGCATCTCCTGCAGCCGATAACAATTGAAGTACAGAGTCTTTTTCACAATAAGGTAAAAGTGTTCATTATTTAATTTAAAGATAAATTAAAAATTTTCGAATACTGATCTATTTTGTTTTTTTGTAATCCGCAAACTGACTACGAAGTTGATAACTATGAATTGAGAATTTTGGAAAAGTCCAAAGGAAAAACATTCAATTCAATCAAAAGTGATATTAATTGATTCTTAATTATATTTAACAGTTGAAAAGAAATTATTATATTTCTTTAAAAAAATTACAGAGTTTTTGAAAATATTTTTATCAATTAGAATAAGCTCTAGCAGCCATATTTTTATTGACCTAGTAATTAAAATATGCCATTAATGAATATTTTTAATTACGAGGTAAATAAATCCTAGATCTTAATTTTATAGTTATGATGTCTAAAATAAGAGACGGTAGCAATTACAATAAATGAATGCGAGTATAAAAGTAGTTGGTAATGGCTATACTTTAGATGCAATCAACTAAATTATATTTATGCGGCAAGTAAAAATATTGTTGCTAGAACTTAACTTCCAAGGTGCGTTGTCTAAAATATAAGACGCAAGCAACTACTGTATAGAGGAATGTGTATGAAAGTAGTTGCTGATAACTATAATGTAGATATAATCAACTTTAAAACAGTTGATTACAACTATATTTATAGCTAAATGCAACTGTATAATAGACGCAATCAACAGAATAATTAGTTGCAGACATTAACAATATAGTTTTGATATCCGATTTATTTTGTCGCTAGAAACTATATTGTTGTCAATATATAGTCGTGAAATCTAAAAGCGTTGTAACAAATATAGTTATGAAAATTATAAACCATGTAATATCTTATAGATTTTAGAACTATATGCTAATAGTTTAGGTGTCTAGTTTTTATGGCTGTTTGTAATTATAGTCGTGGCATATAGATTATTCTTTCAGTGTAGGGCAAAACGCTAATTGAATTTTTTATTCAGAAACTCTCATATCCTTGTTTTATAAATCTAATTTAATTTAACCTTTGTACACTAAGTAGCTTCCTGTTTAGAAAAAAATCCTTTTATATCACGGCATAAGAAACCGCCTTTTGTCTACATCTAGAGCGAGCTGCCTCTAACCTTCACATAATTTAAATCTCACTTATCCTCCTTCAATTGACTCCAAAGAGAGCAGAGATCATGCGTGCTTAAAATTCTAAATACGTGCTCCATCGTAATTTACTTCTGATGGTTTCATCTAAATTATATTCAAGACAAGTGCTGGATGCAAGTCCGATTTGACATCTGGCATAGTTCTCCATCACGACAACAATTATTCCAAATTTGTTAATTCTATACGCATCTCCAATTTAACACTTTTCTTCCGAAGCATATACTTAGAAGAAGAAAGACTCCCGCCTTCTGTGTTCTCATTTCAAAATCCAGTTCAGATCGTGATGTAGACGCACTGACGACAAGAATTGAAAGTAGACAGTGAAAGTTATTTACATACAGCGCTAGCTACTGATTGTAGGAGAAGGCGGTTTTTTGTTTCTATGAAAGTGGCCCTCGATTAGAATGGTGAAAATACACGTCGATTATCGGAATAATTAAATGTAGCAGACATATATAAATAAGAATTAATAATTAGGAGTGATTCAGACAAAAGAAAAAAAAAAACTTTGCAAAAAACAAGGTTTTTTCTCCTAAATCTCTTGTTTGTTCTCTTATTGTTCTACGCGAATCACCTTTAAATGGTTTAGCGATTAATATTTTTTCTTGTGAAAATTATTCCCATTTATAGAATTAATAAATTGTGAGTCACAAGACCTGCCATGTATTTTTTAATGGAAACTTCATGAGCATAATTACCTTAGTAGCAATTATAAAATATATTTTCCGACAAAGGACAGGTTTTATTTTTCAAACAAAAAAAAAATACTCCTACGGAAATGTCATCAAGTGAAATTCTCGATTACACATAATAAAAAAAAAAGTGCAATTTACTTTCTGTCATAAAACTGCACTACAGCTGCACCGCGTACACTTGTTATTATTTACCATGCTGATAGCTCCATTTATGGAGACTTTATGCTGTACAACATCGCCAATAATGTAATGAACTCTTAGTTGCTTACTGCTGCTGGTGCTACTTATAATACCTCTGCAACCATATTAGACGATGAAATCAAATCCAGGAAAACGAACAGGTTTTATCCGGCGAACGTGAAGCTATTGAATTTCAAAAAAGGTGAGAAGAACTAGCACAGACTCCTCCTTGTAAGAAATAATGTGCAAAATGCACGCGTGAATTTAAGCTAATAGGAAACAGCTCGGAACTGGTTTGAAACGTGCGCAATGTATATAAATGGAAATTTCTTCTGTGCCATACTATCGCTTAACTGTATAGTGGCTGGCTATAAGGCAAATGATTATATGACTTACTTATAATCGCCGAACCGAACGGTATGAAAACTATGTCCAAGTTATTGAAGATTTCCGATAGTAAGCCTACTGGCCTATATGCAAAATATGCAGAAATTGTGGAGATTTACAATGATCGATGTGCGTGATGTGGTCAGCGTAATGGATTTTTTTTTTCTTTATTATTATGTACGCGTGAGGTAATACCAGGTCGCGTTTGAAGTGCTCATTTTTATTTATTGCGATTTTAAATTGCTGCTGATTGATTCATGTCGATTTTTGCTTTGCAACTTAAATTTAATTTAATTTAATTCAACTTTTATTTTATTTACAGTAGGTAATAATAATAATATTTAATAAACTTAATAAAATTCTTGTTAACGAAAAAGAGAGGACAGTTAAGACTGAAGTAACTTTTCGCATATCACATAAATCAAGGCCACTCCTTGAACAATTTTTATTTATTTCAATATACAGAGGGAACTCTCACAGTCTGTGCATAAAAGCGACGGTATTTATCAGATCCAAAAATTTATTATTATCAAACATAAAAAACGTCTTTGAAATTAGTAGCGCAATATATTATTGGTTGGTCAGCATGTAAGTCTTGGAGATTTCAAGATTGTACAAGGCACATAAATAAGGAATGAATTAGATAACGAGATCAGGTTAACAAATACAGCACCATACATCTGATAATACTAGATATTTATCTTCGTAATTCGAAAGACCTAACCCTAAAATTAATTAACTTAGAACGCACAATTAATGGCATTTTAAGAAGCAGGTAACCCATGAAAACGAACAATCTGAGATTGTAAAACAATAAAAAAAAAATTCTCAAAAGAAAATATTCTTACCATATTGTAAATTAATATTCAAAAAAAAAAAATAACGGACATAAGTGACTACCCTGAAGCACACCAGACATATCTTTGAATGCAAGGAGTTTAAGAAAGCAATTCTTACACACTGATACAGATTGGAATGAAAACACGAAATCCATGTAAGGTCTACTTGCAGTTCACGCTAAATATTCTCCTGGAAAATGATGCACAGAAAACGAATTGTTTGTGGTAGAACAAACCCACTCTCTTATGTTGACAAATAAAGTCTTTCACGTGAAAATATATCTTACCCTTAACGAAGGTTCCATAACCTCATAACTTTATATCAATTCATATAATTTTGTTATTGGTTTTAGTAACGAAATACTTTGTTACATTTATTAATTTATTAGAAATGACCTGTTATCACTAAAAAGACGATAGTTGCAACAAATTTTAACCAATTGAAATGGTTCTTATTTTGTGTGGGTTTATAGTCGCTTGGATTATGTTATCTAATTTTCCAACCATAGATTTAATGTATTTGAGGTATAACGTTATTTGATGCACCCACAAATTTCTTTTGTTGACCTACTTATTCTCGGAGAACCTATAACCGTATTATTGCTTATAACTGAAGAAGATTACATCGTTCACATCTGCAATCACTATCGTTTCAAAGCTGTAGTTAAAATGAAACGAAAAACATATAATTTAATCAAGAAACGAAAAAACTTTCGGTATTTTATTAACGAAATTATATACTTTTCTAAATAACGTTATTATTGTAGCAAAATAATTTCGGTATATCAATAAAGTTATTTTTTCGTCCTTATTATAAATTTACCAATATAACGAAATTTTAACTTTGTAAATAACATTAGTTCTGAGGCCTGCCCTTAACAGTACCTACATACTTTCAAAGCATATAAGAGTAGGTAAATGAAGATGACCAACTATATATAGGACTCTAAATAATAACCTCAATTTGAGAAACAATTAAAAATTTTTTTAGGGCTGAAGTGATTGTATGGTTCCAACTCCTTAGCAAAACATCTGGAAGAAAATCCTTGTCATAAAAGTTATTATTATATAATGTTCTTAAACTATATTCAATTTTGAAGTCAGATGTTAAAAGTAAGTCAATCCGGCTTTAAGAAATTAGCAAATATCTAACAACTTTTCTGAAGGTTATTAGACTGAACATTGTTTAGAACCCATTTGGCTAAGAAAGCCATGAGAAGGTATTCTTGAATAATGAAAACAGATTCCGTATACGTTGATCTGTCAAAACTATTCGAAATGAATATGCACATGGTATTCTTGAAATCCGTATTCATTATTTTCGTACGCAAACCATTTGTTATTTATCGAATTCGTAATTTAAGAATAGGCCCCCAGGACGAATTTGAAATTTTTTATATATATACAGGGTGTCCCGTATCTGGGACACGAAGGCGATGAATAGGTCATGCTTAGACAAGCAAAAAGTTGTATGGCAAAGATATGTGGGTATGTTTTTTTAGATTATCCTGTAACCTCTAAACGTTACACCCCATGATGATTATTTAAAATTTATTTATACCTTATTATGATGATTTGAAATTTGTTAGATTGATAATCGTTGGACATTCCAATGGACAAAGATAAAATGTCGAAATTTTAAGTCGTTATTTCAGTTCGGGATTTTAGAATTCACTTCATGGAATGACTCTCCGTCTCACTCAAGCTAGAATCTTAAAGTTACGCTCTTAAGGCAAGCTTTGGGTACACTAGATTCATTTTTAGTACATGAAATTTTTTTTTCGAAACTAGGTTTCTTGAAGAAAAAAATTTTTTTTCCGTAATCTAAGAAATAATGTAGCAAGTGTTGTACCATTTTAAAATCCTTATTAAATGCGTCAACTTTTAAAGTTACTTGCCAGACTGGCGTAGTACATTCTTTTTTTCAGTACAGTCAGTTAAAGTTCAACGAATTATTAATTCTATATTCTTGGTTCGTCAAAATGTGACATTTCCTTCAAGCTGGAGCAGTTGGCTTAGAACTTAAAGCAACAGGTTACATAAGCACTATTCGGGATTACATAAGAAAAATAAAATTGAAAAAAAGTAAAGATTTGTACCAACAGGAGCTAATAAACCATCACAAGGTGTACATTTTCTCGAAAACAAAAGAAATTCCTATAATTTGAAAAATACATGACTTAGATTTTTTTTATATTTATCTGGTAACTGTTTCGATTTGGTCTATCACCCGGTTCTAGCTTGACGTCGACTTACGGGACATCCTGTATACTCCTACCATAGACAAATTAATAATATACAAAGACTGGGCAAGTGAAACAAAAATCTGAAACGCCTCGTTCGAATATAAAATCGACAATGCCTCGACTTGCTTTCGTAACCTAAGGGTAAGCCAACAATGCCTCGCTTCAATATAAAATCAAGGATGCCTCGACGTGATGTAATTTTTCTCTTTAGAATTTTTATGCATTGTTGGGGGGGCCGACCACGAAAGCTTGGGCCGCAAGCAATTTTTATAAGTGCACAGTAAAAAAATTGCATAAATTGTTGGCACAAAACTGAGGTATTTTTCGATTAGATTAGATTAGGGAATATTCCCTAAAATGTAAGGAATATACACTAAAATGTAGGGACTATTCCCTATATAAGAAAATGTAAGGAATATTCCCTACATTTTGGGGAATATACCCTAAAATGTAGGTTTTTCCCCCCTAAATTTTAGGGAGTATTCCCTACATTTTAGAGACTAGTCCTAATATTTTTTATAGTGTATAGATGTGTAGATGAGCAATAAGGATTCGTTCTTAGAAATTTACAGAAAATGTTTGGACAGAATTTTTATTCATTTTGGTGGTTACTGGATTTATTTTCAGATACAATACTTTCAGGTGTGCTGTTGTCGGTATCCAAAAATGCATAACAATTCTAAAGAAAAACTGTCCAGTAAATTTCTAGAAAAAATTGAGGCCTTCCCTATATCAGGTCTAGGTATCGTCGATTTTATATTCGAACGAGGCGTTGTAGATTTTTGTTCTACTTGCCCAGTCTTTCTATATTATTAATTTGTCTATGTTCCTACTTTTTTGGCCTGACTTCACTTATTGCATTTTCAGAATAATTAAAAGTAAGAAATTCACAAGTTCGACTGCTCCCGTAAATAGTTAATTTATATTAACTCATACTCCTTTTTTAGAACAAAATAAAATAACTATTTACTTTTACTTTTTTTTTTACAACTTTAATTTATTTAAAAACAATTAAATACATTTAATTACTCTAGTCGATTCCTCTAATCGTAATTAGTACTCGGTAAGTTATGAAAAATCTTTAAATAAGATGTTGACATGAAAGGTTTTGTCGGCACCATTTATTATTCGATTTTGTGTCATTTCTAAGCAATAAAGGTGCAAAAAAAATTTAATAATTTATATGAAACCAATATACCGAATTATTTATATTCGATTTGATAGAAGAGTGTTTTCTGCTTTCGAAATAAATTTTGAATTCACGGTCAGGCTTTTGTTATGCAAAACTATTTGTTTTTTTGTATATTGGAGGGTGGATGGTGTTAACTTTCATTAGCATGATTCGTGATTCATTTCATTTGTCACAATATTTGATGTAAGGATTGTTGAATAAGATAAATCTATTCACATTTGGTATTTCTCTTGCTGATTTGACATTTGAGTTAAATTGGAAAATTTTTGTTAGCAGCATGTTTTTTTTTTACATAATGCTACAACGGAATCTTTAGAAAATTTTATATTCCAGATGAAATCATAAGATTGGTATACTAAAGTTTGCTCATTTGTTTGTAACGTATAGAAATATTTATAGCGAAAAATTAATGGACTATATGTACTAGACATAAATATGGAGGTATTGGAGGTATAATTTTTGTTTATACGTAATTTTATAATTATTATTTTACGAAAATAAAATGAAGGCACAAAGCATATTATACTTGCGAACCATAGTCAGGATAGTATTTTAATGTGGATAGAATAATCACGGTTAGACCAAAAAACAATTTTTAGTTAAAACGAACATACATACATACATACATGAACATACAGTCATATCTGAGCAAATCTGATTGCTGTGGATGGATGACGAAATTTATGTTAGGATGAATTGCAACCAGTGATCCGGACAGGATTTTTATACTGCTACGAATAAAATGGTAGTACCTGCGATATTTAAAACCAGAAAATTTCCTAAATACTTCGAGCAATATATGAAACCATGGATTTATATAGACGAATGTTAAGAATAAATGTCTACTCCATTCAATGAAGTATGAGCTCTAACGTGGTACTACGGTATCGTAGACCACGCGAAACATTAATAGTGTATTTGGCTTTAGTGTTACTACGCAGCAGACAGTATGAAATTGGTTCATCTAATTTCGTACAGGTAACTTTGACCTCACAAATGAGCCATGCGGTCATCCAGAATCAAACGATAATAATGACAAACTGTGACCTTTAGCCGTTGAGTCTAACCCATCTCAGAGTGGGTATTAGGGAATTACCGCTGAAGTTTTGTGTTAGCAAACAAACAATAATAACGCATTAGCTTAAATCGATAAAGTGAAAAAGTTGAATAAGTGAGTTTGTTCCACATGAACTGAATGAAAAACAGAAACAAAAGTGTTTGGAAATTTACTTGATGTTGCTTTCCCATCAGAAATCTGATTCATTTTTGAATCGAATTGTCACTTGTGATGAGATATGGAACTACTATGACAATCGCAAACGTTCAGCGCAGTGATTGGACAATCACCAAAATACACTCCAAAGCGCAATATTCATAAAACCAAAAGCTGATTGAGAATGTTTTGTGGCCTTCCGCAGGTATGAAGCATTATGATTTCATGAAACCTGGCTCACAGATGTTACACTTTAAATTTTCTGAAATAAAATTGACTCTTCTGATTACATAGTAATGCATAATAAAATATTTAATTGTCTCTTGATTAAATACTTTCCCATACAGCAACACACAAAAATTCGTCTACGAACACTAGTAGCAATTTAGAGAAAACTACCTAAATTTCCTTAAGTCACGCTACATTGCGTGCAAAAGCCTTTCTTCAAAATACACGTATACACTCACGTCAATTAAATCGAAAATAACGATTAAATTAAGTAAAATGATAAAATAATTTGGTAGAAATCTGTTTTACGTCGTATAGATTATTTCGCTCCTATACATATGTGTAGATATCTTTAAAAAAAATCTATAATTGACCTAACCTAACATAAAACATAATAATTAAAAAAAAAAAAAATAAGAAGCAAGACCATAAAAAAATTGCTTTTGCTTTTATTTGCCTTGCCGCCTTGAAGTAAAGACAAAGATTAATTGAAAAATTAATTTCCTTTCAAGTTTAGAGATTATCGAAAAGGAAATTGGGTGCGTAGACATTTATTGGTTGTTGTTTTTATTTTTCAATAATACAATAAAATATCGATAACTAAATGTAATTGTAATTTGTAAGTTTGATAAGATAATGTTATCAGTACAGAATAAACTGAGCGCACTTCAAGTGTTTTGATATTAAATTTATTTTGTCAGACAGTTTGATAACACCGAAAAAAGTTTCGTCAGTATTTTTTTTTTTTTTTATAAATTGCATATAAGTACTTACGAGTCAAGATTAATATAAACGAAACAGATAGCACTTACCTGAAATCGAAAGAAAAATAAATTATTAATAATGCAACAATACATATTTATGATAAAAATAAATAAAAATTATTTCACGTTTTGCTGATAAAAAGTTATAGTCGCAATAGTTTTATGCGATAAGGCTGCAAGAACTGGATTTGTGATTTATAAGAGGTGGTATAAGGCCATAGAGCGAGTATTTTAGTTATTTTTTTTTTTAAATTGCTATTTAGAATATTACGCCTTACAATCGAATTCAAATGTCAAAGCAATATTTTGATAGTTCATAAAATGTGAGGTTAGATTTTGATGATAGATTGGTAAGGTGCGTACAAACAAAACAATTTGTTTAAATTTAGTTGCGCTGATTGTACAAACACACAATGAAAATAAAAAAATGTTTAATAATACTGATTTTTTATTATAAGTATAAGTAATTAAGAACAAAAATATAAGCATATAAAATTGTGGATGTTTTTTTGTATCAGTAAGGTCTTACTGGTATGCAAAGCCTCATTTTTACCAACTGTAACAGAAATTAAACGTAAAAATAACGCACCTCAGGTACACAGAAAAAAAAACCTATGCGGTATACTAAGTTTGTCATTCCATTTGTAACGCACAGAAATAATGATGGTAGAGCAAAATGGATTGGACACCCACGCATAATATTAAAAGTTATTTTGATTTTTGCATGTCCGTCCGTCCGTTTGTCCGTGCGCACGATAGCTCGAGAACACGTTCACTTAGAAAGGTGAACTTTGTACACGGGCTTTAAAAAAAATTAAGTACGAAAATGAGACAAATCAGGCAACTCATTCGTGGAATTGCCATATATAAATTTCGTTTTCCACTATATATTTGGACATTGCCTGAGAACGCGTCGACATAGAGGGCTTACATGGTATTTTCATAGTAATAAAAAATAAAATTTCAAAAATGGACTAAATCGGGCAACCCCTTCTTGGTGTTGCCATATAAAAATTTATGGTTTTTACATATACTGTAAAAACGATCAGTTATAGACATTTTTGTTGTACTAAAAGGCTCTTCAGAATACGAAATCCGAAGAACCGTTCGAGAAATTATGCGAAAAACCACTTCAAAAATCAAACTTGCACAGATGGGGTAGGGTAGGGTATCATAAGAATTGGTCGTAGACGAGTTCTAGCTGTTTTACTTGTTTTTTCGTTCGGCAAAATATTAGAAACTGTTCAATTCAAATGCAGGCGGGCTTAGATTTTCAAAAAAGATGTTGCGTTCTTGTTTTCAAATGAAAAACCCCAAAAAACCGTGTTATTTTACTCCCAGTCCTAAAAACTTTTTCACATACACACCAATTTTTATTATTTTTCGTATATATGTACATAGGTTTTCCGAACATATTTGAAAATGCTACCGGAGCTATTTTTCCGAATTTCTTAATATTTTTCATGTTGTAATTACTTTTATAACATTAAAATTGAGACTCCTGTAACTTAAATCAAATTTATTGCTATACGTTTATTTTAACACAAGAATGAAGATTGAGGTAATTATATTCAGTAGCCCAAAAACCGGATAGATCCCGTAAGTACCCAGCAAGCAATTTGCCGAGGTTTCTTGCGTTCTTATGTCTATTTAGTCCGCCGCCTAAATTATAAACGATCATTTGGCAATATCGATTTCGAGAATTATGCTTACCATGGCAAGTTACTTTCCATCTTGATAAAAAGTGAATGATTTATTCATTTTAATTCTCTTTTAATGGTGACGACAGGATCCAGTGGTCCAGCAAGTACTTGGTTCTGTATATATGAGTACTTTATAAGTATTATTGGTAAGCATTGCTAATTTGATTAGAACGAAAGCTCACGCTACTACTTATGTACTACATAATTAAATTATGGAAGTTCGGAATCGAGAGCTTTATATTCTGCCATTCAGCCTTAAAGCCATTTGCTAAAGCTGGGAGAGATAGAAGATTATGTGTAATGGATGAGTCATTCGGTGTTAGCAAATCCACGATTAACACTTTGAATATGTTCGTCGTTTTTTGGAGATTCCCATGTCCTGTTCTGGAATTCTTTACAAATACACTCATTTGAAAGTTAGGATTTCAATCTATCTAAAAAAAATTGCATCCCAAAAATATATTCGAAAAAGGATATCAAGGATAAGGTTTTTATTCGTTATCCTTGTATATGCTGAAGGAGCTACTTTTAATTTTATTATTTTTTTTTTATTTCTTACCTTATATTATCCACTGAAACATGTCAAAATTTCAATTTAAGACTTTAACGGGATCAGGGAATAAAATATCATGAAAGTTTCACCAATCATACATTTGCTCATATAATGAATTCTTAGTTTCTTAAAAAATTCACGAAAGTTAGTAAGTACGAAAGTGGTGCGAGTTGATTCAATAGTATTTTGGATTCTCTAGAAATTTATAAATTTCCAGAAATTCCTTGACTTTTATATGGGCCATATTTCACTGTTCTAGTATGAATAGCAAAATATGTATGAATTTTTAAAGAAAACCCGGACAGTTATTTTTCCAAATTTCAAAAGTTCTATAACCAGCTAAATACGCAATGTATAAGGTAAATTTTTAATTCGAATTTTTGCTTTCACAAACTCTCCAGGTATGTAGAGTAAAAAAAAAATTGGTGATGGTCATATCACACATGTCACCTATTTAATATGGAATGAAATAAAAAGAAGACGGTAAATATCGCGCTATTAAAAGAAAATATCTGAACGAAGATCCACCGAATTTCTACTACACTGAGAAAGTTCGTATTTGAACATACTCGTATGTATGTATATATTTATACGCATTCAATATTAGAGGAGTGAGTACAGGTCGAGTATTGTTATTTATTAAATGTAATCTAAGGAGATCCACATTAGTTAGTATATGAAAAAAATATATTTTCTCTAAATAAAGTTTTTTTTAATAACTATTCAAAATAGAATTCTGCCGCTCGACGTAATTAGGAAAGAAATAAAACCCCAACAATTATTATTAATTTGATTATTGTCGTCCTGAATATGATTCAGGAAAGACTTTACATACCCTTTCTTACTACTATACAGGCGTTTTAAATGAAAAACCAAAAAAACAAGCTTCCCTATTCATTTTTGCCACACTTGCACCCACTTCAATTGTGATGAGTCATATGTACATAGCTGGTTACATACCTACATACATTCACAAAAATGTTGCTTTTCGATCACGATATGATTTCCTCATTAATCTCAGTTTTTTGGCCGATAAAAGGATCATAGTGGCAAATATTTCATTTTTTTCGAAAAACGAGTTTTTTCAAAATTATTTGAAAATGTAACACCCTCAAAAGATCTATCATCTGTGAAAAAAAAAACCAATCAGATCGGTTTCGAAAAAGCCATGTGACCAAGAGAAAAAAAAAATTAAACACAGGAGGGGTACAATTTTCCTCTATTTCCACTTCCCGGACATTTAATCCGAAACTAAATATTTGTTTTTTCCTGGCAAAATCGCCTTTAATTTTTTAATACTCATAAATCAAAAACCATAAACTTCAATTTCGAATAGACATATTAGAAAGTTAACGTTAAAAAATTTCAGGAGTTTCGAACTCGAATGTCGAAACTAAATTTAAGTCTTTTTTGTATAAAATAATTTTTCCATTCAAGCATCCATTCATTAAAAGCAAATTATTTGTCGAATTTTGACCGGTTTCTCTAATATCCTTCACAACTGAACATTGCATATAGGTAAACCTCGAGAAATTGCCATGTAATCAATTCCTGATTGCGCTACAATCGCAGTAGTCTATTGGGAAGAGTTTTCAGCAAGGAATTCTTTCAACAAATTCTGGTTTATCATCCTACTATGGGTATCCAGAGCATTGTTTTTCATTGAAATTCAAATTGCTGATCTTAAACCACAATATCCACCATGGATAGAACACTCTCACAAGGAACATAAATAATTCTCTTTTAATTTCTACAACTGTTTTCTGCTGTTGTTTCAAACAGAACAAGGTCAAGTGGCATAATTAGCCATCTATGTGCGAGTTAGCGAAATTATGTTAAAACGAAAATTCGAACAGGTGGAGTAAATACGTTTGTGTAACAAAAAGTAGATTTGTTTATTAATACTGACCTCTAATGGAATTTAATGTGGTCGATACGGTTGGACTTACTCCATTAAAATGGGGATCGCCAATCAAAAATAATCCGTCAATAAGAAATCATTACTTTCATAGTAATATCACTTCATTTCTGAATTTTTATAATGTTCACCTGCCTGACTGTAGCCCTGTATCCTGTATGTGCTCTATTGATTTGATGTGCTTGTATACCTACACCGTTCCATGAAAAATCTTTTTACAACTTCCAAGTGCACACATACATAAATTAGAGTATCTCGAAATATCAAATGAATCTCTAATAGAAAATTACAAGCCACACATAAAACTGTTTGTAGAGATCACACTGATTGCATCTATATTGACACGACAGCTGTTTGAATTACAAATGAGTTGTGTACCAGACGGCGACATTTTGTTAGCTTTACTTCTTCATACTAATTTTACTGTAATCATACTGAATCACGTTTTGTCTGCCATAGGTTCTATGTAATTTAAAATATACAAACAAGCAGTAAAATATTCTACAAAGTAATCAAAATTCAACGAGCAATATAATCTCAGATCATATGGCGTCATAAAATCCATCAGGATATTGTAAGCTTGCATCATAACCATGGAATGAATAGCGACGATAAAAAAAATGTCTCCTTCTCAATAAAGCATCCCCAAAGAATTTCATGATAACTCCTAAAATATTTCCTATGCCCAGTCAGATCCCTTTATTTGAACGACAATGCAGCTCTGATAAAATTCTCCACCATAAACCCTTCAGATCTATCTCCTGCTACTTTTGTCTGCATCATGTCTTTGTCCTCTAGCCATTTACCTCCAAATCCCCCTACGGGACATAAATGAAGATGGTTTGACTTTTTTTTTTATAGGGAATGATTCTATTCGGGGATAACAGTTGAATTATGCGATGCTATACATATACCGTAGTACATCACATAGGATTATGTGTGGCCCATTGATAAAGCAAAAGCCAAGCATCATTGAGAAGGGTTGTAATAGCCATCTTAAAACCCTTCTCTATGGGCGGCAATTTTAAGGACTCTACAGTTACTAACTCTGCACTCCGAATACCGACAACCACTAATTGAACCAGAATGGTAGGACAACATAAACGCATGCGGTACTGCTATTAGCCCGGTGGTGTTTATGATTGTTGGGGCTTAGGACTTAATGCTATTTTGAAATTTAATTGGGGACTGGAGGGAAATTCTATTGTCGCAGTAGTAAATTGTAAAGGCTTATCCAGGTATGTGTAGGAAGTTGTTTTTAATTGTTTATGCATATATACCTAAATCTCAATGATGGGATTAGTTTGGAAGTCAAAACTACAATCGAACTTTGTGGAGGAAAATGGCTTTCATCACATCATAAAAAAAAATTAGTAACCGATCTTTACTGTACAAATTCACAAAGATGTCATAAGAGTTGGCAGCAACATGTTTAATAATAAATAAATGTAATGATATAAAAAATACGTTTAATTGATTTCTCTGATTCCATGGCTCTGGGTTTGAACATCATCTGTTTCAGGACAAAAAAAAACAGCAGCAACACCATAAATCTCAGACATCACCTTTAAAAGACAATAGCAGAAGTCTCCTTTTATTCTAAGCAATATTGAAGTGCAGTCGGATAGTGTAGCAAACGAACAAGACCAAGTGGATAAGGGTCTAAATATAAAGCTGTTGCGGAAGAGCTCAATGCTCCACAGGTTTATAGAAAGGAGTTCGAATTTACAAAGAGAAACAGGTCTCAAGAAGAGACCAGCAATATGACGAAATGAAAAGCAAGACCACCAAAACAACCGAAGAAGCGTGTTAAGTAGTAGCGGACACAACAACAAGATTTAACGTAGTAGGAGAGCCCTAGGCGAAGTATAGTCAACGATCACTTGTAGATTACAAGATATGCATAAACTATTATGGGATTTATTTATGGAACACCTACTCGTAAACAAAGAAGATAAGCCATTACCCTACCTCGACTCTTCAGAGGTTGTGGTCGTTGTGGTGAAAGGATTTCAGGTCATCAACCGAAGACGATTTTTACAAGGAGTTTCTTGTCGGGAGCGAAGAATCATGGGATGATACCACGCTTGAGACCATCTCAGCTAGAGGCCATTTTCCTACATATCTTTACAATCTAAACGACTCTTTTCAAATGAGTTTTATAAAAGGATTTCTAGTGCTTTACATATATACAAAATGCCCCATTTCCAAACAGCGACAATTTAGAACATTTTCAACACCTATCTGTCCTAACAAGAATTATTTGAGAGTTCAGTTGCACTAGGTCGATTGTGATTCTAATAAATAAGTTGTTAGAAAAATGTTGGATAAAAAAAATCGTCCTAGAATAGTTTTTATCGGTGAAAGGCTGCTGTTGTTGCTGTTGGTAAAAACCCATATCATAGAACTATGGAAATATATGAAAAACAAAAGCAATCATTCCTCTAACTGTACTATCAAACCACCGATTGTAAATATCTCGATTCTCTATAATTTGCAGCCGTCTATAGTTGCATTGTTTATTACTAATGTATTATTGTATAGATTTTAGTCGCGCTTTAAAAGCAAAACGATAACAAAAAAATAAATCTCTTAAAATTCATCGCGCGTTTTATTGAAATCTGCGGTCTTCCGGCTGTGTGGAAGTGATTATTGTTTACTGAAACCGGAGTCAATAAGTGAACGTGAATATTCCGATAAGACAATTGAAATTAATTAAAAATCAAAGCTGCTTAAAATTCGGGAATTCGCAACAAATCTATAAAATGAGTCAGCAAACTTGCGAGTGATGATGACTTACAGGAGATACGGGGGTATACAAGCAATTCGTCTCTAGCCATGGACTTTGTCAAATAATTTATACTGATAGGTACTAGAATAATATCTGTTAATGTTATATTAATAGATATTATTAATGTTAACAGATATAATTTCTAAGCAATTCTCAACTAATAGACGATCTCGACAGCCTGTTAACCAACCTTAATACAGATTGAAGCTTTTAATTTCATCTGGAGCTTCTAAATTTGGAGGTCTATGGAATGTAGTAGTCAAAGTTGTAAAGCATCATCTACGTCGAGTGATGAGGACTTTTGAAGAGTGGTACACTCCTTTAACGGGCTTACTTACTGGGCATTTCACAGTCAGTTATCATCTCAAGATAAGAAACAGGTCGACAGTGGGACCTGTCACTTCTGTATGAAAGACGACGAAACCATTGAATGCGTCCCTACCCCGGCGACTGTAAAACTTTTGGCCACATAAAGGTAAAACATCTAGAAAAAGCATTCCCATTGAGCCCCAAGAACGTCAGAAGTTTTTTAAAAGACCTCAAATTCTAAAGGGCGCCCGAGAGCACTTAGGGGTAATGTCACAAAATATCGCAGTGAGTAAATGAGAGTTAGAATCTCAATGTGCATCCTCCATTTCAATAATAATAATAATAATAACAATCTTTTAATTCAAATAGAAGTCTGTCTAAATTTACGATTCCTTTGCCAATTAAGCTCAGATTCAAATGATTTGAAAATGTTAACTCCATATGTTACCTCCTACAATACTGAATAATTTGCCAAACCGCAGCTTAAAAAATGCTAATCCCAAGCGTCTAACGAGATGAAATTTAATGTACGGTTTAAGAAGCCATTACAGCACAACTGTTCGAAATGTAGTGAAATAAAAAAAAAACGAAAGAAACGCTTAATGAACTGCTTACTGAGAAACGTATACAAAGAATGAATCAAAGGATGATAAGATAACATTCTCTTTCGACCGCCAAAACAATATGTTGTTGCCAAAAAATATCAAACCAGGCGCCCTATTTTTCAAGACAAATTTACCTTAAATTGCTTCAGCTATTTACCACCGTTTAGCGAATTCTGTAAGTGGTAAAAAGTATAAGATTTATATGTGACAGCTTCGTAGCGCCCAGAACAATAAAAACCCTATTATAATGAGCATTGGTTGAGTGTTAAGTATTCTGCACATATAAATAGCATTGCATTTTTTATTTCCAGTTCTAGAGCAAAGAGTTTTTGCTCAATACAGCACAAATGTGCAGATTTTATCTACGAAGGAATTAAAGGGAAATGGTCTACAGAACTTGAATTCAGAGACGAAAATTAATACTTAAAACATCTTCACTATCTGTGTTCCAATCAAATAAAAGGTGCTAAACTCAAAGATGTTGGTGAATTATTATTAAAAAAAAACGTTTGGACAAAAATTGAAACGTACATACATACATATGCGCATGTTGGCAATATTACCACTGGCCGTAGTTCGGTTATTTCACGAAAGATGACGGAAAATGTCATACGGATAGATTACCATTATGCCACTGTAATATATGAACTGTAAATCGGATTAGTAGGTGACGCAAAGCGAGTAGTGCCACAGAATAATGTTTTTTAAGATGTCGTCCTAATATTTACGAGGTAAGTCTTTTATTAAAAAAGTAAGTAAAAAAAGTGCTATTGTCTTGCAACGTCTTGTATTCAATACATAGGTATTGAAGCTTAGATTGTGAAAAAAGATTGTTGTTTGCAGTAAAACATTAGATAAAAATAAAGCCTCACTTAATTTTTACTTCATGTGCAGCAATATACCCACCATGCGGAGTTGGAAATAGCCCATGGGCATATTGCCAGCACGTTTTTTTTTTTTAGAACTTCATCAAAAAGATCTGATTACTAAGTTTACAAAAAAAAAATTATACATATGTAAACAATGATAATGACCAAAAGTGTACAAACAATAATAATAAAATGAAAAGTAACTTTAACTAAGCTGATCTCTTAATTGACTTTAATTGACTTTTTGAAAGATGAAAGTCAATGCAATCAAACTGGTTGTTAAAGAGACGAGACATTGATGAAATCGGCTCGTGAAAACCATAGTTCGTACTATGATGAGGAACGACGAAGAAGTCGTGGTTCCTCAAGGAGCGCGCAGAAATAGATATATTGAAAGTATTTAAGAGCTCAGGAGAATTTGTCGCTCCCTGTATACACTGAAACACAAAAACAACTCTGGAAGCTTTTCGCCTATTTTTAAGGGAATCCAATGGATAGAGTGTAAGCCTATCAACATATGGAGGTAGAATAATAGGGTTATGCCAATGAAGTCCACGCAGAGCAAAACGAACGAATCTCCGCTGCACAGCCTCAATACGATTTATGTATATAGCATAAAAAGGAGACCAGACCGGACTGGCATACTTTAAAATATGTCTAACGAATGTTCAGTATACAACCTTCGTTGAATGGATCATTCTCCTTTGACCATCTTTTTACAAACCCTAGAGTAGCATTAGCCCTGGCAACAATTGTATTGATATGATCCTCGAAGTAAAGACGTGTATTAAGGAAGACACCCAAGACACCAATGCCGTGTGGGCATATTGTATTCACTTATCTTATGTGGTCTTTTCAAATAACTCGTTATCTGCAATATTAACGATTTTAAACTAAATATACCATTCGATATAAAATTTTATATTTTATAATCCTGCGTACTCTGTTATAGCAATTATACTATTATTAACAAAGAATAACCACTGAAGTACCCAAAAATCTCAAATTATTTTTTCAAGAAACAGCACAAGTAGACATGCTACCGAGAAGTTAAAAAAGTTGATAAAACAGCAATGCAAGTGCAGAAATTCCGACTTTTTTTTTTTGAATTTTCATTATTTTGTTTTTCGTTTTTTTTTTTATTTTTGTTTGTGTATGTATTAACAAGTAAGTATTAATAAAGGATGTCATTTATCAATACCAGTATTACGACATTCATTTTCATTTCCAGTCATTTTGCCTGACAAAATTTCATGGCTTTCGCAATTTTTCGTATTTTTCAATAATTTTCATAATTAAACTTCTCGAGTAAACCGTAACTCGATGTGTAGCGATTATTTCAAATAACTAGTCGTCTTCAATTCAGTCGTTAGTTCGCCACAGTATATCGAAAAAAGAGAAAAAAGAGAGCGAAAAACATTGTATGTGCAACTTCTTCGCTATATTTAACATTTTTGAAAAATACTATCAGTACTGCAAATATTTCAAAACGTCCTGTGAGAAAAAGAAAAAAAAATTCTACAAATTGATGATTTCCCAATATTTTTTTTTAATATTTTCCACTTTAGCCTCGTTTTCTTAAAATTGGCTTTTTGCAGATAACGAGTTGAAAAAACCACAGATATTAAAGCAAGCGAATTTTATATTAATATTATGAATCAAAACTCTCTTGATGAAAATAATTTTGAAGAAGAAGATATTGGCAATTATATACTTACATAAAAATCTTTAGTAGTTTTTATAAATTAAAATACCAAAAACTTAACCATTCTTAAAAAAAAAACACCAACAACACCGTTGTATCACTTCGTCTGATCCCTTAACCAAGAAATTTTTTATGAGGTTTTCTTCTTAAAATTCATGAAATTTCGTCTTAATACAAGCTCTGGTCTGGCCAGACCATGCCATGTTATTCTGGTGGCGACACTTAAGGGGGGAAATAGGTTTTGGATGGCGTTTTTAAAGCGATTTTCATGAATTTTTTTAACAGATAAAGAGTTTGTATTATTTATTGATATCGTGAGGTTAATTTACACGTATCTTTGAGAATAACTTCTAAAATTTTCAAAAAATGTTCACGAAAAATAACAGAGATACCAGCTTCCGCGTATTGAAGGTCCTCATCCAACTGAGCAGTTTGCGTACATCTTGGAGGCCGCAATTTTTATATGAAATAAACTGCACAAAGAATTTACTTTTTTATATGTGTCTCTTCTATGTGAACCTCAATGTTCTCAAAAAATTGAAAACTAGTATTTTTTTAGAGGGGTGTGAACATAAAACACGGTTTTTCGCCATTTTTTCGTACCTTTTTTATTAAAAAAAAACAACAAATTTACAAAGATATTACTGAGGACTCAGGTTCAAATAGAGCGTATTTATATAAAGAAACTATATACCAAATTTCAAAATGATCGGTTGAAAAGTTTTTAAGCTAGAGTGACGCAAATTCGAAAAAAGTTGTTTTGAGAAAAACGCGTTTGAAAAAAAGTGGCAGAAAAGGTATTACATTTCACGCGGTACGACACTTGAACGCGAGACGCTCACTTATAACTTTTGAAAGCATTGGAGTTTTGACTTGAAATTTTAAGAGTATATTTTTGAATAGTTTTACAAATGATTTATAACAAAAATGCATTTTTTAAGCGTCTACACCTATTTCGCCCCTTAAGCAACTGAAAAACAGCGGCGCTATACAGGGTATCCCGTAAGTGGTGTGAAACCCGAAAGCTATGAGTATGTCATACTTAGACGAGCAAAAAATTGTAAGTTTGGGGGAATCCTAACGGTTTCCGAGATAACGGAATATATAACCATTCTTCTTTCTTTCGCTGTTTATTACCGTTATAATTGCGAAATTACTGAGATTTTATTTGACTATATTCTTGGTCAAAACTCCCCAATAAGTTCCGAAATTCCCCTTTTCCAACGCTAATATACAAAACGACCCAATTCTAATTTCGGTTTTTCAATATCTTTTAAAATGGAAGACCAGCGCCGTGCCTAGCCATTGGGGCACCTGGGGCAAGCTGAAAGAACCCGCCTTTTCGAATACTTTTTTTAATACAGAGTTTTCCGATTAAATGTTTTATTGACTCCTAGCCACTATAATTTTCATTTGAACAAAATCAAATCAAAATTTATTTTTCGTTCTTTTACTTTTGCAAAGTCTCCAATAAGTTCCTGATAGTCTTGTGATCACATAATTCTCTTTCAATAGACATGGTGTCCAATCCTACTAAGCGTTCCTGGCTTATTGACGATCGCAGATAATTTTTATTAATTTTCAGTTTCAAGAAACTCCGCTCTCCGGATACTACCGAAACGGGTAAACTTAATAATATCCGCTAGGCAATGACAACGTTGGGTACAATCAACAGAATATAATTTTTTTAAATAAAATTCAAAACTTAAATTGGGGATTGATCAGCAGGCAAGATTGCAGCCAGATTCATAATTTCGTCACACAGATCAATGCCATCAATATCCATGTTCTCCCCAACAGTTAGTATTCTATGCAAATCTTTGCAGCCCTTCATTATTTCTTCTTTCTTTGAAGACTTGAGAGCATGAATATCATACAGAAATTTGAAGTCATTGCTGTACGCCTGTAGTTGTTGAAATCTCTCTTTCATTGATACTACTTCTGTATAAACGGCGGTAAAATAATTCTGTTCTAAATTGTTCTTTCGGATTTGTTACAAGTTCATCTCGAGCTTCGAAAAAAGACGGTGTTGTTAGGGGGAAATATCGGACCTATCTCCACATGAGATGCTAAGTTTTTCGCTTCGTTAAAAATTCCAGAAAAACTTTCTTCATATCTATACCTACTGTTTTAGAAAATGTATGGTTCTATCTACTATGTTACACCATTCAACTACTTACATATATTCAAAGCAGAACTTTGTAATAATTTTGAAGCGATATTAACTTTGTTTTTTACAATATCCAACAAAATGATCACGTTACAAATGAATTTAAAATTCACAATGGCTTGGGCTAAGCACCGAGCCTCATGTTACGATAGATTATCTCTTTATTCATTGAGCGAAATTTCCACAAGTACATCATACTTAGATCTCTCCAACCTGGTAGCGGACGGGTTTGATGGCATTAACCCTACTTTCTTCTCAATGCGTATCAGTTATGGGATACTACAGCATTGCACTCACATGAAATATTGACGCGAAATTCAGTGGCACCTGCTAGTGCCAAGAGTAAGAACCCTTTCGATATACGGATCTTTGAGTCGACTCAGATCTGAGTTACAACATCTCTAATTGAGAGCGGCCTTATTCCCAGAGCAGAGTGTACATATCCAGTAAGATAAATGGAATCTATTCCCATTGCATGTATTTTAGAATGGATTCCAATACGAATTTGATGAATCGATTTGAGAGTCAGAAATTTGCGGGAAAATAACCAGGACCGTAATGGATTTAGTTTCGATTCGAAAACAATTTTCGGATCTTCCTTCGGTAACATGTGTGGAATGTAGTTCTATTTTTATTTCTGAGTAGAATTCCTTTTGATTCTTTTATTTTGAAGTTATATTCTTATTCAAATCTTTTTAATTATGTATAGTAAAAAGAAAATTGAATGAAAATAAATTTTAAAATCAAGCATTGAATGCAGCCATCCCGGCTAATCGCCTGCATTAGTTTCATCAAAAATTTAAATTGTTCTTTAGTATGGGAGATGTGCACTTCATCCAAATATTCCATGAAAATTATGTAAGCGAATAGTCATCAGGAAGCCATTCAACCTCAATCCATACCAATTCTATACCGATATATTAATCTATTTAAAAATCGACTCTATACCGTTTTCAAATACATATATTCCGGATCACTTACGAAACATATTTTTCAATGATTCAAGAATCAATGTGTAATTGAAAGAGTCAAAAAAGCGGACATTATCCATATAAAATAATTCATTTTGACACTCGATCCTTCGATAGCTAAGAAGTTATCTAAGTATTTCGAATCTCAGAAGAATTTATTCCTGTCTTATTGGGTAGTGTTGCTTAAACATCGATAGTCTGACCTCGCGATAGTATAGATAGTTTCGATATAAGACTATCGATACTATCAAATCTATTATGTCAAATAGAGTTTTCGACGAATTGTCATTCGGTGAATTATTTTCGACGAATTTTGTTTTCGACGAATAATTTTCCAATTCAAATTTGAAGATTTAAGTTTTTTTTTTTATTTTATTAAATAAGAAAAAATACGCGAGTCCGCAGGTTGCCTTCACGATACCGCGCCTGGGGCAGCTGGCCCTTTACCCCACCCAGACATGGCGCTGCGAAGACTAATATGTTACTGACACTTCCAAGCTATAGAAAACACAAGCTTAACAAGCTTAACATCATTTTAACATCACTCGAGATGGAATATATATGTACCTACCTTTATTCGTTGCTTTATAGACCCTATTAAATTTGGAATCACCCCACAAATTCAATTCCAAATCTTATATTGTCGGTGAAAATATTTAAAACCCTTATTTCACCTATCGATCAAACGTAATCATCTTTAAATTTAATTTAATTGGTGAACTTTATAAAAGCAACGCCAATACAGTAATCCCACAGGATATCCCTGATACGCTTTTATTACCATTCAGCAACAACAAAATAACAAAGGAGTAAAAAAATAAAACCAGACACAAGGAGAAAGTCCCCTGCATAAATAAACAGGTCAAAGCACCTCCATGATTTTTTTTTTTTTTTAACAAAGAAAATTGGATCAAACTGACGAAACGAAACGTATACACCATGTTATTTCCAAAAATCCCAACCCACCCGGAGGCAACATGTGCCATGTTTGTTGAAACCTTCTCGAACCATTTTGAATTGGTTCGGGACGATTTTTAAAGGAAGAACAGAGAACGAACTAATCTTGGTCATTACAACTCACAGGATAGGGGTAAAATGAAATGAACTATGAGGAAACCCCAATTGCCTCGGGATTCTTAAGATTATCCTCATACAACACCCCTGTGACATGTATCCGGATGGCAGTAATTTTGAAAACAGCAGAGAAGTGAAGTATTTACATCTGCATACTACAACGGTTGTCATCAATGCCGGGGTTCAACCAACCTTATAGTCACCAAAATTACCCTCTTCTTTCCGAATGATATTTTACTCGATGTATACCCCCAATAACTAATGCCGGGTTCTATATACGTTACTCCTCCACTCTACCTCAAACCAACTGTGATTATCGACCCGTCTGGGTTGTTATCCTTATGCCATGCCGCCATGTGCTCCGGTGTTGTGCTGGTTTTGAACATGCTGTCGGAGCTCCCTCCGGTCGGGGAGCTTATAATTCTATACGCTCCAATACTCAGCTCAGTATACCACCAGTTTTCTTTTACCAGGGCTGTTTCTTTTATCGTTGGGTTCGAATTGAGTGTACGGGTATACCTTTATTATGTTGACTTCCTTCGTTGTCAACGTCTCCTCAAGAAAAAAAAAAACAAGAAAAAAGAAAAGCCCATTGATCAGGTTCAAGATGTTCGTAGACTTTATGCAGTAGCAGCAGCAGCAGCCGCAGCAGTTCAGGGCTATTGTTGTAAATGAGGCGTATTGTTGCTTGCTGACTGAGTTTTGCGGTGATAATGAGGAATTTTCTCTTGTGGAGATGAAAAGATACTTTGAACTTGAGATGGCCGCATTTCAATAAATTGATTATTTTCGGTTTTCAGGGTTACAGAACGAATTTTGTTTTTTTGTTTTTATTTTTTCAAGGTAGATAAGAATCTGATTACAAGTTTCTTTTCAAAATAAAAAAAAAAAGGTTTTATCTTGCTCATGAAGGAAAAGAAGATTGATTGATTGAAAATTGGGGTTTAGGCCACTTGCGGGGCTCGGGAACGTAAGCCATAGAAGGCCCATTGATCACCCTCCAGACTTATGAATAATTACTCATAGGTTCCAATAGGACGCTCTTACGAATTTAAGTACATAATGGCTCCCAGCCCTCCTTGGTCGGCTTCGTGCAGCTCGTCAAGGACGTGTGAGTAAAGAAATCTGTAACGCCTTCCCGATGGAGCTGGACAGTGACGGAGAAAGTGAGTCACCGTCTCAGATTCCTTTCTGCATCCCCTACATATAGAGTCAGCAACAAGCCACATCCTGTGTATAGGTGACTCCTGAGATGAAAATACCCAGTGAGGACTGACATCAGAAAAAAAAATAAAGCTTTTTTTATAAACTTAAATATATGACCACTAAAAAAATATAGATCAAAACAGGATGTTTTTATAACCGGAATATACTCGTACATAGTATAGTCATTATAGATTTTTGAAACACTGACATATATATAAATGGACTGACTGATCTCCTGTTTCACGAGGCTCCAGCCATGCGTTCAGCCACACACAGAATGTCACATAATGTCACATTTTTACACACCATAGCGTTCAGGCGACCGAAGCGTTGTCATTTCCCCAGCACATCGGTGTGCACATTTTCACGCTACGGTCTGGTAGCGTAGTGTCTTTGTGCGCTTAGTAGTTTTGACGTTTAGCGTAGTTTTATTCCTAAAGAACTTTCAAAATTGACATTTTGCATCGAAATGCACACCAACCGTTCAGTTGCTATCCCTACTTTTTCAATCATGTGATGTGCACACCAATGTGCTGAAAAGGACATCGGTGTATACACCTGAACGCACGGCATTGTTAAATTCTACTTATGAGCCGAAGGAAGCATTTTTCACAAGGCTGTTTTGGTAGGAAAGTTTTGATTACCAATCGTTACAGTTCAATGGGAATGTATGCTCTCACAGAAAGGGACAGAAATATGAAAGTAGTGCCATTTGCTTCCATGCATTTTTGGTTCAACAAGCAGTCCATTTATATACATGTCAGTGAGAGGGGGGGGGGGGGATAAAAAAAGCTTAGCTTGATATTGTCGACAAATGAAAATGCTGCAAAATATTTGTTTCTTATTAATTTTTCTTATATTAAATTAATATTTTTTCCGTCTGTTTGTTGGCAATTTTATTTGATCGCCGAATACTTTTCTACAAAACGAGAATTTGTTTTTAAAATCAAAAACATATATGAGCTGAGGTTGTTCTTCGGGCCCTTCCGGTTCTTCCGATGCAGATTCACTTCGTCGAGCGGCAAATGATGCTAGTCTTTCATTGCCGTATTTTTTGTAGCATGCACTGTGAATACTCCCTGAATCGACAGTTTGTAACTTGCGTTGGTGCTCCTCACATCCTTTTTTCACGCACGTCGCTAAAAGAAGTCTGAACAGCTCTCTTTTTGGCGACATGAATGTCTTTAATCAAAAGATTTTTGCAAATAAAACAATCATTCATTTTCACAAAGTTTTTCAAACACGTCAAAAGTTTCGAGGCAACTGACACAGCTGAATCCGCGCCACCTAAGCTTTTATAGCTCATATCATGCAAGTGCAAATAAAGCTGCATGTGCGTGCCTAAAAGTAGGGATTGCTTGTTCCACTATTTGCATCAATTGCTGTGGACAAACATAAAACAACGTCGTCAAAATCAACATCCTACACAACGAGGATGATGAGGATAATTCGATCATTGAAGAATCATCTCATAATGGTTAAAGAATCTCCACAATTCGATGAGTATTGCGAGCAGGAATACCAGGAACCAGGAGTATCGAAACGAAGAAAAATATAGATATTAAAAACTGACCTCCATTCGTTTTCATCTTGTACAACACAAAAACATATATTTGCTAATAAATTTCATGTTTTATTTATTTATATTGTAATTTAATAATTTCCTCTACAGTCTCTTTTTTTTTTACTTTCTGACCACCTCACATTGTGGCGAGCTAAAAGTCGCAATTTTTGTCTAAAAAAACGAAAAAAAAAGGATGATATTGTAGGTATTAACATGCCCTACAAGTTTGATAACAACAATTTATTTTTTCGATATGTATCATGAGAAAGAAGAAAACAGCAAGTTACAATCTCTTAATTTTTCACATTCTCGTCCGATATCTCAACAACCATCAATGCTTGGTGAAAACTTCGTATCACCTAAATTGTACAGCGTAAAAAAAGCAACAACAAAGTATATTATACCAATTTTCGTTGCAAGACGGAGAGCCGGGTTATTACAAAAAAACCAAATTTACCCCTTTTTTCAAGATGGCGGAGAAAGCTCATAGGAAATGTTCGTCGACAATTTCAAATTAAGCTTTTCTAAGCCCTCCCTCCCCTCTACACAATATTTAAAAATCAGCTTGCTCGGTTCACTTGCATTTATATGCCATTTTTTCCGCGGTAATAACTTGACTAATAGCCGCAACTCTGATGAAAGGAGGGCGAACAGTGCAAAGCGGCTTTAAGCTTCCAGTTCTGCTTCTCGATACTTCCGTTTCATCGATGCATCTTAATTCCCCTGAAGCTAAAGTTTTGAGACAGGCAGCTCTTATCATCATAGATGAGATAACAATGCTTTCAAAATATGGGCTTAGATGCAACAACAAGCTTCTGCAAGAAATATCCGCAAATGAGCTGTGATTTGGAAGGAAATTGGTAATTGTAAGAGGCGACTTTCATCAAACTCTACCAGTTGTTGCCAGAGGAATGCGTGTGGACATTATCGAAAGCAGCATTAAATTAAGTAGATTGTGGCAGCATTCAATGACACTATCACTCACAACAAACATGCTTATAGAAGGATGAACACAACATATATTGGAAAAGGAAACCATTCCCCCAATTCCTGGACTAAACTGTGACGACATAATCGAAATCCCTCAAGCAATGGTTAATGGAGGTAATCTTATTGCATCGATCTACAGATAGTCCAGTCAATAGGAACTAAATAAGGCCTTTGCCCTACAAAAGGTGGGGTAGTTGTGGTTTTTATATATGTTATTCAGTTCCGGGCCAAGATGAAAAATCCAAGCTTAGACCCTTGGGGGGGGGGGGGGGGGAGCTCCGCGCGGTGCGTCATCTTGAATTAAAGGTATACCAAAAATTGGTTTTTTTTTTTAAATTATTCCTCAACGGTTGATCCTATGAGAAAAATGTAAAAATATAAATTGGAAGAAGACTAAATTCCCTACATTTTTTTGTAATTTTTTGTAAGTCTGATGTGTAACGAGTTACAGAGGTGGAAATCTGAAAATTCTTCAAAAAAAATGCATTTATACAGGGTGTTCCGTCCATGGTGGTTCAAAGAACATTAGAAAAGTACAGAATGTATGATCATTTACAGAGCTCATTGTATACAGAACTTCGTGATCTTTCCAACGACTGCTCGACCAGCCCCGTACTCCTATCCACTCAGGAGTTATGGTGGGCTAAACTAAGAATTTCGGATTTTCTTCCCTTTTTTTTACTTTGACATTTTTTATTGTTTACAAAAAGGTGTTTAACATAATTTTTTTTATAAAAAGTGTAAATTGTGGACTCTCCTCTGCACACTGTAGCCGTTAAACATTTATTAGCTTATAACCTATTCAGGTCATACCGAAATTAGACATATTTTTTTAAAATTAAGTGTTTTCAGTCACTAAGGGAATAAATTATCTCTAGTTTAGGCCATCATAACTACTGAGGAAAGACGAGTATACGGCGCTGGTCGAGCAGTCGTTGGATAGATCATGAATGAAGCTCTGCATAAATGAGTTCTGTAAATGACCATACACTCTGTACTTCGTAAAATACAGGGCAATTTTTGAAAGACTAGCAAATTTTCTTAATAACCCTGTAATTCCGAAATTGTTAAGATGCTGGCCCCCCTTGCCATACAATTTTTTGTTTGACTAATTGACTACTATCACCCAGGAGATCCGACCATTTACTATAGCGCAAATTATGTCCCCTCAGAAGATCCCAGCGATGCATTATACCCTCCAAGCAGAATTTCTTAATTAGCAAGCCCCATCGGAACACATGTGTTGCTTTTTAAGGAAGGAAATATCATAATGCTGTTGCGAAACTTGAACCCAAAGCATACGTATGATTGTCAGAGGACTTTACCGATATTCAATCAGGCCAGATTATTTTCAAATGTAATCGAGATGAATTAGTTCGATTTGGCTCCATCAGACTCTACCTTCCCATACATCTTACGACGACGATAATTTCCGGTAATCCCAGCCTATGTGATGACAGTCACCATATATCACAAGGATAAACATAAAGCCATGTAGACATATGTTTAAACACTGCCGTTTTCTCACATGGACAAATTTACGTGGCCTTACCACGATCCAGAGTATCGCATCAAGTGAAAGTAAACATTCATCAAAATCAACAATAAGGAGAGCTGTTGAATGATGGAAGAATTTTTACAAGAAATGTCGTTTTCCATGAAATTTTTGAGCAGTTATGCATGCAAAAGATGTGATCCTATTCTAAGAATGGGTAACTTTAGCTAGTTATTGATATTTGTCATATTTTTGAAATGACTGTTGGCATACGTTTTCATGAATTTTGTTTTTATATACATAACAAATCAGAAAAATTGCATTCTACTTTTCCTTTATTTACAGTTTTTTAACAGGTTTCAATATAATCCTGCAAATTTCAAGGTATTGATTGCATTGACAACAGCATTCCCATTTATTGGGATGATGGGATAGATGATTGGTAGTTCAGTAGTTCAGAGAGTCCAATTAAATTTGTAGTTCCAATTAAAACCCCTTGTCAAGAAACAGATGAATTTCTGTATCTTTCCCAAGTTCCATAAATGAGTTAAGGAAAAACAATGTATTTTCCTTTGTGTTTTCAGGTTTGAAATTGTGGGCCTGCTGTAGACAGGATGAAGCTCTAAACCACTACAAAAAAAGAACTAAAGGAAGAGAACTATACATTGCATAAAATTCGATTTCGGGAATGAAGCATTTCGGTTATGATCAATTAAAGTGCAAGGCTTCAGGGGTAATTGTAAATCTGTCACGCGAATTGCAAGTTTGTTGGGGGAATTGAAAGTTGGTGTAGAGCCATTTTGCAATATCATAAGAAAAATTTGTGGCAGGGACAAATGAGATTTATCTACAAAATTTTACAATACTGTCATGCCAAATTATTGTTTTCATTGGTACGATTAGGATTAGACAGGGCGTGTAGCCTTTGAACTACAGCCATTCATTCAGGCTTATTGTGCATAGTTTTCTTTACAGTTCATACAACAGTCCCACTCTTTCCTAAGAAGAGCAGTATTTTTTTTGGATGAAGTTTCTTCAAAGTCGGTAGGCATTAAGATGTATGAGCTAAGGGCCTGAATCTACAATGTGCAATAGCCTCGCATTCGCGTACGACGTGCTCCGATATTTCATCCTCTTCCAGGTATAGCCATATTAGTAGTAGGTGATATACCTATCCAATGCATGTGTTTGTTAAGTTTGCAATGTCCGGTTAGGACTCCTGTAATAATTCTGAATTGATTCCTAGATAGACTTTTAAAAGATCCATGCTCTTCTTTGGTTAAGCTCTTTTAATAAATCTTTTAGCTTTTCTGGAGCCTACCATAGAAGTCCATCTCTGTCCATTCTGGATCCAGTTGTGCATGGTAAGCTTCACGGTGTTTTAAGAGATACCGCAAAATGGTTCCAGTCCTATGGGGGCATGGATGCTCTTTTTTTGGCCAATAAATCTGTACTATCATTCCCATCAATTTCTGAGGGTCCTGGCATGCATTGAAGTATTAATGTGGTTCCTTGTGCCAAGGTTTGTTAATGCTTGAACGCATTCCCTCATTTACTTCGTTTTGACCTCAGTTGATGAGATGGCTTTCAATGTCGCTTGGCTATCTGTACAGATTTATGTATTAATAAATTTTTATTAGTGTAGGTTGTATTTTCCTAGGCTTTGATAAATATGAGTTGTGGACTTTACACGATATTCATTGGTATAATTGTAAGATGCTTAAAAAAATGTTCCTTAGTTTCTTTTATTTCATTATTCATAACTAAAACATTTTGGATTCATCTTTACATTTTCAGATGTTATGTAGACTTATCATGTTTACTTAATTACACAGCATTATTTTCATGTTGACTGTTTTGCCTGCTGGACAGCTCTTACAACCTTTTACGTAAGTAACGAAATTTTCACACTTATTTTAGGGCAATAAAAATGTTGCGAAAAATTACCAAATGTATTTTGCATCTCTATACGGGTTAGGAACATTGTGTGCGTAAAAAACGGAGTGTCTTTCTTTCTTTCTATATCTAAGGATTTCAATAATCGGACTTCGCCGTGAAATCGGAATATGAGACAAAGGGCGGTATTTCAGCTCTTACAGCTCATTGTTCTTGTTCTAAACTGTCCAATATTTGTACACGTTCTTTTCACAATATGTCTTACGTTAGGACTGCACCTATAATATGACCAGTAGAGTTAATATAAGCAATAAAACGATCCTGGAAACTAATACATGCCAGGATCGACGCTATCTAAATATTTGCTCACCCTGCGAAGGACCATAAAAATTTTACCGTTTTCTGTTTTTTTTTTGTTTTTTTTTTTTTTTTGTTCAGAAAATCATCAGTATTGATGTACCCGTTCATTAAAATCCCTTTAATATACATAGACGAAAGGATTGAAAGAAGATTAGGGCACATCAGAGGAGTCACTGAGTTTCTCTAAAGAGATCCAAGAATCGCTTCACTTATGATGAAAACCCAATGAACACGGCAGGCGTCGCGTCGCTTTGACAGTTCAATAGAATATACGTGTTTAAGTTCGTGCTGGCTAAATGGCTGCCGCTCTTGCCAGATTCGTCGCGAAAGTAGAGCAATGTTCTACTTTTAACGCGCGGCACACGCTTTGACAGTTCTTTTGATTGATTTTAAACTGTTTATATGCTTGGTAAGCTGCAAATGCAAGAACTGCCACATTTAATAACTCTGATATATCCACTATTTTACTTTTAAATAATAACTCAAGCTTTTCTATAACTTTTGCTTTTTATAAATAAATCTTAAGAGTACCAACGCGACGCGTCCATTTGGTCTTGCTCAAATTCAATACGCGTCTGCCACGGAGAAGTGTCAAGGCGACACGACGCCTGCCGCGTTCATTGGGTTTTCACCTTTAGGGTTTTAAATAGGTAAAGAAAGAAGGATCCCATCAGAAAATTTTCTGTCCCTTCAATTTGATACATTGAGTGAAATTTACCTCCCACCGCGTTTATATACAAATTGAATGTCTCTGGAGTTAATATGCAAATTGGGAACGTTCGGCTTGCACAGCTCAGTAGCATACGCAAATCGAAATCTGTGCAGATTGAGTGGCTCCGAATTGATATACGAATTGAGTGGCACGCTATCTGATTTAGACAGTTATAATAATGTAGTTGAAATCTGCCTCCCGCCAAGTTAAGTGGAAAGCCATCCGACCCAAAAAAAAAAAAGAACAGTTGTATGAGCATTGAGTAGATTCTACTTTCCATTGAGTAAGTACCACGTATTGAGTAGAACTTCAGCCGACCAGCAAATCAGTAGTATCTCCGTTAAGTAACATCTGCTTCCCATCAAGTTCACTTCCCTTGCTCTTCACTAGTACAGAAGAGTAGTTCAGACTAGTTAAGAGACAGTAAGATAGAAATAGGCTTAGATTAATTAGGGTATAATTAACTCTGTTCCAAGTGATAATTTAACCGAGGCAATGAGAGATCTTGTGACGATCGATCAGATCAATTGACAGTCGCCCGAGTACGGAGTATTATTTTTATAATCTAAATTTATCATTCCGTTTGCAACATGATACGGTCAAGTAGATTAAACACTCACACATACATAGTAATTAATTAATTAATTTGTTAGTCGTCTGTGTGTCCGCTTATTCCCATGATAGATCGAGATCACATTTAATTAGACAGCTGAAATTTTATACAGAATATTTTTATGAGAAAAATAACGTTAAACTCGTCAATGGGGAAAATCTAAAATCGGGTAACACCGGTGCAGTATTGGCATTTGGCAAATCTACAGATATGTCTAATATGGACTGACATAGAAATACAAATAAAAATACAGGGTGTCCCATATGTGGTGTTGTGTTACACCCGAAGGCTATGGATAGGTCATGCTTAGACAAGCAAAAAATTGTAATGAAATGGAGAGGGGAGGGGGGGGGATCCTAACGTCTTCCGAGATAATGGGACCTAAACGTCACACCCTTTGATGATGATTTAAAGTTTGTTAGATTGATAATCGTTAGACATTTCCAAAGGTCTATAAATTTTTCCTCTTCTCTTCACCGTTTTGAATTTATGGCTCAAAAAATTTAAAAACTTCGGAATTTTAACTTGTTTTTTTTTTTATTTTACTACTATTTTTATCAAAAAAACACATCATCAATACCAATTTTTCATATTGCATTTAAGAAGCCCAAAAACTTTCCTTTAAGGCATACCACCGACCAAAGATGCAAATGCGTCTTGCATGCACGACGCACTTGCATCATGCTTTTCAAAAAAGCATCACATATACTTTTAAGTGACACGCCACTCACCAATGCAGCAATTGCTTGATGCAAGGGTGTACTCATGCTGCAAACATTTTCGTGTGAACATTGCGTGTACAGCTTTTGCGTGAAGCATCGATATTTGGATGAGATATTCATAGGACGACGTCATGATAAAAACATTTCCTTTATAATTTAAGCATTTTGCTTGCGAGTATGCAGTGCAATTGCTCTTTTGATGAGCCGCTTACTATACAGCATATGACCCAGTAAACATTGTGGCGATAAATCGCAATAAAAATTGACTGCCCTTTTATTGCCATAGCGATGTTTTGGCGATAGCTCGCGAATTAAACTCAATTAGATTCCCGCAAACATTACGATTGGCCTATGAATCACTTTCTTATTGCTAAATTATTGCATTTTTATTGCCTAGATCCCTGGTACCAGATGTAATAACAGCGAAGTGTACATATACAAACTATTTTCAAAGAAATAAATTTTACCGTTATCGACAATATTTCAGTACTCTCCCTTTGATAGTTTCCTCATATGAAGTTGTGATTTAGAGACGATTGAATTGGAAAACCAAGAATATAAAAATATTTATCGCCATAATGATCATAAAAAGAATCGCGTACACGATTCATATGCGAATCAACATTTATCCCCGTTAAAGTAAACGGAAGCGATAGATATGTATATAATTCCGGCAACATAAAATAACTTTTATGCGATAATATGGCGATTTGCCTACAATTGACAAACAAACGCAAGAAGATAAGAGTATTTATCGCCATAGCGATCATCAAATTATTAGCTTAAACTATTCATATGCGATGAAACATTTACCCACGTTTAGTTAAAAATAAATGATAAAAATGCATTATTGCCAGCAATAAAAATGCTCGTTGTGGTAAGAAATTATAAGAAAACGGTTCGTAGGCTAATCGTAATGTTTACTGGGGAGATGTACCTACTAATATGCATGATGCATATGCACGACGCAATTGCATCTTTGGTGGAAAGCCTGCCTAAGATGATACACACACTCCATACCCAAAATATCCTTTCTGCGGTTTTTGCAACTTTTCTTGAACATAGTCCAGCGAAAAGGACTAAAAAGCTATTTCCAACAGATAATTGCCAACTTTCTTGCATTTATTGAACTTTTTCGCAGGATATGCTTAAGAAAAAGTTCAAAAAATATAGAAATGTTTACATTTTAATATAGTTTTTTAATTTTTACATTTGTTGAGCCATAACTTCAACACCGGCGAGAAGCAGGGGGGGGGGGGCATTGGAAGAAAATAACAACGGTTATCTATTTAACAAATTTAAATAAATCAGCATCATAGAAGTTACAGGTTAATCTATAAAAACATACCCATATCTCAGAAATCGTTAGAAACCCCCCCCCCCCCCCCATACAATTTTTTAGCTTGTCTAAGCATAGCCATAGCCTTCGGGTGTAGCACCACATACGGCAGGGTGCCCCGGTTATAACCAAAATAAAGATATGCCTATATTTGTCAGCATTCATTTAGTGTATCACGTAAATTGGTTTTAGACCAATTACAACAACTTTCCTAGTCTTACACAATCCTCAGTCAGTACTAATGAAAACTCGATTTTAATAGGCGTAAGTAGTCCGGGGGAAAAATTGAATTGAATCGAAATTGGAATGCTTTTTAGTTGGCACATCTTATCGTATGATCTCTCTTATTTTTTGAAATAAATCACGAGGTATATAATGTATAACGCAAGCTGAATTTATTTGTAAACTGAACCTGATTTGTATATTTAACAAAATCACGAAGCTACCTAAATACATGAGTAAAAATATCCAAAAGAGCACTTCAAATTTAAAATCTTATTGACGAAAAGAAAAGATAATTGGCCTGCTCCCTCCACTAAAAAACAGAAAAACATCAATTTTCCAATTTGGGGAGATGGGAGGGGGCAGGCACTTCCTTCAATGGCTTACCATAACAATTTGCTTAAAGAAGTTACAATGGAAATTGATTTTCTTTCATCCGGCTAAAAGAGGTTTCCACTTTCATGATATGTTACGAGAGTACATTGATAAAAGACCACTTGGCGTTCTCGCTAAATATAAACTTTCCCATGCCCATAAAAACGAAAATGCTCCAAAGTACGTAAGGGGCCACAACTAATTGTTTGTTGTTATCTACACAATTTGGTTTTACCGTAATTTAACTGGCGCATTTCTACTAATTTGATGAAAACCCCCAGAAATTCTCCGAGATATGAGTGGGCTTTCAACTTCAACTGCTTTTCCTCTGACTCATCAAGTTATGTAAGGCCTTCTTCTAAGCGTGTCGTAGACGACATCGTGACAGCTTCACGTCGTCGTCGTGGTCGTCAGTCAGTTGTGCATCAGGTTACCTGTCTCAGCACTTCAGCAGGTTTAATTTAACCATCTTTTTCTTATCTTGTTGTTTGTGTTGTCGTCGCTGTTGTTTTTTTTTTATTTTTTTTTATTACAACTTATGCTGGCAGACTAAAAAGATGTTGAAGATAACTGAGCAAGAAAATGTCACAAACTCGTCAACCGTAGGGTTTGACCTGGTACGGAAGTGAATTTGTCTGTGCATGACTACATCATATAGAAAGAATGTTCCAGCAGGCTCAAGCTAATTAAGGTATGTGTAAATAGCGTAGTACCTACCTACCTAGACAGAAGTGCTCTAAAGCTGTTTTTCTATATGCACGAGTCCAACTACTTCAGTTGCTTGTTTGTTTATCCAAGAGGAAAATTTGACTTTTTACTTATATTTCTGTCATCATAGCAAACGGGTCCACTTATGTCTGGGTGATCTCCTGGGCCCTGGCAGCGGCTAATAGCAATCTTGTAATTTTTTGTTGTTTGGTTTTTTTTTTTTTTAGTTTTTCATTTTGCTACTTCAACGTTACGCCCAACATTTTTTAAGTAATTGTTAGAGTTTTGAGAATTTATACAGAGATGCTTCGTTCATCAGAGCACTTAATTAGGTCAAATTGACTTTGATGATGTTTTTTTTTTCCAGAAACAGAGCGATTAATTGGGAAAGCGGAAAAATATTATTTTTAGTAGGATGAATGAAAATTGTGTGCTCTATAAAAGCATAGAAATATAGAAAAATATATCAAAAGAATATCTTAAGAAAACTATTCTATTTTTGGTTTTAGATGGAAAAAAAATTAAATTCCCTGTAGTTTAATTCTTCCTTCAACTCTTTGAGAAGAGTCTCCAGTGATAGATGCGGAAATTCATTTAGATATTTCTTGAAAATTCTTACAATTATAATCTAGAATTTTAGGTCGGTCGGTTCCTCGCCATGATGCAGCATCATGGTGCTTGGTTAAAATAGTTAAAAAATGTTTATCTTTTTACCGCCCTTAATTCACAATGGTGATGCGGTTGTTAGCTTTTCGGATAACTCTTACCTTTTTATTGTAATAAATTCGCTACTAATTCCTTTACCGTCAAATATCATTTTGCCCCCCCCCTCCCCCTCCCCTCTCCAACGAACAATGAGAATTTTTAATGTGCTTATTGAGTTTACGAATTCTACTGATGGTATTTCCCCTGTTCTTACTGCTGAGCCTCCTTGCTCTTACCCCTGCGCAAGTTCTCCCATTTATGTGTTCTATTCTAAAGAAACTTAGAGTCTTCCGTATATCCTAAAGTAGGCTAATTGCCATAAATTCTGAAACATACATTAACACGTCGCTAACGAATTATATTGATACCAACCATTCCATTAGAGATCGCAAATATGGTTTCCGTCTTGGTCGTTTAACAGGTGTCCTATTGCTGTCTTGGCTTTCGATAGAGTCTGTATTTTAGCTTAACTCAGTTATTGATTTTGACTTCTTACTTTGCTATCTTAAATTAAAATGTGCTTATCTAAAGGCTCCATTTGTGTAGTCTTGGACTGCACCACATCGAATATCATCATATCAGTGCCAGTATGCCTCAAGGCTCTATTCTCTCTCCCATTTTCTTCTTATTATTCAATTATTTTGCTTATAACGGTACCAGTGATTTCATGTATTCTTTTGACTCTCTAATTCACATTAGCTGCTGTTCTTAAATCAAAAAGAGTGGCATTAATAATGTGGGAACTGACACCATCGAAGAATCTCTATCTGAAATGGACGCGAAAACCTACTTCAATAAATGAACAGTAACAACGCTAAGAACAAAGATTATTGTCGACCTGTTAAATCATTCTGCAGAATGCCTCAGGGTGAAGTCCCCTCTCCAATACTCTGACTATAATAGCCATGAGCCAATTACTGATAGTGATAGGTGCAGGTGGTTGCTAATGTGGATGATTTGGTTTATGATACCGGGAATATTTTCCTCCGTAATCAGTAAGGTTATAAAATTTATCTTGAAGCCAAAGAAAAATTAAACTGATGTTGTTTTTCACAAAAATCAAACTCCCTACGCTCACTATTCTCCAGCAAAAAGTATTTGGATTTAATTGTGGACCCGAAGTTAAACTGACAGGAAAATAATAATGTATACATTTTTATGCCTGCAATACAAAGGAGTTTTCGGAAAGAAGTGAATCTCAAACTCAAGATAGTTCTTTGGTTGCACACAGTGGTGATACAGCTTTAAGATACTGACAAAACAGCAAGGTTTGACTCTCTACTGCTATTATGAGTTCTATAAAATGTTCTCAAGATGTAAAGACCTGAATACCTATGCATCAAATTCAGAATTATGTCGTCTGAATATAACCAAATTAAAACAAACGAGCTGATTAACAGGACTATAGCGAGATTGATAATCAGCACAGGTAGAATAGTCTGGTGGGGGGTAAAACAAGCTGAGAGGATGGGAGTTCTGCTGGATAATACACATTTCTGCAGTTACAATTATACAAAATGAGATATAGAACTACTTCACTTTCCTTTTCGGTGCTTGCCAGGAGAGGACATGGGGCCTTAACAACATCTTTTCCGACAATCTTGAAAAAATCTTGACGAAAAAGGTGAAACAAATAGGTGGAAATTCCTCGTTTTTAGAACGAAATTGATTGAAAATAATTTCAATGAATTTCCAAATTGCATAAAAATGCAGAAAAATATGGATAGCTTTCATTATTGGACTTCTATGGTAGACGATCAGAGATAATCATAGTTCATACTGATGAGACCTCTCTGATCGCTGGGCCGAAACGTTCAATTTTTCTGCATTATTGTTAAAACAAATAGCCTACTTCTTAAATTTCACCAACGGAATTTATCGTGGCTTCACACTATTTTTGCTTTTAGGGCCACTACCAATATACAATCAACAGATCTTACAAAATGTGGCATTAAAACCGGGTCTAGCATTAAAACCGGGTCTAAGTATATACTATAAGCTCTAAATGTAGCCCCATCACAACAAATCATGATGCTTCAAATATCAATGATAATACTCAACGTATTTATACCTGGATATGCAACGTAATTTGCCTAAAATAATGTGTCGGATTTAGTGGAACAAATTCAACCGATCAATTTTGGATCCACTTCTTCAACATATCCGAGCCCCTTGTTTGTACTTCATGAGAATTAAATAAATAAAATTCTTAGAAATTCACAACAAGAAATAGTACTTCACATGAATAAAATTATCTTCAAGGAAAATTCTGATTAAATCTAGGTCTGAAAACCTTCTTTAAAATTAGTGGTCAGGGATCACGGTCAATAGATAATTTCTAAAGAAATATGTTGCGAGGTATTGCTTGATAGAAAAGAAGCGGAGTGAACTGAAATAGCCCAGTAACCCATAATCAGGCATAGGTACATTTTATAAATAGTTCCCAGCGGAAAATCTGATCAGGCCTTCGACGTGAAGGCTTGTGAAAGCAGTAAAAGATGAAAAGCTGAACAATTTTTGAAGCATGTTGAAAGGTGCAATGTATGTTTTCAAGATCGTTCTTGTTTCATTTATGAAATCATATTCATGCAGTTGGTTTTAGCTTGGACAGAGTAAATTCAATTGTGAATTGTTGTGTTTTTTAATAAAGTGCAACATTACACAAGAAATAAAATGAAAGAAAAACTTTCTAAATAATTCATGTAGGCAAAAAATGGAACTTCTTTTAAATATCCGTAGATATATAATCCATTTTGCTTCCAAGGAAGATAGGAGAGCAAGCACACGAAGAGCTTTAATTACATCGTCCCAAGGGCATGCCTATATAAATGTCATATAAGGTGTCCAGTGAAGAGGTATGCAACCTTATTCCTTTCAAGGAGCTTAGGGTGAAGCGCACGAAAAAGCTTGAATTGCTTCCTCCCTAGGATGCCTAAACGAATGTCCTATGAAATCCAATATTTAGGCATGCATCATATCTTCCAAAGAAGGCATCCGGTTTGAATAATGGTATGATTTCATTAATCGCTGGGTAATTACAGATAGGACCTAAACAGTTAGCTTAATTTATAGTTTTCCACTTCCAGACAATCTTTCTTGAACACGTAATCAGCTGAAATCTTATCAGAATTCGTCATCAATTTATTCAGTCACAAAAAGAATTGCGCCAAGCACTTTGTTTATATTCTGATTTCTGACCAAAATATATACTCAGCCAAGTCATGTTGGTAGTTGTAAATGTTACGCTATACTATATAGCTAACTATGTAGAAGCAGCAGATTGTTGTGAATTTCCAATAAGCCGCAGCATTCCTCAGCCTATCAAGTTACCTCCTCTGTAAGAGCGATCAAAGTGAGCGTCAGTAAGTGAACAATTAAACAATTCGCTTCGAAACTGGCCGCACCTATAATAGTTGGAATTATCCTATCGAGTTACTACCAATAACTGCGCGAAACGAGACATCAATGACAAGCCCGTAGTAACTCACCCGACCGCCCGCTCATCCCGTCGTCATGCACCGACATCAAGTGAAACTCTTAACCCAGGTAAGCCTACAAAACAGTAATCACAGTTTACACCTGGCTCGTCTGTCCTAACTTCGCTAGAACCACGGCAGCGGGGGTCTAGTTACTGTAAAGCAAAGAAGATACATAATGTCTGCTCATGGGAATAGCAATTATAATCGAAGAGACGGCATACCTAGGTATCTATCAAATAAATTAAATACATAGAAACGCTTAAATCAAATGGCAAAGGTGAAACAAAACGCCGCAACTGGAATCAAACTTTAATGACTCTAGGTAGGTAGGTATTTCACAATCAGAATTTTCCTGTTTCTTTCTAATAAGAATAAGATCAATTCAATAAGAAACGAAACTTACATCGAAATCCTTTAGAGGTACTGCTGCAGTAAGATGATCCTTGGAGTGCAACAACCAATAACAACAACACCACCACGTCCAACCAGATCTAGCCGACGAATACTATATTCACATAAAATTCAACATATTAGAGCACCACGAATATTGGGGGACCACCCAGCATCCACTCCGTCCAGAGTTCTTTGAAAACAAAAAAATCACTTATAATTCAAAGAAGACGACGACATTCACAGTTAAAATTCAAAAACACTTGGACAAGGTGTGAAAATGTAAACAAGATGAGAACGTCCAGTCCAGACGATGTAAAATCGGATCGGAGAATGAATGCAAGACACACTCTGAGTCTGCTGGTTTGATGGCACTACACTAATTTTTCACTTATTCCTTAATATAAATTACACTCATGAAGACATTTTCTTTTGTTATGTGCGGTGCTTTTCTTTTATAATTCCAGAAATTCGATTTTATTTACAATTTACAACAACACAACAGGGAGGAAAACAACAGACAATATTCTCGGAAGCAAAAGCAAAGCCCAGCCGTTCTGCGTAAAGTCTCCAACTTCAGTGACATTTGTTTTGAGAAAGCACGATGGATGGATGGAGAAGCTCTTGTCGGAGTTCCACTCCGTTCAGATTTTGATCACTCGGTCGCGGTGTGTGGTGTGTTGGCGGCTAATACATTCCACATCATAACTTTAGGCTGGGGAAAATTAATATGAATTTAACTTGGAAATTTTCTGTTGTTTTTTAATTTAATTTACATAGTTTTTTTTTATATTTATTTTTTTGCAACTTTACAGAGCAGGAAAATAAATTTCCAAGAATAATTTTTCTTAATAGTAGAAAATCACCTGAAGTCATTTTAAATGAATCCACAATTTATTTCTACCCCTTAAGGGGAACGGCATTTGTAAACAAAACAAACTAGCAGGCAGCAGCTGCTGATATGTTGCTCAATTTTTAAGATTTGCCATGAGAGGCATTGCCAGATTTGAAATATATATGGTTGTGTGTACTTTGCTTACTATATTTAGCAAAGTATGACAATTGAATTTTTCTCGAGGGCGAATAACGAATAAAAATCGAGTAATTTTTAAATGAATCTTGGAATTTCGTTAAAAGTTAATTAAATGTGTGAAACTTCGCTTAACACTGTTTCTCAGTTTTTAATCCGATTTTTTTAAGAAGCTTATTTCGAACGCAAGTAATTCTGTTGCTTAATCTCCAGATATACGAGTACAGTCCAATTATAAATTCTGTTACCAATATAAAACGTTATTCAAAATAGTTTGTTTTTATTTTGCCATATATATGTATGTATGTATGTAGTAATTAATAGAAGCAAATGTTCACTTAAAGTGACTGCCTTCTGCGTCTATACAGGATCATAAACGGTGTGGTCATGGTCAGCGTGGTACTGTACTGTGGCGTGCATGGTTTTCATAGACAATCGTTTACGAGCTGCCTTCGGTTTGATGTTATTTTGAGACTATCTAAATTCCTTCTTGTAGAGCATGCTCTCCAGTTCTCTGTCAATACACAAATAATAATGCAGTGGCTACAAACCTGCGCTTCTCGAGGTTCAATCTTTCGCTGCAATAAAATCAGGAATATAATCAATTAGCCACTCCTGCGTCGCATTGGCTGTAGATATGTATGTGCCGAATCCTGCCGGAAAACCCATCTACCTCCACTGAAGTGAACATTAGTTAAACCCTTCACATCGACTTCTAGGACATCTTATTGATACACTCTTGTCCAACTTTTAATGGAAATTGCATCTTGCGCCGCAGGTAATGCCCTGGAGTTGTACACAAGCTATCGGTTGCGCCATTAGACCTAACAGAGTCTCTAATTTATCAACACAGGTACCCTCTATAACCATCATGACGTCGAATTACGTTAAAAATCTGGGGCTACTCATGGATCCTAGTCTCTCACCTAGAAAGCACATATAAAATCGATGTGCTCACAAACATATCGGACTTCGTTCTGTCTATGCAGTTTCTCCGCATATTGATGAGACCACAAACTGAGACAACTTACAACTAGATTTGAAAATCTCCATATGAACCCGGATCACTTTTTGAAAGCTCTTCAACATTTTATTCAACCAAAGAAAGCTATCATTGCGAAGAATTTATGTAGCATAATACAGCAAGAGAGAGAGAATATATAGAGCTTCTATTTGAGGGCCATTAGCTCGTTATAATTCGACAGCTGTTTTGTGAGTTTTTCACATCTAGATGTAACTGCTCAATGCATCCTCCACTTTATTTATGCTTACATTGTACTTTATCCATTTTCTCAGACCAAGCTTCTGCCCGCCTTCAAGGCATGTGCTAGGTATGTTCTCAGCAGGGCGCATACTGGTCCGCTATTGGAAATTCTTCTTCCTGGATTGCTGAAATGCATGTACAAGCTCAAGGAATTATCCTTCATACATAACGTCATAATTGGTTTTCTGTCTGGGCACGTGCGTAATCTCTTCTTTTCATGGAGTGGAAAAGACAGCCGCAGACTGATATAGCCAAGGCTGAATACTCAATTCGACAGTACGAACATCTTTTCACAAGGCGTTACGAAGTGGATTAGTCTATCCGAGGACATCAGAGAAATTGGCTTCACCAAAGAATTTCGAAAGAAAGCTATGCGCTCTTTCGGAGGCCTGATTGATTTCTAAACGCTTGTCACAATAAGTCTTGCCTACTGATATAATCCTTATCTGGTAGATAAGGGCTGTCTCACTATATTATATGTATTCAATAGTTTATATACATCTATCTGTATTCGGTTGCCTTCGGCTTTCGGATTGCGAGGCATTGTGGAGGAATATATCTTCGCGTATATACCTCAGTAGTGCTCAGAATTACTAATTGTAGATAATTAACTGCATATTAGCTGTCTGCTACTTTCAACTATAGTAGTTGTCACTCTTTAATGTGAACGTTAATTTTAAGTATTGATAGTTGGTTTTAGCCTGAACTTTAATTTTAAGTATTGATATTCAGTTATCTGTAAGGGCTGTCCGCAAAAATTTGCCGTTAGCTAAACAACTATATTATTATTATGTTATTTATATATACGTCACCATTACACTCACTCAACACTAACTTTAAGTTTAACTTTGGACACTTACGTATCCGTAAGAACTGTCTGCTGACCAATTATTTATATATTGTATGCATGTGTCTTATCTATTATTAGGATTTTGTTGATTATCGGTTTTATTGTGCTACCTGCAAAGGCTGTCCGCTAGTCCTACCGATGTCTAATAACTATATTCTCAATATATCACTAACCTTACTCAAAGAACTTTAAAATTAATATTAATTTAGTAAGGACTGTGTGTTGTTCAACCATTCTTCCCATCTTCTCACTAGCTGTAATGATCTTATTGTTTGTTTTGCTGATTACTTTAATCTCTTTAATGCAGTAATACCAAACGTGGCTGTACGTAGCTTTAAACAGGGGTATGTAAATAAATGATTTTTGATTTGTTTTGAATTGATTTGATTTAATTCCTTTCTCACCGAAATAGACGAATGTGACACCTTAATGAGGGGCTTCCCACCAAACTATCCATGAGCAAGATGATGCTGATGATGATAACCACGTTAAATCATTCGAACAGCATTTTACCTTTCTTTGGATGCCTTAGTATATTTCCTCGGTTTGCTTCTTTGAAACCTCTTTAACCGGTAAAAAATTTCTCGTCCGTGAAAGGAATGTTGTTTGTGTACCATTGTAAGAACCGCTTAAATACATCTTTCGAGTCTATTTTTTTCAACTAAATGTTAAAAGATGGCTTTAATTTGAAGATCATCTCGAATAAGCCTCGTCATGGAGCTGGTTGAAATACTATATACAAATTCCTGCAAAACTCCTGCGATGGGATTTTCTCTGTTACCCCACTACCACTCCATGCTAACATATAACAAAGCTGAAGTCAAACTGGCTTGTATTGTATTTTTTATTCGATAATGTAAGAGTTAACGGTATTATTCCTTGTAATTTGTTGAAACGATGGAAAACGGGCTTTCTTAGTATTATTTTAGAACATATTGATGTGATGAAGAAAATCGAATCTAGCTCAACATTTGCTGTATATAATGTACACGAAATTTGAGTTTTCCTGTGTCTAATCTCAAGTGCGGCTACTCAGGGAGCTAACAATAAATTTTTTACTTTGGAGAAAAGGAATAGCAGTCAAACCACGTTTGGCATGTTCAGTGGCAGCGAGTGAAATCTTTTCGATTCTTGTCGATATATTTCTTTGTGACTCTGTTAAATATATACTATTATCTGGTATAGTGATACACAGGGTGTCCCTGTTAACTGTATCAGAATTTTTGTAAATGGGACATCTATCATTTGAGTGGGCAAAATAGCAAAAATTTTATTTGGAGTGCGCGGGGTCGGGTGGCTGTAAAATGCGCCATTCGGGAACCAGGGCAAGTTAAACATCATATACATTCATATATTATGAATCCCCCTATTACTTAAAAACAACATATCCTATGACGATAAATTAAAATAATTCCTTTTCCTCTCCTTTCCGTTTCGAAATTATGACTCAACAAAAATTAAATTTCGGAATTTTAACTCAGTTTTATTCATTTGACTACAATTTTTTTTTTCCCCAAAAAAACCGGAATTTTTCATATCAAAACTAAGAAGCTAAAAAACTTTAGCTTAAACTTATCTACCCACTGTTAAGCACGTCACATTTTATACCTATTCTAATAAAAGCGTTTAGTAAGCATAAAAATTTTGTATTTATCCTGCTCCTCTGGAGTGAATTCATACAGTAAAATGCAGCCGGCTATGGCAGCTGTTGATGTGGCTTGGCTAAATGTGTGGCTTGGCTAAATGCTAAATGACAGTTGTTAGTGCTGAAAAAATCCTAGTAGCTGGCTTCGTACATATTTGGCTGATTTGGCATAGCTGGCTGGTATATATTTGAGGTGCTACCCAGAGCAGCTAACTAAGCCAAACGCAATATACATTTGATATTTTAGTTAGTTGGTTTTTTTTTTATATTATAGGAAATAATATAAACTGCCCCAAAATGGACGTATTAAACAAAGGTACCAAAAATAACCTTAAGCGGCCATAAGGAAACGTACACGTCTGTTTCAGCTCATTTTTGGCAAGCTTACTTACGTACAAATAATTAAATCAATTTCCGTTTACAAATGTTTTGCTTGTTTTTGCACTTTTTAAAATAGAAAACATTAAATGTTGGGATAATAACCCTTACGGTATGTGTCATTTATTTAGACCAAAAGTGTAAATCATTCATAAGTAAACTTCAATTACGTATAGTTTCGAAAGGTTCTTTACGTATACTTTGGACCAACTTTATAGCTGACCCACACCACGCTCGGCCAGTTTGTTTCAAAAATTCGTAGAAAGCACACGGTTTTTGGCGCAAAATGTAGTTCTTTTTGCTTGATAGTCTATCAGAAGTTCACGGCGATTTTGATTTTTTAGTTCATCTATCATTGGTGAATAAACAGCGTAGATTTTGGATACAGTATTGAGACATTCATGATGAATTTAATGCCTACAACATTCTTCTACGGATATCTTACTTCTGAAAAAAAAAAGGATTTACGATGTTTTTTGGGCATTCACTTTTTAAAATCTAATAAAATGCCGAATTCACAATGCTGAGTAGAGTATAATTCTGTAGTGTCAACTGGCATTCGTTTTTTCGCACGCAGTAGTGCACATATCCATCTCTGTAAGGCTCTAAGTAGAGTAGAATGGAGCTGCATGAAAATAGGTTCTATTCCATTTGCAAAAGCTTACAAACTGGAATTTCGAAATACTCGCATGTAGATGGCGTGGCAAAAGCTCCATAAATTCTGTTTATCATAACTAACATGTTTTCATGTTATTTTCTGATTTTATATTTTTTATAAATACTAATAAAAAACAAGATGAGTTTTTTGCCAACCTCTTGATTTAAAAACAAAAAAAAAGTACGTTAATTTTTAGCTAGTTTCGAAATGGTGCAACAGGTTTCTTATTTTGACAACGATAGTTGCTTGCTTGTTTGTTGATTTGGCGTTATTATGGCGTTTTTTTCAAACAGATTACGTTTGGACTTTTTACCGGGTTAAACTTAATTTTGTTCAAGAAAGAATTTTTTGGGATTCTCCAGTATATAGCAAAAGCTAAAAGATGTTTTGTATTTTTCCTCCTGGGAATGTATAGGAGTGTTTTTTCCTCATATAATTCACACCCAGAATTTATTCTGAGTTTATATGAGAAGAGATCAGTTTGATCTATTTTCAAGCGTCTGCAGCAGGCAGAAAACCAAGCTGCACCGATGAGTGTAAGGTTTTCTGCTGACACGAAACGCTTCTTCTTCTTCTTCGTTTTCTTCTTTATTTTTCAGCCCACTGCGTGGCGTATACAGGTTCGATTCTCTTCGAATGAATCTGTTTCTTTAAAATTTTTTAAATTTTTTTAATAAATAAAAAAAATTTTTTTTCTATTTTTCTCAAACTTTTCATTTCTTTCTTCTTCTTTTCATTTTTTCATTTGTTTTTCAAATCACACAATTTCGATATTTGTGACCTGTTTATGAGTCAAACCAAGACTTGAAACTTGTCACCAGAAATTAATGGGTTGTGTGATGAAATAACAAATTAGAACATTTTTTAGCTTTTGCTATATACCGGAGAATCCCAAAAAATTCTTTCTTGAACAAAATTAAATTAAATTCCAAAGTTCAAGCTTCAGTCTACGCTGCATTCTGAACATCTTCGTTCTGGACTCAAAGCTAACTATGCTACACTCTGCTCCACAATCTGCATTGTGAATTCCGCATAAACGTTCTAACTGGCTGACGCGAGCTGCCGACAATCTTGCTCGGCATACCCACGGCATCTACTCGTGTTTCTCTGACGTCATATAACCTTGCAGCCGTGCGTGAAGTGCACGTGATTTGGACTTATTGCTACTAATCAGATTATCAGGGTTCAATAAAAGCAGTGGATATTCTCAGGAGACGTTCAACCGCACCCCAAAGTGAAGCACATATAGAGAGTATTGGGAAGAAAATAGTTGCCTCATTTTTTCGGATATACCGGTCACGAGGACACAATTCCACTGGAAGATTGTTGCACAGTCAATGTTTTGAATGGCACAAAATAATTTGCTTGCCGGATGCTTTCATAAAGAATAAAATACGCAGATTGATCTTTTCAACAGGTAGCAAGCGATAATGGCAGAAACCTACAAAAATTTTGTTTCTGAGATGACTGCCAGAACTGTGGGCTCAATATATTCTGCATTGATTCAAGCATATGCAAAAGTGCATAAGACATAAATTCAATTAATTCGAAAAACCATAAATATAAAAAAATTTATAAAATAAAATAATTCTGGGGAGGCGCTCATGAAGTATGCTACAACCGGCTATGATAACTGCAGATGTGGCTATCGTCATTCGGAAATGCAATAGCCAGATTTTTGACCTAACTAAATTACAATTCCTAGCATTCGAAAAATAGTAATAATAGCAAATATAACCATTTATATAAATGAGCATGATTTAATAGACGACGAAGGTAATAAATTATTTTTTGTGTATTTACATTAAATGTAACTCATACTCCAATGATGACATTTCTGAAGCTGCCAATAGCTAAATTCGTTCATAAAGTCAGGAACAGCTATACGCAGCTATGGCTGGCTTCGAAATAGCCATGACTGGTTGCGGCTGTGGCTGCAGTCTACTTCATGAACGCGTTCCAGTAGCAATTGAAGACAGCAAATACAAGTGGATATACACTATAATAAATTCGGCTTGATTCATATTTCCAAGGTGGACCAACAACTCGTTTCTAATTTTTGACCGTCTTTTAAGATTAATTTTAAAAATATTTTTATAATCTGTCTCTGACGCTATTATATAAAAAAAAAATGCTTTTCTGAATATTTTCTGTAATTATACATCTCCAAAAATTTGGGTTTGGTTTTGTTTGTTTCTTTTTAGTCAAGCCAGAGGTTAATTGAAATTGTTATTATTAAAAAAGCAAGTAGCCGTGCATTTTATTTAACCTTGCAAAATATTATTTTAAATTCATTTATTTATAAAGGTTTTTGGTTTTTTTTAAACTATAAAAACTAAAAAAGAAAAATTAAAAACCACAAAGACTTTCGTTTTTTGATATCTCAGGTTCGTTTTATTTCTCAAAGGATATAAAATTATTTAACGAATAAAAAATACAATAAACGCACGGCAAAATAAATGCATATTAAAATGTTATTATATTTGTTTATCTCATAACTATTATTTGATTTTATACAAAACTCTCACTTATTACATTTTAATAAAAAACAAACAAAAAAATAAGAAAAGGCGTTTCAGGACAAATTAGTTATTTTATTGTTGGAACAAAATCATCGTTAAATAGAAAAAGTCTTATTTTTATTAATAATATTATAATTTTTAAAGTAATAATAATAATGTAATATGTATATATAGAAGTACAACAACAACAAACACAAAACTGTACAATCCTTATAGTTTAACAAATTAAGCACAACATCAAAATTTCAAGAAAAAAAAAGAGAAAAAAGAGTTTTTTTTTTTTTTAAACACAGTCTGTTTCATTATTTGAATTGTTTTTGTTTGTTTGTTTTTTTTTTCGTTTTGATTGTTTTTCTTTTTAGATGAAAATCTTAAGATATGAGTGATACCATATTAGAAAAATTCTCGTAGTAAATTTCAACATGTTAAGGGTAAAGAGTAATAATATGTAGGAGCAGTGTGTTTTGCACATATAATAATCGTGATAAAATTGCAATTTTAACAAGAATTAGGATTATGTATGTATATATGTATGTATGTATCTATGTATGTAGTAAGTATGTATACAAATCGCGCATCGATTTAAGAAAATCGCGCACGCACAAAAACTTAGCTCTAAATAATTTCTGTGCCCAATAAAAATAGCAGTCTTAGTTGAAAATCGTTAAATTAGCGTATTTGCCACTAAATTTAAAGAATTGAAGAGATACGTAGAGAATAAGTAACACTTGTCTTCAAAATCAAAAATGATTTTTTTCTTTTCTTTTTCTTTTCAATTTAAATTCTGCCGTTTGAAGGAACAATTTCTTTTTTTCTTCTTCTTCTGTTGAGATGAGAAGGCGTCAAAAAAGTTAAATTTTTACACAATTTAGTTGTTAACAAACTGAGGCAGGTGAAATTGATTTTTTTTTCTCGTTTTTGTTAAGCTTAATTAGAATAAACAAAAAAGAAGAAAAACCTCGAAAAAGTTCGATTTACACTCACCCCTCGTTCAATTTTCGACGTCTTGCAACGGCGCTATTTTTAATAATTGATGAAATCTCACGTCCACCAGAACTTTCCCCTTCGGAAGTTGATGTGGTACCTCCACCACCACCACCACCAACACCACCACCTCCACTACCACCTCCTCCTCCTCCTCTTCCTCCAGTCTTTGAATTTATCTCAGATTTAGCTTTTTCTAGACTAGATAAATTACGAACTAAATTAAGTGCATCATCATGCTGAGGCTGATGTTGTTGTTGCTGCTGCTGCTGCTGTAGTTGTTGAGGCTGCAATTTTTGCTGTTTGTGCATATTTTCCTTTGAAACACTTCTCAAAATTTTTGCTAAATTTTTTTGTGGATCAACACCATCATCATCGGAATCAGATGATGATGGTGACAGTGTTCTAGGATCTACTTCAAAAGTCGCCTTTGAAGCATTTTCAACTGTTGATGATTTTCTTAAATTCGAGACAGTTGCATGAGTTGATTTCTTGAGGCGATTTTTAAGCTCTGAACTTAAGTCCGATGGAAGAAATCCAACACAGCCAGATTTTGATTTTAGAATTCCTTTTTTTGGTTCAACAATGCTTAACGGAGGAGGAGATATTAGTGTTGACCTAGTTAAATTTGAAGATTTTGTTGCTTCTGGAAGAAATTTTTTAAAAAAAGTTTTTTTTATTAGGTTTTATAACTTTTTTTTTATGATTTTAGTATGGAATTTTTGGATTTTTTTTTATGAATACTTACTTTGAATAGCAATGTGCAGTATTTTGTTTTCGAAGTTATAAGACATTCAAAGTGAATAAAAATATTTTTCAAAAGCTTATAAGACAGTAAAACCAAACAGAGATCATGCAAAAATGTTTGTAATTCGAAATCTTTAAGGTCAAAGTGAGAGGCTATTATGAATGAATGAAAAATACTAACATATACAAAGACTATTTACAAAATTAAAGGAATAAGATAAATGTTGGCTGATTAATCCGTTAAGGGGTTAGGTACATTTATGTCTGATCTAACATTCAGCAATGCCAGAAAAGACTTCTTTCGAGTCTTTAGTGCAGATCCGTATTCGACAGCGAACACAAGTTTTAATCTGAAATCTTTGCTGAAGTGCCTTAGGAGAAATCGTTCGCCACTATTACCAGTTTTCTAGCATGGTCTCCTATGGTCCAATAGTGACCCATATTAAATTCCTGGTATTTGTTCTATTACCAATAAGCAGTTCTCTTGTATTCTTTCTGTCATATGCAGGTCAAAATTGCCTCGCTATATGCCAGGCTTCCGTGTTAATCCACCGGAGCCCCTTTTGAAGAGCTCCCCTGATGATCTCCTCTTTTAAAGCTCCGATCGGGATTCTCACATAAGCTATCACTGCGAAGGTATTCATTCCAGAGCCATCTTTGGCCAATTCTTCAGCCATCTCGGTACCTTGGATATCCCTGTGACCAGGTACCCGGCATAGGGTCACCTGTCGCTTTGTGCCATGTATTCAATTCCTTAAAGCTCGTCTTGCATAACTGCACCAATTTTGATTTTACCAGAGCAACATCCAGTGCCTTAATGGCTGCCCGGCTATCAGTGTATATGCAGATGTGCCGTGCGGACTCTCTGCGCATAGATAACAATAGTTCCACCTGGTAAACCGCTGCAATAGTTCCATCTGGTAAATCGCTGCAAGCCCTGCCTGAAAGACAGAACATTTGTCAGCCCCTGTGCCCGCACTCGTTTTGGATCCATCCGTAAAGATAGAAATATTGCATGTTACCACCTCTCCTTCCCATCCCAATCACTCCTGGTGGGCATCATTATCTTGATACCCCCACCAAAAGTCAGGAAAGGTATTTGATAGTTTGTTTGTTCCCAGCAATCACTACAGTTTATCTTGTGGAGTATATTGGAATGCCCGAAAACCCTCTCCATCCACCAACCCCCCACTCTAAGCCTGACAGCGCTAATTTCCGCTACACTCCTGCAGTGGAGATCTAGCGGCAGTGACACCGTAGGTGTGGTGCGCAGATATTCCCAAGCAGGCACTCTGGGTTTTTGACAGCACAGGTTACATTTTCTCAGTTCCTTCAACCAGACATTATGTCATTCCTTAAGAGTCGTCGCGATAATGTTAAAGTAGTTAATCAAACACACATTCTTGAGTCATTGAACATGTACCAAATACCAAACTAGTCGTTTGGGGCAGGGAGGCGCATTGAGTTATGTACATGCATTAACTCTATGATGTATCAAATCTAGAGCTGTCCATTAACACTCCAGCTCCAAACATCCGTACCGTATAAGGAACAATCCACAGATTCTAGGCCTGTTGGTCCTCCATCATTATTTTTAGCAGCCTGATTATGCACTTGTGCTAGGTGTCAATCTAGCCTTAGTGCTGGCTTGCAAAAGAGTTCAAGAAACTTAGCTTTCTAAAGCTACCGGGGGTTACGATCGCTATATCATCATAGCCTTGCGCAAAAAATTTCCCAGTGTTGAAGAAGTGCACCGGAGGCTCTTTCACCTCAAGATACTAATAACGAGAAAAACTTCTGGTGACAGTAACTTCGAGAATTTCTCGCCACTCGCTGGTCAATATCTTCGTGATTGGACTAAGTCGTTAACAAACATATATGTCTATTCTCCCACTGGGAGTGTGGTCCAATCGAATTCTAATCGCCATGATGGATTGATTATGTAATAGTATAAAGATCTGTGGCGAGGTACTAGGTAGTCCAAAAACACTGCCGTAAATAGCAGGGAATCGGCCATACTCTAAACAGGACGTTGTCATTTGACGATAATCTTCAAGGCAGGTGTAGTTATTGAGCCATTATCAGTTCGAAAGTACTGAAATTATGTCTGACTTGAGATGTCCATCTTTTCGTATTTTAAGTCCTTATTTGTCGGCGAGATACTCTAATTTCAATATGTGTGTTGTACAGCGTGGTCCAAAAGCGCCTTTACCGATTGTTTTCTGAATTTAAATTTTCATGAAAAAATCTCTAGCTCGCTTGACTCGGTCGTCTCAAAATATCTGCCAATTAAACATCGTAACATGAGGTAGGCTTGCTCCATCCCAATCGAGATCCCATATTGTGTGAATTGAAAAAAAATATTTGGTCACTTGTGATCGAGATTCGAACCTTAATCCCTGGATTTGCACTTCTGTGCCATATCCACTAGTTCACCAGCGCCTTTTTCGATAGTTTTCTTAATTTTAATTAAAATGATATTTCTGTCTTTTCGTCTTTTATACGTCTCTAAACGCCGCTACCACTGAGTTCCAACGTCGTCGAATGAAGTTTTCTCCACCCTGAGTGAGCTTCGGAGACTTGGAAAAATGTTTGATTACCAACGATGATATAATCTAATTTCTGCTACTTTTCCAATTTTTTGTTTTGTAATTTAAATTTTCATGGAGAAACTTCGATTTCACAATTCGGTCATCTTGAAGTGATATCTGTCCTCAAATGTTCGTCTTTTCGCCGTTTAATAGCCATAGAATTAGATTAAACGTCGTCATAAAAAGTCTAGTCTATCACGGTTTAGCTCCGCCATCCAATTTTGAAAATCGACAAAGATATTTAGTCATTGGCGATCGAGAATCCAACCGTGTTTCTCTAATTTGTATTTCTATATGTCGTACTCATACTGTACTGGGTCATCAGTGCCTTTTCCGCTCACCGCATTAAGTTAACTTATGTTCATGGAGAAGATTAGGTTAAAATTACTGCGATTTTTTTTCTGAAGTCCTCTCATATCAAATGCGACAACTGACCTTATCTAGTTAAAGTTCGAGTTTCGAAGCAATTTCAGTATGAGAGCATTTAAGTAGAATTGGTTTAAGGATTTTGTTTTCTTTATTTTTAGCACTTTTCTACAAGAAATGGAAGTAATAAAAGTTAAGTAAGATAGAAAAAATTAAAGCCTTCCAGGAAGAAAGCTCAAAAACTTGGTAAAAGACCTGGAGTTATTAACAATTTCTTCAAATCTCCTGAAAATTATGGAAAGAGACAAAGAAGAGGGCTGAGGCATTAAACACCTACTACGGAGAGAGAAAAGGGCGCAGAATTTTGAGAAAGGCTTCAAATTCTTCTCTAGTAATAAAATAGATTGGGCAAATTGTTGGCACTTCAGCACTGTAGTACCATTCAGAGGCCAATAAAAGGTTGATCCAATCTTAAGCATCGAAAACTGCAGAAAAGGGTAGCGTTGACCCAATGTTATAAAGAAAATGGGCTCTATACATGGCTTGGACCAGCGGATGAGAGCAAATGATTTATTCGGACGTTTGAAAAGTTTTGCATTGGATGTTCCAGATGGCTTCTATTAGTACTTCATGATCTTCGCAAGCAGGAAAAGTTCTTATCTAGGAAAGACAGGCATTAAAATACAGAGATCTACTCCAACCAACTACAGGAAAGATTTACGAAGGGAATGGAAAGGGCTAGTTGGATTTTCCAACATGAATATGCAGCGATTAACACGGTAAGAGTGGCTTCGAGACAAAAATATTCATATGGATTTTCATATAACCGGACCTCATTATAATTGAGAACCTATTGGAGGTGGCTAGCAAGAAGTGTTTTTTTTTTTCTTGAATGGTAAGCAATATAACAGCAGAACTCAGTTAATCGCAATTAGTAAACAGGCCTAGAACCCATCAATTTTTCAGATTATCCTTTTCGAAATCACACAAATATCTGGATATGGATACGTCGAGTGATTCACATTTTCTCGAAATTGCCGTGTTGAGAAGGTCGATCAAATGTATAAAAAACTACTGTTAAAGCAACATCTGCTCTCACACGCTCTAAAACATGTTGTGGTCCATTCTGGAATGCTCCACCCATTTCACAATCAGTATACTGTGCTCTGGTATACTATGCGATGTCCATCTGTAATACTCGTAGTATTCTAGTAACTGCCCTGTAGGAAAAATTAGGAATGCTCCTTCTAGAAACAATAAAGGAGCACAGAAGTTTGGTTGGATTTCAGTACTGTTGTAAGAGAACTACAAAAGGAGAGATAAGGGAGTGAGTGAGATAGAATTGAATTTATGCTCAATTCATGAGTCACACATATTTTTATACATCAGCGTCATATTTTGTTTTATGTTTATTTATTGTTGTGCTTTGTAGTTTAAAAAAAAATAGTTATTACTAGGCTGAGAAATGGCGAAATCAGTTAATCTGCATATTTGAAAATATTTTGCAAACTAAACGATGCTCCAAAATTACATGCATTATATAGATTATTCAGGGCGAGGTCCAGTGAACCCTACATGATTGAGCGGCATCATGTAGCAGGGTTGAAGGCGGATGATTCTAAGCATTTTCGACCAACGGCGGCACCCAGAACCTTTTAAAGAGGCTACTGCTAAATTCTCACAGGTTTTCTTTTCTTCGCTAGAGCTAGAGCTAGAGGTCTAGTGAACCCTACATGATTCAGCTGCATCATGTAGCAAGGTTGAAGGCGGATGATTCCAAGCATTTTGGAACAACGGCGGCACCCAGAACCTTTCCAAGAGCCTACTGCTAAATTCTCACAAATTTTCTTTTCCTTGCTAGAGCTAGAGGTCTAGTGAACACTACATTATTGAGCGGTATCATGAATTAGAGTTGGTGGCGGATAAAATTCAATATTGGGAACAACGGCAACATCCAGAATTTCTCAAAGAGGCTACAGCAAAAATTATCTGACTTTCATTCTTCTTACTGGAGCTATACTGAATTATTTAGAGTCAGGTCCAGTGCAGCCCTAGATCCTTTTGTTTCGCTTGGCTTGAGACTCATGTGTGTGTCGTCCCCATATTGGGATTTGTCATATAAGATTTGTAGCCCTCACTTCAAACACAGTACATCCCTCTCACGAACGATCAGTCTCAAATTGTAGGTTTTAGAAGCCTGGTTTAAGACTCTCTTCTCGAGGGTTTGTCCGTACGCCAAAGCTAAAATTGAGGCCTCTATTTATGATCAAACTGAATTAAAAAGTCAACCCTTTATGATCATATTCTGAACTAGATTATTTGATTATTTCATTGAGTGCACCTCTCTAATGGCATGTCTATGTTAAAAGGAGATCAAATAGAGTTGATAATGAGCGCTCCTGTCATCCTAAAAGAGTGCTCTCCGATTACTCGTAGGATGATCGCCTTTCCTACTGGGTGCTTACTAGTCCACCCATATTATAAATTAATAAAAAATTTCACCTGAATGTAGCTTAGTCGATTAAAGACTCAACTTGGCAATCAAGCAAAATTACTGATTATCTCTCATCTATATGAAGATGGGAGCTTCTTTTTGCTCTGTAGCATAATTACTAAATCTGATGGTAAAGAAGGAGTGCAGTGACTTTTCAATTTGAATATTACAACATTTACTATATTTTCTGCACGGAGTGAGAAATCTTAATTAAATTTGTATTATTCTCCAGTTATAGAGCTCTTCCTGGGCAGTTTGTCCAAAATTAATGGAGCCGGCACTAATGCTTTAACTCTTTAAGATGGAGCTGCCGCTAATGCTTTAACTCTTTGAGATGGAGCAGCCGCTAAGGCTTTAACTCTAAAAGATCAAGCAGCCGCTAAGGCTTTAACTCTTTAAGATGGAGCAGCAGCTAAGGCTTCAACTCTTTGAGATGGAGCAGCAGCTAAGGCTTTACCTCTTAAAGATGAAGCAGCCGCTAAGGCTTTAAGTCTTAAAGATGGAGCAGCTTGTAAAAAAGCAGGAACTCCAGGTACTGATTATTTACGGGCAGCTCGGAAGCACGTTCCCAAAATGAATCGTATGATCTACTGTGTTAATCAATGATATTTATTGGAGATTCTTAGCTTATTTATATAAATTTTTACTTACACCTACATATATACATAAATTTATAATTAGCCATCAATCAATACCTCTAGCACGAAGACTTACCTAACACTTAGTCAGCTATTTGCTGGTTCCACAATATCTGAGTCGCCCTCTCGTTAGTGGATCACACATTTTGTTTATTAGTGAATCACTAGCTGACGCTTGAGATTTGTAATTAGCGTAGCGTTCGAAGACCGCGCTCAGCACGTACTTAATTTATGTGTCACTTGATTACAAATTTGCAGCACGCTCGTTGTTTACAAGACTTTTTGCTTATGGTTTCAAGCTTGCGTTGCTAAGGCTTTTTAGTTGGTAACTAGGGTGTGGATTTGCAGTTGAGATTTATATTTATCGGACTGTACTTGTTATCAAGACATTTTTCTTACGCTTATATTTTAATTAAATTGCATCATAATTTAGGTACATAACAAATCCAATTCAATGGTATTGATCTTGCTCAATAACATGAAAATAACACAATCAAAAAGCATGACCTACACTAGAACACGAAAAGAATATCATCGTATAAAGAGACCTAAAAGCACATGGAGTAGAACCACTTATACACTCTATAGCCAAGTTTTACCATCTAAACATATAACAGAGTTTTAGGTATTAAATGCTATCCCAAAATCTAGGAAATCTACATTATTTACATATCAAATTAAAAAAAGAAAAATACAAAAAAAAAATTGTCAAGCTCCCATTTATATTAATAAACTTCTCTTCAGCGCCATCTATGTTTCATAAAAATTAAAAATCATTATCTATAGCTTATAGCAAGTCATTTTTGAACAAAATACACATATTGCTATTCTTTGCAACAGAAAAATAATTAATCTAGATAATAAATGAGTGTATAACGATGAATAAAATGTATAAGCAAAGCGCATGCACAAAATTAGAAATATAAACAGAACCACAAGCAGGCATTGTTACAAAGCTAATAATAAAAAAACAAAAAGGGGCCCAAAGCGGACACATATTATTAGAAATTAAAGATTTTTGTTTGTTTTTCATAAAATAAAAATTAAACTCACATGAAAAATCGCTTATGTGTGTATGTGTGTGGTTTATTGCATCATTTTAATATTACCGAAAGCATATGAATTCTTTTAAAATCCGTTGTTTTACTTAAAATTTCTATAAAAAAAAAATATCTAGAATGTATGCGTAATGTATGTATGTAGGTATGTTGTTTGTAAGCTACCCCGCTATCGTTTTTGTGATAAAAAGAAAAAGCCATTTTTGCCCAGTTTCCAATATGCAATACACAAGGAAATAAAAAACTACTTAGATTTCTACAAAATACTATTTGTGATTTTAAAGAAATTTAATTATTTTTTTTATTGCTTCATACGAAATCAAGACGATTGGACGAGTGTGGATTTATGTAGTTATAAATTTATCAAACATAATAGCTGGAAATACAAATTTCAAATTATGAAAGTTCCAAGATGGGCTTAATGTCTATTTTGCATTAATATAATTCCATTCCTCTGAATATGAGTGCTACATATATATCAAAACGTATTCAATTAAATACCTGAGCCCTAAAAAAGTAGTTTTAAGCTTTCCAATGACAAGACGTCTCGATGAACTTTATAATGAGTCGTCCCTCAATAGATAATTGATGAGCGCTCTCTTCAACTAGTTTATAAATTTAAAAAAAAAAAAAAAACTGTTTTGTTTTATAGATATTCTTATTGTCTGCAGAATATTGCAACCATATCTGAATTAATGCCTATAATAATAATTGCTGCATTTAAAACACACTCGCAACATGTGCTTTGCATAAATTTTGAAGTTAAATGTGTCAATCAAAATGTGCCTCCACTAATTGTCAAACACAAAAGGTAAGCCTCCAGTGGAGCAACAGGGAGATCGCCATATTGTGAGGCAATAATGGTCTGCATATGACAAGAAGAGGACAAAAGGACTGCTGAATGACAACACGTACCTTGTTAGTGCCCCGCTCTGATAAATAAAAGAGGTAGGAAGCTGTTAAGTAGTTACTTTTTTTCAAGTCTGGGGGAGCTGCAAAGCAAAGAGTTCAAGATGTATTCTAAGATGCCTAAGGAAAACAAAATGGATCTAGGTCGGTTTTAAAAGTTGGAGGTCTAAGTGAAGCATGGTGAGCACTTCTAACAACATCCGTCTTACCTAACCTAACCTAACCTAAATGACGAAATAACAAAATGATATATTTAAATTGGATTTGAATTTTGTGCCCCATCGATATTCGAGTGATCATCGGAATGGTCTTCACACCATATTGATTATCTACATTTCATTGAAATACTCAGAGAACCAAAACAAACTAGGTTTATAGATGAGGTTAAGTTAAGAGTAGGGGCGTCTAGGCCACTAGGACCCTACGGACACGGTGAACAAAGTTGATCTATTGTGCTCACCCCTAAACTGGTTAGGCAAAACCTAGAATTTTTCGAGCTCGATTATTGCTTTTCGGACTAGCCTTCAAGCCTTATTTGAAAAAGATAAGTGTTTCTCCAGTGATTTACAACCTTAAAGCTGTCAGCACGAGACACTCACATATGAGCTGCTTCGAGGATGCTCCACTTCGCACAGTCGATATATTTCGCTGTTGGATTTGCTTGTCTTCTTAAAAAAATAACGGAAGAAGCAATGTATATTAATGGACCTGAGCGATTGTCTGGTAAGACCAATTAATTTGCGCGTCTAATGAGGACAGGGAGTTTACTTAACTAGGTATTTAAATGAATTTGGTCCTCGAATCTTCAACAAATTTCATCATTACTTTCATCTATATCCTCATGATAAGTTCATCAATGAATTCATGTAATGTTGGTAGCCAAACCATAAAGCACTTACTATGAGTCCATCCATGAACTCATGATGAGAGTCAATCGGTGAACGTAATTGAAAAATTTTATTCTAACACTGGGACTGAATTCGTTTATTCATATTGCTCTTATTTATAGAACTATAAATAGTTAAAAAAAAATTACCGAATCAATCAATCCAACTCTTTTGGAGCTTCTCGGACAACTAGTATTGCATTAAATTCTGAAGAAAAATATTTTCAAATAAATTCGTAAGAAAAAATGAAATTATTATCTATGCGTTGCGGGCAGCTGTGGTGAGATTTACGAAACAGATAAGCTTTCCTGTTGAAGTTATCTGGGTTATAAAGAGACCTAAAATTTTGTCTAGATATACCTTTTATTCCCTGAAAATGTCTAGGTATACCTTTCATTTCCTGGATGAAAAATAAACTCAAGTTCAGATATGGTTAGGATTGGTCCCAATGATGCTAAAAACAAAGAGTCTGGTGCATAATCACATAGTATCCAACGCATATACTACTTAGTATATTAATATATAGGGCAGAGGTTAACAACTCTTGTGTTGCCGTAAATTCCATATAAGAAGAGATATCGGTATTACATGCGATTTAAGTCCCACTGGATCTCAAATTCGAAATAAGCAATAGAAAGTTAGTGGACACGATTTACTCCGTATGCCTGTGAACGATATGACCCCTTATTTTAATTTTTGAAGGAAAAATTGATTGCAATACCCAGATTCGGAAGAATCCTGCTGGAATACTATATAGAAAAGTTACAAAACTGGCTTTTATACACATATATTCAATGGCGATAGATTTCTAAACAGAGTAATTTCTATCATATGCAGAGCAGCAGATTGAATAATCGAATAAAGGCGAAGTGGTAGGTGTGTTGACCTCTGTACTCATAATCAAACTGCATTCAGACCTCTCGAGAATCCGACTACGTAGGCGAAGATTGCCTGGAAATTTAATAGAAAGCTTAACTCTGGTGGAACATGTAACAATTTTTTGCTCTAGTTCCTATTCACGAGGTGATAGCAGATGACAGTGACGAGATTGGATATGTTTTGGTAAACGCAGTATCGAATATTTAGAATATCCATTATGGAAATCGAAGAGATCCCAAAAATATCTTCAATGAGAATTGCTGACTGCAAAACTCGCCTTGAATTACGGCAATCCGAAAAGAGCTTACTCTAACCAAAAATACAGTACCGAAGGAACGAAAAGTGTCCTTAAAGGAGTAAATATGAATACTTCTGCGGTCATAGATTGTTGCCAGAATGTTGTAAAGGAAGAAATGCTCTCTATGAGGTCTTTCTTGCAAAAAAACTTCTCCCTACTGAAGTTGTTTACGTTACCAACACCACAATAGCATCCTCTGTAAAACAAATTTCAAAAGTCACTCTGTTCTATTTTAATCTTAACACGGACATAGAGACGTACGCCAGTTTCCAAAACTTTCTACTACAGGAGTGTAGGGGTAATTAGCGCTGTAAAGTTGAATGGAGAGAGATTTTGGGCATTCCAATGTATTCCAGATAGGAGAGAACCAGACTATCAAATACCCATTTTAACTTTTGGTGGTGGTGTCAATGAAATGATGCACACCAGGGGTGATGGGGATGGGAAGGAGATGATTGTAACATCCGATATTTGTATTTTTACGGATGGATTCAAGACAAGTGCGGGCACAGGAGCTGGAATGTACTCCAGAGACTGCCAGCCGCACGAGTCTTATAGATTGCCGGACAAATGTTGTATCTTTCAGGCAAAGCTTTCTGCGATTTACCAGGCAGCACTATCTATGTACAGAAAGTCCATACGGCACATCTGCATGTATACTGACAGTCAGGCAGTCATTAAGGCGCTGGATGCTGTGCTGGTAAAATCAATTGTTGTAGCTATACAGCACCAATCTTAAGGAATTGATTACACCGCACAAGGTGACCCTTTGCTGGGTACCTGGACACAGGGATTGTGATTGATGAGTTAGCCAAAAAGGACTCGGAAATGAATAGCTCGGCAGCGATAGCTTATGTGAGGATCCCCATCAGAGCTTTAAAAGAAGAGATCATCAGGGGCGCCTATCAACAGGCAAGTCTCCGATGGATCAACAGACAAACCTGCCGTATTGTGAAGCAATTGTGACCTGCATTTGACAGGAAGAGAACAAAAGAACTTCTCAATGGTAATAGAACAAATACCAGGAATCTAGTAGGGATCATTAAAGGTCACTGAGCCATAAGGAGACCGCGCTAGAAGACTGTGAATAGCGGCGAACGATTTCTGCAGGAGCTGTAAGGATTCGGAGGAAATCGAATCCGTCTAACATGTACGAGTGCGAGCGCTCCGCTCTGATGAATAAAAGAGGTAGCAGGCTATTAGGTAGCTACTTATTTTCAAGTTTGGGGGAGCTAGACTGGTTTTAAAGGTTATTCCATGAGGTCAAGGTGTAAAATGGACCCACTGGTGGTCTAAGTGAAGCATTTTAGGAACTTCTAGCAGCACCCATCTTATCTAACGTAACCTTCTAAGCCTTACATCAAGTTGCATATTATGTAGGCCAATGTCCAATGAATTAAAGAATAGAAAAAATGTCCACTGAGTCACAATTGGATACACTAAATATCCCGAAAAAGTAAGAGAAATAGAACTTATCTCTATAATTATTTTAAGCTACAGCTGAAGAGACGCAATAACGACGAGTATAAATACCCCACAAGGGCTGATGCAGAAAACTTCAAATTTGGCGGTTGACTGTGATATTTTCACATTTCTAAATTTGAAGTCAGCTTATGTCCAACTTGTAACAAATTTTTTTTTTGTTTACTTTGACTTTCCTTAGAAAATTTTAGTTAGTGTACATTATTAGGATTTTAATGGGGGGAGATAAGCCAATTATCCTTTTACTTATCATATTGTTATAATCCGATGGTAAGAGTACTACAAAATAACGTTTTTGACAAAATGCTTTTTGGACATTTACTTGATATTCGGGATGTAGAACAATTTTATGATCAGCTTACCTCAAGGAATCGCGTGGTATACCGGAAGGTATCTTGATCTGAATCACCCTGTATATAAACAAAATGCATATCAAAAAGTGTACCAATAGACTCAACTTGATTATTTCTCAACTCCCACTACGCTGAAAAGCAAAAATGTGTGAAACTCGTTACGGAGGCTAAGGCGATTCATTGCTGCTAATGCGATAAAAAAAAAAACGGAAAAAGACCTCTCACGGAAACTTTCCTGTCGTCCAGGTGAGGTAAGGTTTTCATCTAATCGGCAGTATCCATCCAGACAAGCGCACAGAAAATGTTCAGTTGTCTTTCTAACATCTTAACTTTTTATACAAATAAGATAAACTCAAATATTCATGCTAACAATTAGATTAGATTTGTGAAGGGTGTGTAGGCTTTAGCCTAACAATCACTGTGACCTGAAAGTCTATTGGGAGTCCCCGTTCAATTTACTGCCTTTCTGTTAATAAAGTCTAGAATAATTCTGGAATTGAGATTCCACACGTAGTTTGGTGGAGGAAAAGCATGTTCGGGGTGGAGTAATCTCAGCCTGGCCAATGCTGCGCAGTTTCAGAGCAGGTGCTCCGAGGTTTCGTAGGCATCCTGACAGAATCGACAGGATGAAGTCTCAGCCAAGGTGATACCTCAAGGGGCCTGAAAAGAGCTCAGTAATCATTTTCAGCTGTGTTCTTCTAAGAAGTAGGAGTTCTTTTGTTTTTTTTCCAGAAGTGGCGATAAACTTTTTTACCTGATGAAGTCCTTATAGCCTTTCCCAATACAGGGATTTTTATTTATTCTCCCAGTTATTTAGCGCAGCTCTGAGGTAACAATTTGAAGTGCCACAAAATGGTTTTGGTCCGACAAAAGGAGTTTGCGCTCCTCTTTTGGCTAGGCCATCAGCAATTTCATTCCCTTTGTGGCCCTCACGTCAAGGTACCCACACGAGGATAACTTTGTTTCTTTTTGATACATTTTTGAGGGTTTGTAGACATTCCCAGACTATCCCTGACTTGATAGTGTAGGACTATATGGCCTTGAGTGCAGCTTAACGAGAGGATATTAATGGTTGATCCATTTTTGGCTCTTTTAATGCAGGTATTGTAACATTCTACTATGGCCAATACCTCTGCTTGGAATACTGTAGGGGTAGAGCCCGGAGCTTTCGATATTGAGGTCGCATACATCCAGTCCGATTAGACTGTTCGTTTTGGAACCATCTGTATACATATCATATATGGACGGTTTAGTGGAACGCCATTGTTGTCGGTCTCCTAAAGCCACTTGGAATGGTCTTACAAAATCCACCCTGGGTGTGAATATATCAGATATTGTCATCATTTGCTCGAAGCATATCTATTTTAAGATACTTAAATAACCAGATCCCCTGGCTTTAACTGATTCTCCTTTTGCACTCTAATAGCACTGAAGACTATCACTTCCTTTTTCACCTACAAATGTAGGGATGGAAGGTTTAATAAGGCTTCCATGGCTGTTGTATGATATGCTAACAATACTTTTTATTAATTGAATTGAAATTAAAATTGCAAAAATTAAAGAGAAATAATATTGCTGCGAACTCATAGACCGCGCGCCACTTCCGGAAGGTTAAGTTATCCTTCCAAGCAGAATAGAAACTCATGGGCTATCAACAACTCCCATATTTGTTAGATTTGCGTGAAGCTGAATGTAATCAGTGAAAATACTGACCATTGTTTTCCATTATTTTCTTCCAAGCCGCAGGAAATTCTATTTTTAATTGACCCATCAAGAAATAATTTCGTACACATGCAAGTACTCTGGTTCGTCCACGATGATCATACTTCATACGAACATTCGCTTTGATTAAAAACCCAATCATTGAAATAGCAACTCCAAATACAGGTTCTGACCCAAGAAAGGGAGAACTACAGTCAGATCTAGCTAGAGCAATTCCACTCTCTCACTCCCCCATAATTCCCGTGTGCCCAAACACCCATTGTAGAAACACTGTGTTATAAATACACACCTTATCCAAAGACATTCTGCAGTCGCCCAACAATTTAGATCTTATCTAAGGGCCGATCAGAGCTATCAAGGCTGCTACCTGACTATCTGAAAGGTTAAAATACCCTTTTTTTCTTGATTTCTATATTAAGGACTAAATTCGATGCTATTACAATGACGAAGATCTCAGTTTGGGTTATAGTAGTAAACTCTAAGGAAAGTTCGATATAGTCTTCCTTCCCCTCAGTCCATGACACACCATATTAGGAAATCTCATGGAGAATAGGTGACCAACACGAGATTACTTGAGGCAGTAACTTATCTTGTGAAAACCACACTTTACTGAGTATTGTAATATGCCCTTTACTATTTTCAGTTTCAGAAATAATAGTGAGAGATGACTGTGACAGACTCAGAGTACACACGCTGATTTATATTCGTGCTTTCCAACAATTGGCAAAATGTTTAAAAAAAATTTGATAAACCATTTGCTCAATGTTTGGAATTACAGGTGATTTTTGTGTGCTTTTTTATATAAGTATAAGTATAAGATACAACTTAAAAGTTAGATTTAAAATAAAAACAAAAAACGCACTTACAAATTAAATTAATACTAGCATATCGCCTTGATTACATATAAAAAGCAATAAAAGTTTCTACAGAATTAATTCCTTTCGACAGATAGATACACTGTGCTTATGGGTAGTAGTTAATAAGTAAAATAGTAAAAACAGAATCAAAACTAGTAAAATTTGAATACAATTATATTTTTCTTTCTTTTTGTTTGATTTATTTTCTTGTTTAAGCTTCTTTAGCACATTAAATTAACAACAATTATATTATTTATTGAAATGTTTTTCCTATACAATATGCAGATTTTTAAAATAAAATAGAATAACAATAGAATAAAGGCAAAAAACAAACAATGAAAAAAAAAGTCTTAAGTATTATACCGCACCTAAAAAAATTCTCTCGAATTCCTTTGAAGCCATCAAAAGATCTTCCTTGGTCACTTTCAAATCTTCATATTTCGTGATTAAATTTTTCGGTTGTCGATTATTGTAGTCGGCTCCATTTGTCATGGTCATGGCACGAGTCCGTAATGTCGGCTTTGTACTACATCTGTCGGGTGTGTTTACTATCACAGTTTTGGCTCGATTTCGTTTTGATTGGTCACGTCGTTTTACTGGATTGTTATTGTTGTTACTGTTGTTACTGTTGTTTGAAGTTATTTCTCTTGTCATCATTTCAGAAAATTGCACTTCTTTTGATGAAGTCTTAGTATTATTAATTGTTGAATATCGTTCATCATCTGTTACATCTAATACAACACAATCACCACCAATTATTTTATTCAAAGGTTTTTCAACTTCCAGAAGAATACATTTTTTCATTTCGCAAAGATTTGTCAATTTTTGTTCACAATTCGGCGACAATGTTAATTTCGATTCCTCCTTCTTTAGACCAAAATATTTGGCAATTTTTTCGTCAACAAATGGTGGCTTGAGTGTTTGAGCGTTATTCAATGTTTTCGTTATACATTTTGAGAATTTCTTCTTAACTTCACTTGTCTGACCAATTCTTGTGGTATTTTCATAGTTTTCCTTACCGGAATCGAAATTCATATCAGAAATAAGATCTTCATCATTGTTGTAATTAGTATTGTTGATCGTCATGGGTTGATGAATGATTTCTTTTTTGTCGGAATTCTTATTTTTTATAATAAATGGTGACTTTAATTTGCCAATATTTCGGGCTACTGTTATATTATCTTGGATTTTTTTCTCAGGTGTACTATTACTATTATTATTATTTTTATTATAACATGTATTATTGTTGTTCTTGTTGTTGTTATTGTTATCACTTAAAAACGAAGGCATAATCAATTTTCCCACCGTTCTCAATTTAATCCGTTTCGTTTCGGAATTTTTCGGTGTTGTCGCCATCATTTGATTATTATAGGAAGAAGGACTTGGCGTTTTTAGGAATATATTATTATTATCACTGTTGGGACTGTTGCCATTGTTTGTCTCTGATAAACTCGAGAAAATTTTCAATCTCTCAGATAATGGAAGTGATGAGGGTTCTGTAAATTTTTCCATTTTTATAGATTTTTTTTTTTTGTTTTTTTGATTTGTGTAAAATTTAACGCGATATAAAGAAAAAAATTCTATTAAAACTGTTTCATATAAATTATATAAATAATAATAATGTATTACTTATGAATGAAAACAAGAATTTAAAACGGTGCTTGTTGTGTGTTTTAAATATTTTTTTTTTGTATTTCATTTTATTTTTTCAAACCAATTTGATTATTTTGTAAATTACAAAAATTACTTGGAAAATAAAAGACGACAAGAAGAAATAATATAGGAAAAGTGTTAAGAAATGTATTATGAATTTCTGTTAAATAAATTAAACAAAAAAAAAACAAAAAGGGCAGAGAAACCAATAGAAAACTATAAATAATATAATAATTTGAAAATAGTAAAAACACACCCCATCACCTTTCCGAAAAATAAGATAAATTTATTACATGAAGTTTTTGATGAAGTTCTTAAATACCTTTATTTTACTTTAATTTACTTTTTATCTAATTAATAATATTTATTGTGACCAATCGATGCTTAGATTCATGAACTTATTTATTTTTTTGCAACATTTCCGTTGTCATTAAATTTAATGCAGCGACCACCTCCTCGAGACTATGCTGAAAAACAATTTTAAATCGAAAATTTCATCTAGCGCAGAATGGGAATCACATTCTGTGCTTCAGCTATTGACAGGTCCTATTATCTACACAAACGGCTCCAAATCTGAAGAAAACACCGAAACAGGAATTTTTTTTTCTACGAGTATCGTAATATTGAAATTGAAAGCCATGTCACGGTTTTCCAGGCGGAAATCAAGACCATCCTTCAACCGAGAAGGTATCTCCTCAACTTAGACACTGAGAACAAGAAGATTTCTATCTGGTCGGACAGGCAAGTAAATATCAAGGCTTTGTCGAAACTCCTTACAACCTCAAAACTGATATTGGAATGTAAAACCACTCGGAATAATAGGGTACTCGTTCTTTGGGTGGCAGGTCACAACCAACGATATTAGCGGACGAGCTTGCTCGCCTTGGTGCAGCCTCGGAGGTATCCCACACCACAATCGGGATTGCACCAAAACACTTTGCCTCTAACATTTTGGACTGCCAACACAGTCCTTTTTGGTTAGATGACACCTCGGGTAGAACTACAATGGAACTATAGAGTATACCTAATCCAAACTTAATGAAAAAGTTACTGGGACTAAACAAGCCAACCCTGACAGCTCTAGTATCAATTCTCACTGGGCACTCTTTTCTCAGGGATCACCTACACAGAATGGGAATTGTTGAGGATCCTGTAAGCAAGGAATGCAGAGCGGAATCCGAAACGGTGACTCAGTTTGTTTGTCGCAGGGCCGAAAAGCGTTACAGATTCCTTGGCTCACATCTCTTGGACGATCTGCATGAAGCCGACAAGGAAAGTTGGGGCCAATATTGAACTTTGTAAGAGCGTCCTGTTGGAACCTATGATCAATATCTCATAAGTCTGAAGGGTAAATAATGGGCCTTGCTGTGGCCTACGTTCCACTGACCCTGCCGGGGTCTGAACCTCTCTTCAATCCATCTATCCAAATATAATACAGGATTGATATGAAAGTGCGGATAAGAGTGGAATCAAGCCTTTGTCTTAACAAGAAAACTTGAAACCGACAATGCAAGAACGTAGATAAATTGTTCCAATCTACATAATATATTCTTTTATATGGAAGTAGTTCAAAGTCGGGGATTAAGTTTCGTCGGATAAACCATATTAAAGTAGGTGTCAGCTGAGGAAATAAGAGACGAGGTATCTTATAATAAAATTTTGTTGTATTTGAATTTCATTGAACAGTTTTTTTTTTTTAACCAGCCAGCAGCTTAGAGCGAATACATGTAATAAATCCACACACAAAATTGAATTTCCCGGATGAGATATGAAGAGAAATGACTTTCTGGAATAAGTCATCAGAAACAAAGTGTTAAAAAGAAATAGGTAAACAAGAGGATGTTGAGTTTGACCATGAGATAAGTCTTTTCCTTTGCAAATGATAAGACTGCGAGGAAGTGTAAACGCAAAATGAGATATGATCGATAACCTAGATAGGATAAACCCTAGAGACAAGAACAGAACACACTGTAGAAATTGACAGGTCTGAATGATCCAAAACTATATAAGAACAAGTTGAATACGAAAAATCCCTACAATTAAACCAGGAGTCCCGAATAATACCATTTTAGGTCTGAAAATAGTTGCGTTTTTTTATACCAAGCTACATAGTTCATTGAAAATTTAAAAGTAATTTATTTGGATCTAAAGAACTCTTACATGTAGTCATGATTTTTCATATATAGGGACAAATTCCCATGAATACAATCTTCACAAGATGTTAGAATAGAGCTTGAAAAAAAATCAAATTCAAGTTTGGAATTTTTTATCCTAGAAAAACATGGCAATGTGATGGATGATTTTTAATACAAACGTCTACCAATTGATCCGGCCGATAAGCTCTAAACTAAGTTTTACTAAAGCTGATAGATTTGTTTACAAAGAGGCTCCGCATAGAAGAATTCTATTACATCACCGGTGCTTTTGTTAATTGTTGCCAACGATATTCTGATCTTATTGAACACAAATAGAATAGAAAACGGTGGCCTACACCAATGATGCTCTCAAAACTTCGTTACGATCGACAGGTGGGCAACTGGCTGTGATATGGCGATCAACTATACAAAGACTGATTTAATCCTAATCAAACGGAATAAGGTTAACTTGTACTAAAACCTATTTCTTAAAGCTTAAGACAAACATCTACTGAACTCTAAATTCAATTGGAGAGGTAACAGAGAATAGTGCATTAAAAAGGTGTCCATCGCATGATATGACTACAAGAAAATATTTAAGAAAAAATTGAATATTACATTAATTGTATGCCTCTAAGGCCTATTCTTACTTATAATATTATTTTCTGCTGGAGAGCTCTTCAAAAGACCATTTGCCATTACATACTAACCAAAATTTAAAGAGATGCCTGCCTGCCTGGGTATTACTGGCGCTTCCCATTATGGCATTTGAGATTATGCTTCAAGTTCTCCCCTTTGAACATCCTTTGTAAATTTATTAACAAGACAAGAACTACTCTGAATGTGAATGAGTCATATCAAGGGTATCTCTATACAAGTATACTAATGGTTTATCTTGGAAGACTTTATTAGATAATTACCAACTATTTTTTCCCAATGTTTTGCAAAAGGCATCTTTACCATAATTCCAAGTAAAGGAGTAGTAGTAGAGATAAGGGGAATATAATTAAAAAGTCACAAAGGCTGAACTCGCAATTTCAACGGATGGGTCTAGAATGAAATAAGAGAGCGGGAAGCCTAGAATAAGAGGAATGTCGACTGCCATATTATTGCATATTACTAGATGATAGTGAAAATTTGTACTGACGTCCAAATGGCTATTAACGTGCATAGTTAATGCATAATTAAATCAGAGCTTGCTATTTCGAGATAATATCTGGAACGTGAGTGTTAAGAACACTCTACTGGATTCGGGGTCACAGTATAATACCATGAAATGAAGCTGCCCATGCACTTGCCAGAGAGGAATGAAGTATGGATACTGCTCGTGCAGCGTATCAGTAAGAATGCCTATGAATTTACTTAAGAAGAATAGTTGCCTTGAGTGAAGAAAAACGCTGCTTTCTATTGTATAAAGAAATCTCCTTCTTTGTCAAAGCTACATTAGCGAGCTGTACTATATTTGAAGTAGATGAGGTGGACAGCATTCACCATTTTTTTTCTTTCATAGATTTTCTTATGATAAATCCAAAGTTTTCAATTAATTGGTTTTTTTTTTTTTTTTAAATTTCCATAAGTTATTTATCAACGAATATTCAATTACAATCATTCGACTAATACGATTAGTCACAATAAAATTCTGTGGAATCCTTTCAATTTACAATGAATACGTGCACGGTGCAATTAATAAAATCGTGATATATATTTACGAAATAAATCTATAAATGAAAGTTTAACAAAATAAAAAAAAAACTCTAAATACATTTATCTAACGCCTCATTTTTTTATGAACAAAAAAAAAAGAGTTATCAATACTCTCCTAAGTACTAAATATAATATCGTATACACACGAATTATATTATTAATTTTATTTACATTATTTGTTTATAAATAACAATTTATTTTAAGTGTTCTAACATTTTTTTTTCACAATATACATTAAAAATACGTTGGTGTTACCGCTTGGCTGTTTATTTTGAATGTAGGTAAATGCAGCATGTATTCATTTTATATTTTACTAATAAATTTCTCATTTTAAGTATAATGACTGCAGAACATAAATATTGTATTTCGCCGATATTTTAGAAGAAAAGTTAAAGTTTTTGTATTAAATACAGACATTCCAGATATTTTGACATAAATCGTAGTAAATTGAATTTAATAAATTTTCAACAACAGTTAAAATAAGGAAAACCAAAATATTCGCATTCGATAATATGCAATAAAATAAATTTTGTAAAAAAAAACGAAAGAAAAATTTCATTCTCAATATGTATGCAAAAATTAAAACATGCGATATTACGTTCATTTATAAATTGTAATTATAATTTTGAATAAAATAAAAGAATAAATAAATAAATAAAAAATAAATCAAGCAATTAAAATAAATAAAATAAAATAATAAATAAAAAAAAAAACACGCGTTAACAATAACACCAACAATATAATATTCAAAATTCGTTTTTTATCAAAAATAGAAAAAAAATCAAAATTGTACTAAAAAAAAACACAACAACACTTAGAAGCTTTATTAGAAAACGTTAAATTGCAAAAATCATGCGCTCTCTGTTTTAAATTATTATTTATAAACATTTTAAAAATAAATAACTGCGATTGTTTAAAGTAAATATTGCTTAAACATCTATCAAACACAATCTACACACACACAAAAAATTATATATAAAATAACTTACCAAAATCAGGATCACTTTCGTTTTGATTAGAAGCTTTTAGCACTTTATCGATCTTGACATTATCATCATTCACTGAAATTATTTGTGCTGAGAATCGATTGAGTGCTAGAAAAAGATAAAGAACATTTTTTTTTATTAAATTTATGAAATTTTAGCATTTTTATTATTGATTTGGTTTTAACTTAAAAAGTAAAAGATAAAAAAAAAATAAAATGAGAGCAATTATTAAAACAAAAAATACAGAAATGTAGAACCGATACCCCATAAGCCGTTGAAATAAGTATATGCGCTTGTCGAAAAGTTTTCTTCGGCTTTGAATGAAAAAATCCATCTTTTATTACTTATTTATACAACGTTAATCTACTACATTGTCACCATTATTATCTATGGCTTATCTCAAGCTTTTCTATCCCTTCTATTCTCTAGAAATTCTTCCCTTTGCTCTAAAAAGCAAAACAAAAAACAAAAAAGTCTTATGCAAGAACTCTTAATTATCGTATTGCTTTTCTTATGGGCAGTTGTCAAGATACCTCAAAAAGAGAAAAGAGTGGTGTCATATATTGGAACAAGGTCCGGTAGATCCGATAAAAGTCTGACGAACAAAATTACAAACACAGCAGGTTTGTCTTCTTGGTTTTTTAAGAAAGTTCATAAGGGATATACGAGGGTTGTCTCAAAAGTTTCCGACCTAACATTTTTTCTTCAAATTAATTTTTTTTTACTTAGTCTACAACCCGTCCATAGTACTTCTATGTCCATAGTCTTTCTATGCAAAATAGTTATTTATGAAGGTGGCCTCCTCATTCAACAAAAATTTCTGTCCTCCGAGCGCAACTTTTAGCTTAGGGAACAAAAACAAAAAGTCGCTTGGGGCTAGATCTGGTGAGTCAAGCAGTTCAAACCGTAATTAGTGGATTTTCGACATGGCAACCGCTGAGGAGTCACACGCGACTTTCAAATAAAAGCTCTGTTGGTGTACTCATTTTTGGGATAGTGAATTATAATGCATTTGCACGAACTTACACATTTGCAGTAAAAGGAACTGCAAATGTGAAAAATCTTTCCTCTGTACATATCTTCAACTCATTTTAATAACGATAGGAAGCACTTTCACTACGTATAACATGTATAATGTTTTCATTCAGGGTTGACCCTGAGACAACTTACAACTAGATAAGAAAATATCCATCAATTCGACCACTTTTTTGTGAGTTTTTCACATTTAGATGTAAGTTGTCTCAGGTTGAACCATAGTTCAACCCGGGTTCATCTCCATGTATACGCGGCTTGAGTTGAAAATGGGCTGACTGGACTCGACAACGCTTTGCTGGCGTAGTCGAAATGATGTCCTATAAACGCAGGTTGAGTAGTTGAGTTGACAGCTAACAGCTGGGGTTTATATTGTTTGCCTTAAAAGAAAATTACACGAGTTTTGCATACACACAAATTCCTCTTTTGCATGAATTTAATCAAGTTTTTATTTAACCATTTATGCAAGGAAAATTGATATGTCATAAGAAAAGCTCAATTTTTGAATTTACTTAAAAATTTTTAAAACACAATAAAAATGTCGAGTGAAGCTGTATTAGCCATTCAGTGTTCTCCTGGAACTTTTTCAGGAGTGCAACAAGATAAATAAAACTACAGAACAGAGATTCTTTTATGGAAGTTCTTGTTTACTGTTTAGATCATGATTGCCTTTCTATTCTTTAGGAAGCAGGAAAAGCATTTGCGTACTTTACTTTTCTCCCACCACGCGAGTCAATTTTTACTCATAAAGTTTTTGCACAAGAATTACGCGAACAGATCTGAAGTCAGCACTAACAGCGATCAATCAGTTGATCGCAAATGAAATCTCTTTGCAGTTTTTTTCTCTTTCTAGAATCTTTTTTTTAAAAAAAAGTGTTCTATTTAAATTCTTTGCAACTACGGCGAATACTCGAAACTTTCTTGAAAGCATTTAAATAAAGTATTAATATCTATCATGATCTCTACTCACAACTGTCAACTACATTTCAAATGAATTAATTTTCATTCATACCCTGCCGCATCTTAATTTCCTTAAAATGATTAAATTTCAAATTGAGTCATTATGAAGATAGTCTGTCTAGGGTATCAAATTATAAACTACTGACAACATTAAATTTGTCAGTATTGGAAAATGTTTTTCTTAATTTCTTAGAAGAATTGATTTTATTCAGATTAACAATTTCTAAGTTAATTAATTTTTAATTAAAAATATGTTAATCGTGAATCGGAGCCTAAGAAATTGCTCGTTTCCGACCGAAAAAAAAAAAATATTTGGATTTTTATCATGAACCGAAACAATTCTTTAAACAACTATTCTGGATTGATGGAATGAGAACAGCTCACTAGCAAGCCCATGCATTTTATGAGTTTACTGCTCAACTGAACCGACGAAGATGCTCAGCGTTATATTTTCCTGAAGCATTGTTTTTTATTCTATGCATTTATTTTGATATACAGGTTTCCATCATTTAATACGGCATGTCATTTCACACATTTAGCACGGTACGGAAACGGTACGATTTCTCAAAAGCCTGTCGCAATTGAAAACATAGAAGCCATGGGATAATAACTTCCGGAAGTAGGAGTTCTGATTTGTCATACAGCCTAACTATCGCTCCAACAGAAAACTATAGTCTAATATGTTTTCTTTCTATTTTGCTTACTTCCTAGAACAATTGACTTGTCAACTGCTTTACTCTTGAGGTAGAAAAATATATAGCAAAGAAAAAAAGTCTTATATTTAATGTCCTTCTAAGTTTAGATACTGCTTCTGGCCACCCGCAGGACTTAGAACATCCAAAGAGTAAGGTAGATTTATGCCACCCAAACACAATTCCTTAATTCAGCCCATTGATTAAGGAATTATATCAACGTTTAAAGCTTACTACATGCATCGTGCTCTTCAAAAGATCATACCGAGTTTAGAGCCATTCAATCATGGAAGAATTTTACAATAGTGAATGCTATAGAAATAATACCGTTAACCTACAAATATGTAATGCAATCAATGTTAAGTGCTGTACTTATAGAAAATGACATTGAACCAGTAGAGAATCCATACATGGATATTGTTAACCTATCAAATTTTATAAGAAGGGTATAGGTTCGAGGACATATATGGAGAGTAGCTCCTCACGGAAGAAATTTATTTAACTCAAGAAAAATTAGTTGAAATGACGAGACCCGAATTTTTCTTTTGCTTCTGAAACTTATTTCAAGAATGACACAAATGAAGCATCCTGAAACTTCACACTAATCTCAGTTAAAAATCGCTTGGAGTTAGGAGAAAAACTAGAAAACTAATCCTAGAGCATGAAGCTTCTATGAAACGCAGTTTGAAATTTAAACGTGAGTTGAAAAAATTTTTAGTTCCTTATAATAAAATAATAAAAAAAAAAACATTTGAAAATTACTAAAAAGCAATCTCTCATCATGGAATTTACCAGGATATAAACGATGAGTGCATCAGTAAAAAGAACTCAAGCCGGTATTGAAGTTTTTGTTTTTTAACACCATGAATGGATCAAAAGATGCTCATGATGAAATTGACAGCGGGGGTGTATTGAGTTCTAAATTATTCTTAAAGAAAATTTTATATTTTCTTTGTTAAAGCTATTCTGTATTCTACTGTTAATTTAGTTTATTTTTTATCGTCTACATGTCTACTGAATTATTTTTATTTTTAAATAAAGTTAAAAGAAAAGAATGTTTGTTCTTCTTTCTCTATTGATACATGTATGTGTGTACTTTATTGGAACCATATGCGCATACGTTTAAGATATGTTTCCACTTAACAATTATCGCAGAAAACATCTGTCTCAAACAATAATTGTCCGGTGGGAGAAAATACAGAAAATGGATCTCTTCAACAGAAATGGCAGAGAGAAGTGTCAACAGATAACGTGTTTTAAATGGGAACATTTAATGAAAAGGCTACTAATGAGTGTCGAACATAACCTTTCTACTTTTTGCAAAAATACACGATAAGAGTTCGTACTTGTTCATAAATTCTCGAGACTTTTCTCGCAAATACCAAATTACAGAAGTGTCAGATGTATGATTGAAGATAAGTGTCAGAAGTGTTTTGGTTTAACTCGAGATGCCCGCAGGCTTATTATGTAAGAAATTAAATTAATTTTTGAGGTAGACCCAATGGGGCTTTCAAAGATAATGGTCGCAGCTGCAGTAATTATTCTTAATTTATTAAACCAAAAAGAAAAAAAGAAAAGAAAAAAAACGTTCTATTTGGGTGAAGTATTGAATAGCCAAGAGATCAGAATTTGGAGCAATCAAAATTACGAGTACAAGTCCTGGGCGGTTTGCTAATTTTACCAGAATGACCCCTTCAACTTTTGAAATTTTAGTTAATAAAATTGCTCCACTCATTTGTAATTTACATTTGTTGTTGGGAAATTTTCCGATAAACATGCATCACATTTTTCATTCTATTTTTAAAATTTATGGACGTTGTGCAGCCAGAGTTCTGGCTTATTTTCCTAGGCATTTATTAAGTCTTCAATATCATATTTGGACCACTCTTTTCTGATACTACACAACTTTCTCATTACTGCAAAGTATCCAGATACACTCAAATAAAGTAGACGACGCTTGTTGAAACAACGTGTCATGAAGTGTTCCCATTTCAGAGTAGTAATCATGTGTCGACACTTATTACTTTAATCTGAGATAAGTGTCGGACATTAAATTTTTTGTTTGTTCAGACAAGACAAACATTTTCTGCAATAAGTGTCAAGTATGAATTTACTTTAAATAGGTTAAAATGGGTGAAGACTGGATTAACTCTGAAGTGAAAGATTCAATAAATTTATACCGAAATAAAACGGGATTATAGATTATAGATTACTGACATCTTCATATATACTGGCAGAAAAAAGACCATAAAGGCGTTGGATGCTGTGGTGATAAAATCAAAGCTGATACAGCTTTATAAAGATAGCCAAGTAGAGATTTCTACATGGCACAAGGTGACCCTATGCTAGGTGTCTGGGTTTCGAAATGAATAGCTTAAATGCATTATTGTAAGTGAGAATCTCAATCGGAACTCGAAAAGATGACATAGAGCTAAGTTAAAGCTAATCATCGGTGGGTAAATCGGGACACTTGTTTTATTACGAGGCAACTATGGCTTGTGTAAAATAGGAAGAAAACACTGGTACTCGTCAAAGAGTGCAGAGACGACAACAGAAAAGTAGTAGGGATGTTAATAGGCAGTACGGCCATATGTAACCATGCTAGGAGACTGAGTCCAGACCCACAGTCAAACGACCTTCGTCGTAGCTGTAAAGGTCATGAAGAAATCGAATCAGTTCGGCATGTCCTCTGCGAGCGAGTGTCCTGCCCTAGCTACTAAAAGCGGTGGGCTACTTGGTAGATACTTCTTCTCGGAGATGGAGGAACTGCAAGATAAAGAACTTAGAAGATGCACCCTGAGTTTCCTTAGAGAATCAAGATGAATTTAGAGTTATTCTCTGCAAATTGGATTATCATGAATCTATGGGCCACATTGAACCCGTCAGTGAGATGCAGGCCAAGCTTTCCTTTGACGGCATTACTCTTCTAAGCTAACTTAACCTATGAAACGTTAAATGTGCAGATTTCAAAAATAGAGTGAAAAAAGCAATGCATTTATTATAATTAATGCCGCAGCACTCTTTTTACTTGAAAGTCCCTTTTCCACTGATGATTTCAGCCAGCTCAGTTAATGTCTGAGATTTGATCTGAAGAAATATTTTGTGTCTTTGTGTCAAGTGTAGACAGTTTGGACAGTTTGAACACTTAATATCAGCTTCATGTTCTGACACATTTTTGTAATGTGATCTCTGATCCTGATGGAAAAATATCGAAATTTTTCTCTTTAGTGAAGACGTTTCTCTCAGAGATTTCACACATTTTCGTCAGAAACAGCTGTCAAGAGGGAATGCCGATTTCCATTGATCACGTTTACTAGCAGAAATATTACACTCCCAGTGATTCACTGAAATCGTTCCATTGACGTCCATTGCGTATGTCAAAATGACCCTGGTGTTACACTCGAAAAATCGGCGGTGTTACACTGAAAAACGCACCAAATTCATTAAGTCGGCGGAAAAGAAGACTTTGAAGGGCAAGGCTGCCCAAGGTAAAAGCTGTATAAGAAGAAAGCATGCATACTTGATGGAAGAAATTTGTTGCTTTATTATAATGGTTTAGATTTAAGATCGCATTATATCTCCCAGAGTGGACACTGTAGTAGGGTATGAATGGCAAGAAGGTCATCATACAAAGGAGTTATGTATTCACAAGGCGACAAATAAACTCGGCGAGATGAGATTTTTGACTTTGTGGGTACCGTACTGTCCATTATACAAAGAATTTAAGTAGTAAGGATGTTGTAGTTGATGAATAAGTTGCTGTATAATGGAAATCAAGTGTGTATGTTAGTAGTGCTTATATGGTTAGTATTCATGGGCAGCTATAAGATTACCGGTGTTAATCTCTAGCTTCTCCAGACTTGAATCCATGCATATCTTAACCTTCGCGCGGTCCATGCTGACAGCGCTTATTAAGGTTTGTGTTTGCCTGCATAGGATACATACAATCTTTTTAGACGTTACTAATAAGATCTTGGGCTCGAATGGAGTAATGGGACTAGTCATTACTACAAGGATATCTACATGTAAAGATACCACTGAAAGTACCAATGACCTTATGGTCATGGACTACGAATCCAAACCATTTAGGTAGCCGACATTGCTAACTTGGTGCCACGGGGTTGAGGAGACCCGATAGTGCTGCTATAGTAGCGCTATTTGCCTTAACATGGAGAAGGCATCCTTGTGGGAGCATCGTGGTGATTGTGGTAGCCCCTATGCGCGTAGAGAGATTGTGTGAGTCTGCATGACTTAGGCGGACATGCTTTGAACAGAAGAGTATGTCCTTCTATATAATTGCATACTGCGTCCGAGCATTTGTAGGATGGTCGCTTATTAATGTATGCTTAGAGGATTGGCTTTTGGCGTGGAGTTGCGCTAAATCAACCGCATGGCGTGATCGGAAGAGATTGTAGATAGGTCTCGCTTCGACCAGTAAGTCCAATGTCAAGCAAGCACTAACATAAACTGGTACTCTTAAGACAGAAAATAATATACTCTGCCTCATGAGATCGCTGATTCTCGCTTGTCTACTAATCCGTTAGGTTAAGGCTAACATCTAGGTGCTCACGTTAAACCCCCCGACAGATTTCCACCAAATTCATCCGAATTCACGCTAAAGTCTTTCAAATTATAATTTTCATCATTTTTACGTTATTGATGATGTTGGTTTTCCTGGAAAATTTCAAACTGACAAATTACACGGATATGAGCTACTCTATTATATTCTCATCGTATTAAAAATTATTTTCATTCAATTGAATTTAGACCGCAGAGATAATACAGCTTATTCAGTTTTTAGGCTGTAAATTTTGTAAATGAATAGAACAAATTTACAAAAATTTGTTAACACATTCAAGAATCTCTCACAACAGTTTGTTTATTTCCACAAATTAACCTAAACTTTCCACGTTTCAGACTTTATATTTAATAAAAATAAAAAAAAAAAAAAATTAATATTCACTCATTGCTATAAATATCTTTTTTTTTTTACAAACTAGCAAATATTAAAATAAAAAAATAATAAAAAAAAAAACACTTACATTTCCTAGGTTTTGGTGATGAAAACTTCTCATCAGAATCTTGTTGTTTCATTTTCTCCTCAAGCTGCTGGAACATACTCGCTTTTGCTCGTACACTATTCTTTCGAACAAGTCCAGACGTTGGTGAACTAGTTTTAATTTCATGTTCTGAATTATCATTATCTTTATCACCTAAACTTTCACATAATGTTAAAGAATCATCATCGCCGCCGCCACAACTACCATTATCCTTATAAAATGAACTGGAATCAGTTTGATTTGTCGATGAGATATCCTCACAACATTTTTCATCCTCAAGACCAGACATTTCAAATAATCTTCCTGTTTGTAGTCCACTATCACTACTTATTATAGACAATGAGTTCAATTCTGGTATTGAATGAGGTGAATATTGATCACTGATATCGTGTAACGGTGATATCGATGGTAAGCTACGTGGTGACAATTTTATTGGATAATTCAATGAATCAAGTGATCCCGGTTTAAAAATATCCAAAGTAGTTGGTAAGCTAAAAAAAAATTATTAGTTTTGTTTATTTTAGATTTTTAATATGTTACACACAAAATTTTCACTTAATTTTTTTTTTATATTAAAATGTAAATAGTAATCACAATTTTCCACAATATTTTGAAAAGATACAACAAAACGACACACGGTGTTGATTGTGTACTGCACGGACACACATACACCAAAGAAAATACTTATGTTTCCACAACAAATTTACTAAAATAAACACTAACAACAACAAAAGATGTAAAAGAATATTTTTAATAATTTTATTTTTAGATATGATTAGCACAAAATCTGATGTTTATGTTTAAAAACTTTATTTCAAATTAAAAGAGCTCCAAGATGATGAGAAAAAAAATGTAATCCGAAAAACCGACCACAACTCCACACAACAAAGTTATTGAGTTTACGTAAGACCATAAAAGTAAGGCAAGAACTTAACCGCATAGAAATCTTGTCTTGATCACTTAGGATGCATTTATTATAAATAATTGCAATATTATGTGCTACCTTAAGAATTTGTTTCTTTTTTTTTTTTTTAGAAGATACAAGAGGGACAGGTGTGATTCTGTACGAATGTGACGAGCTGAGATTTTCCACTATAAGTTGTATACGCGCCACGAACCGCACAATGCTAAAAATTTAGTGGTTTGCAGATTTTCAAAGAAAATTCGGCAATGTCTCTATATAAATACACACATACATACGTATATAATATCTCAGATAATTTTTTGGGACTATTTTCGTCTTAATATGTGTGGAATAGAGCGGCCGTAAGTCTCACATTTGCAGTTCGCACATATTGTATATTCTGATTGCTCCGCTAAAGAAAATCTCTAATAACTTACCGGGATAGTACTTAGTGAGCGATGTCGTCCGCTCCAGACTAGACTAGTGGCCTCTGTCTATAAATATAGAAATTACGGATTTACTTAAGAATTGCGGTGAACTAAGGGCAATGGCTTTCCTTCAATTTAGACTTACTAAAGTAAGCTAGGTGCTTACGAAAATTTTCAATTAGATTTGAAATGAAAAAGGAATTATCGGTGTTGACTTGATGTGACGCTAATACTCTGAATAATTTTTTCTTTCTTATTTTTACTTGTGATAACTATTTTCTTCCATATATACTTAGTAACCCTTTTACGCTTGTGCTCGTACTTATGAAAGTACAAAAGAATATAAAATATAATATACGCCCGTACTCGACTGCCATCGCTCTTATACACAGATCTCACGTATGGTACCTATTTACTATTATGTTATGAAGGCCTATAGCGTGTATTGGGGTTGGTCGAGAAAATAAACCGATTAGCCATTCTGTATTGTCGGTTGTAGTGAGGTGACTTTAAATCAAAGTTGGTGTCGATTACGCTAAATCTCTTTGTAATTATTAATTGAATTAATGGAGAGCTCACTTTTGTGACACATTTTGTACTCTTTTTGTTCAGAAAGGAGGATTTTCTTTATTCACAGTTGAATTCATTAAAAAATATCAAATATTTACTTTACTTATGTTAAGCAAGTTATGTTGTATAAAAAAAAAAACAATTTAATATCGTTCGCAACGTTTTCGGCATTCATGTGACGACCGTGCAAAAATGAGTCTTGAGATTAAATTAATAGAATTTTTGTGAGAGATCCAATGTACACTTATGCAAAATTTAAGTTTCATCTTAATTAATTTAAATTTTTGTTGTTTTTTCTAGATATCCTCTTTTTAACACAAGACAAATTAAAAGCTCGATAGAAATCTAATTACATCCACAGCCACAGGCCACAAAGCACACATGCTACTTGTGATGGCTTGTGGTTAATGTCTGAAATCAAACAAGTTACTTTCGCGGCTACTATCTATCTACAAGACTACTCTTGTCACTTCTACTCTTTTATCTTTATGTATTCTTATGCATTTTCATGTAAATAATAGTTTTAGGGTTCCGTACCTTAAAATGAAAAAAAAAAAACGGAACCCTTATTAGATCGCTCTTGAAACTATCAGTCTGTCTGTCACAGATATTTTCTTCGAAATAGAGCTGAAAGAATCCGGATAATTTACTATCCAGATTATCTTGACAATTATTATCCAATTCCTCAAATCTGGGAATCCAAATCCGAACTATCTGGATCCAGACTAAGCCAGATTAACCAAAAAAAAGTTCAAAATTTACTCCAGATTGTTGTTTACTCCAACAATGTTTCATTGGGAAAATATAAATTTCATGATATTTAAAATTTTCCCAATGAAACAATGCAATCTGGAAGACTTTTTGTTTAGCCCGGATCCAGATAGTGGATCCAGATAGATGGATCCGGATCCCGATAGCTTGAATCGGGACCCGATAATTCTGATCCTGATTTCAGGAATCGGATAATTCGCAGATCCGGGTATCCGGATATATCTGAATATTAGCAAATCCAGATCCAATTTTCAGCTAGTATGGAACTCTAATTGAGTGCCGACTCGCTTTGAACCGAATTTTATTTTCTTCCATTAATAGGGCAGAGATCCGTAGGTGGCGGAGGTCTATCAGTTGGCCCATCATGCTTATTCAGATTAATTATGTTGGTACCTTAGATGTTTTGATGGTGTATGTGGAATTACATTCCCCCAACACTTTTAGCGTGGCGTGGAAATTAAATTACGCTCTGTTTACATTTGTACCAAACGCAGACAAAAATTTCGCACTAAAAAGTTTCGCAGTGTATTTTTGAAGTTTTGCACATTTTAGGATATATCTTCATGGCCAATTCACCAAAAAATTAATTTCTTTTAATCCTTGAAAGGATAGCCCCAAGATACAGTAGAAAATGTTTTGAAGCCCCCCCCCCCCATTAAAAATTAAAAAAAAAATGTAATAATCTTTGATTGTCGATATATGTATGTACATATGTGCGCGTCATGAAGACCTAGCATTCTGACAAATTTCAAATTTCACGTCGTTTTCGAGAAAAAAGTCTTAACAGATGCCGCCGGGCGGACACACGAGCGATCTTATAATGGTTTTTTTCCTATGATTCTACGGAACCGAAAAAAGAGCAGCGTGCTGCTGTAGAGAAGAAAAAATAACAATAAGAAAAAGAAGCAAGATTTAAAACAGCGAAAAGCAACCCAGAGAAAAATTCCAGTAAAAAGAGCACAACCACCAACATCTCCATCTTCATCGGAATCTGATGTAGATTTTTACAATATTTGCTTGACCTGCCGTGCAAATTGACCCAGTACAATTCTGCTCACTGCAACTCATCCGACAGACCAGTGCATCTAAAGTGCGCTAATATGAAGTGAAGTTATTTCACAGGCGGATATTGCGACTCCGATTAATGTTTATAAACCTATTCTCGTTTATATTTACTAATTTCATAATACTATTTACCTTCAATTTTGAAGAAAAAGCAATAAACATTTCACAAACGATGAAAATCCTTGATCTTCACTTCACTGATGCACTTATTCGGCGCTTATTTTTAGATTTTTATTTTTGAGTGAGCCAACTTACGTATACCTATTTTTTTGAAGTCCCGAATTTCAAACATTTTGAAAATTGGCTATAACTTTTGATTTTGTAGTAATATCATACTCTTGCATTAAAGTTAGCTAATGATACCAACATCCCAACGGTATATTCGTTTTATCAAAGTGTTCACTTCTCTGTATTTTATGGACGCAAACGAAAACTATGGCTAACCTACGGACCTCTCTCCTATTTTAATCCAGAATTATGGCAATCCAAAATTTCACGCTGAACTACTTTTGCAGTGGTAAACGAAATTCCGAATACTTACTAATTACAAATCTCCCGCCATATTAAAAATAAAAACTTACCGAAACCTTCTTCTATGTTGGCCACGAGTCACACATTTAAGATTTGATCTAACTTGGATAAGGTCTCATTGTTGCCGTGAATTGAACTTTGGCAAAAGATATACTTTGCTTCAAAAGCATGCATCCAATGAGCAGTGGCGTAGAGATGTAATTTGTGCCTTGACTTAATTTTTTTTACGGATAGCCTAATCGAGTTATGCGCATCTTTGATACCGTCATCGTTGCTGATATCAACGGCAATGCGGAATCTTAGGCCGTTGCACATGTTCTTTTCCATAGTTCATAATTTTGAATATGGCCGCCATTACTATCTCTTTTTTCTCATAACATGGAAAAGAGCGAAAAGAGTATTATGACTATTCTTTCTCAGTTATTTGAAATAATTAAGTAATCAATTAATTCAATGCTTATTCCTTAACAGTTGAAAAACTTTCTGTTATCTAATATTATTAGCTTCATACCCCATCATTCCATACCAAACCGAACACCTTTCACATCAACCGCCTTTTATTTTAATGAAATTGATAAATAATAAAGTGTATAAAAATATTCGATTCATACTTTTTCGTTTTTCCCTTCGCTCTTTCTCCCCATTTTCCCTTTTTAGGAACATTTTGTGAATTTTGGGTAAATTTTGGTGGGAAAATTTATTTAAAAAAATATATATATCTGAGTAATGATTAGGTGTCATATTACCAGTAGTATCAATAAAAGGAATTACTCTTGTACCAAGGGGAACGAATTTTGTCGTTAATAACAGTACTTTTAAAAAAATTACAGCCTCAATAGAAAGCTCTAGCGGATTTTTTTGTATACGTAATTTTATTTTAACGCTCTGAGGACTTTAGCTATTGATGTGCATAAAAGTCAAGTCAGTCTTAATATTTGTGATCATTTGTTATGCTGATATCTTCCAAATGAATTGAATTGGAAAGATGTTGAGAGTACCACTTCATGCAGCTGATGAAAGAACCAAGGCACAGAAAGTGAGTCAGCAATAAGCGTTGCCACGAATGTTCTCATCGTTGTCCCTGTTGATTAAAATAAAATGTTATATTAGATTATCAATCACACTTACTTTTTTAAACGATCAGTACTGGTGATAGCCGATGTGCTAAAGCCAATGTGCCCTCAACCGTTTAAAAAAGTAAGTGTGACTGATAATTTAATATAACGTTTTATTTCAATATGTTATATCATTCAATCTCTGCCGACACCATCTATGAAATTGCACAAATTCAAAGATGGATTCGCATGAAACTCTTGTTCCAGGGTGAATCCGACTCTGGTTCTTATACAATCTTAGCAGTACGATAGACGCTTCCATCTTGATGTAAATTTGCACGAGGTGTATGTTAAAGATAACCTCAAGAGTCCGAGTACTAGTTAATCTGAGTGCGCCGCTTACGCTAAGGAGGTACATTTCTAATATCTGATGATGATTGGCGAGATCTATAGCCATTGTCCATTGTCGTGGCCCTCTAAATAACGTAAAGGGTATCAAACGTTTTCCTTGTAGTGCAGTTTCTATTTTTCGGAAAAGTCAGAATTCGCATAGTGCTAAATCCGGAGAGTACTGTGGATGTGGTCAGAGAGGATTTTATTTCGGCAAAAAACTCGCGTTTCACAAGCGAGGTGTGGCACGGCGCGTTCTCGTGATGAAGGAGAAAGTTAGTGAACCATTTTCTGGCTTAGCACGGAAAAATGCGAGATGTTCAGATTTTCCACAAGCTCTCGAATAATCAATCATCTGTTTGAACAAATCTGTTTTGCCACTTTTCGCACGGATAACTTCAAATGGATATAGTGTGAGCAGTTGCTGCTATAAAAATTCATTGACCGTATTTTTTGATCACACCTCGTAGTTAACATAGGGCACAAAAAGGCACTTCTTTGTGCTCAAAAATAAAATGTCTACCTCTTAATGAATTCGCTTTAAGAGTAAAATCAACATAAAATTAGCCACTATTGTCGAAATACAGGCTAGAAAAATCGAAGTTCACTTAAAAACAAGTAGAACAGATTTTGACTGATTGTCTTCTAAGGCCATATGGCAGAGTGTTCCAGTTTGTGTATGCAATACTGAAATCGCAAAAAGATGATTTGATTAGCAATCGAAAATATTATATTAAGTTTTTGTTCGAATTAATATTATCTTCGAAATCACAGGGATTTTTTTTTTTTTTTAAAAGGTGGTCCTTGCAATGCTTTTTTAGCTGTAACTGAGCTCGTTTTACTTACTGAACCGCCATTTTGATCTTGTTTTATTCGTATTACTAACGGCATTCATTCGTAACTCTTCAAAAAAGTTTATATATAAAGTAAAAAAATAACGATATAACTTCAAAAAAGTTTTTCTCTTCGAAAAATTATCTTTTTCGATGATCAAAAATCTCGTATCCCTAAGCTGTTACCTTTTCGATAATACGACACTACTAGCCTAGTTCAAATACTTCCTGAGATACAGGAAAATATGTCTTTTGAACATACTTGGAATGATTTTGAAATTTTGAATGGACACCATCAAATCAAATTCAATGAATAAAATTTTAAAATTGATGAATTGATTTAACGGTAGCACGAGAAAAAACATTTGAATGAATCAAATTCGACAAAACTCACTCTGTTCCAATGAAGGATCAAATCATGCCAATGATTCAATGAAAATTCAATTTACATATTTTCGCTTACTCTACACGGTATTTTCGTCTACGAAGCTGTATATAAAACTAAAAGTAGGAGATAGTAATTGTAATTCAGTGATAGTACCGAAAGTAAAGCGGAAGAAGATTGTGGATACCTGTAATATAATTTTTTATTTAGCTAAGTTAATCTGTCTTTTCTGCACAGATTATTGGACTAAATTATTATTGTAACAAGACGAACTGTCTACAAGTCGTCGAAAATTATTACGTACTATAGGCAGAGTAATATCGGCATAAAAATCAAAAATAAAAGCAAATACGCCAAAGAAATACATATATACGTCCGAAAGAAGTCTATTTTTGGACTGATCAGAGATGATTTTGGAATCATTCCAAAATCATTTATGAACAAAATTTTCAACACTTGAAATCAGTTCCAAAGTGCTCGCCATCCAAACACTTCAACTGGAAGCTCTGTTGTGTGCAATTTCTTGGTTTATTTATTTATTTATAACTAATAACCTAGATCGGAGCACTACTACTTGTCGTTGTTGTTGTATCTTTTCTTTTCAGTAAAAAGAAAAAAAATCACTATTCAAATATTTTTTTTATAGTCATAATTTCACTTACCAATTTAATTCGTCGACAGTTACAGGTTGTGTTCGGAATCGACTTTTATTTATATCTCGCCTATTTGCACTGAGTACTTTAGGAACAGCTCCGAAAAGATTACCACTACTATTCGTGCTATTGATAAATCTTTCCATATTTTTAATACGTTCAGCAACAGAAACATTTGATATATCTGAACTATCATCCAATGTAGAACTATCATGTAGTGTAGAAGGTAATTGTTCAGTACCATGCAAATCTCGATCACTCTCAACAGATCTGCTACGTTGTAAACTGTAAAAATGTTCAAACGGTTCCATCAAAGAACGACGTTTAGCTGGAGATTCAACTTTAAGAATTGGCCTCATACATTCATCATTATCTGACTCTTCGCGACTACTTTTACGTGATGTTTTAAGAATCGGCCGAATTTCTTCTGTTTCTGAAGATGGTTTCTTTTTAAGAATTGGTTTTGGTACACGAAACTCTTGACTGTCTGTCTTCAATATTGGTTTTATATCGTATTCATTCTCTGAAGAGACAATATCTTTACATAGTTCAGCTGCTGCTAATATAACAGCTTGAGAAATTGAAACATGTTTTGGATGATTATCCGATGGTGTTGAGATTGAATCTTTCTTTTTTAAAATCCCATGAGGCTCTGCTGATGGGCAACCATCACTTTTACTCTCATAGCTTCTTTGTTTTAAAATTCCATGTTGAGTTTCTTCTAAACTATTTCGACGTAGAGTTTTTACTAAAATACTTCTTTCATCGGGTGAATGACTACGACTATATCGACTTTCATCGAGACTACTACGTTTTTTAAGTATACCTTGACGTTTCGAGCTACGAGTCGGTGTATCGACAACACTTGATGAAAACGTAACTGGTGATGCATTACTTGATGCTGAGCTTGATTCTGCATGATCTTTCTTTTTAAGTATTGAAACAATTGGAGCCGCTACTGGTGATGAATTTTGCTGTTCTTCAGAACTCTTACGACGAAGTATAGGAGATAATTTTGATGGATCCGGACTAAGTTCTTTATCATGACTGCGAGCTTTTAAAAATCTTTTTTGTTGAATTTGATGTTTTTCTTCTAGTGGATATGGTAGAGATGATGGAGATTTTTCTTCATATCCTTTCGGCAGGCCATCATCAAAACTAATTCTATCTTTTTTTATAAAAGCTTTACTAGATAAATTTGGCGGTTGATCAATTTTCCCAGCATTATACACTGCAGAATCTTCGACAAGTTGTTGTTTAGTCGAATTACTACTAATCAAATCATCACTTACGCGAACAAAACCTGTATCAACACTTTCAACAGGGATACTAGGTGTATCTAAAGAGCTAGGAGCTACTTTATTACATTTTGCGGTAATTTTTTTAATTTCAGCTAATTCACTTTTTGTGCGTTCTCTAATTGCATCGACTTTTCGCGTTACATCCGATAGTCGCTTATTTTTCCGTAAATAATCATATTCTTTGCTAAGACTACGTGTTAATGGCACTGATTCACACTTTTCTGGAGATTTACGCACTAATTTAAAGTCAATTTTAACACTAGAATTTCCTCCAGTACCCATTTTTGGGCTAACAGTACTTGCACGCCTTCGATCCGCAATAGAATTTGTTAAAACTTCTTTTCGAGCGTTTTCCATATGAAACGCAAGATCGTTACGAGGTGATATCGGTGATTTAAGATCTGTTGTTGTCGTCTCTCCTTGATATTTCTGAATTGATTTTAACGGATGCAAAACATCTCGAATCGCTGCACATGTTTCATCCATCGGAATTAGTTGACGAGCCATTCCAAGTTCTCGACGCCGACGTCGTCGTATCGCAGCATCATCTGTATAAAGAGAAAATATTTCATTTTATTCTTGTTATAGAAAAAAAAAGAAATATAGAAATAACTTCTAAAAAAAAAAACATCAATAACAACAAAACAAATTATTCTTCACTAATTTTGTAGTAAAATGATATTTTTAGACATCACTTACAGACAACGATTCTTAGCGTGCACAACGAGAAATGAAAGATGTAAATTTTGGCTACCATTTTGCCTAGGGAATTTTCTTATAAAGAATCACGTTCAAGACGACCTGCTATCATCTATATCGTCATAGAGAGTGAGTAGTACGCGTGGTAATTTAATTATTAAAAAACTATGACATGGAGGGCACAGGTTGATAATAATTTACCATACCACATCAAATCACTTGGCAGCTACTCAACTGGACTGGAACTGACTTGATAGCCACACCAGAACCGTATGTTGTTTTCTTAGCCCTTGCAATATTGCTTTCTTTCGTTCGACTGACAATTTTTATGCAAATAATAATAACAGAAGGCGGTTTAAATGGGGTTCAGTGTCGTATTGATTTTCGTATATTTCTTGAAGTTCTTCTTCTGGTCTCAAAATGATTATATTTTTTTTTATGGAATTATTAAATGTCATCCATGGAATCGTTTACATCTACCGTAACAAAGTACGAATAGAAAAATAGGCATTCACTCAATTCGTGTTGAAGGCAAATTTTTAAACAAAACTAGGCATATCGCCGTTATTCACTAGGATATTGGCCTATTTCATGCTTCAATCATATTTCTCTACTCACGATTTGCACTATTGAGTTATCATTTAAAATTGATTTTTTCTTTATTTTTTTTTTTTTGTACTTGACCTGGAAATGCTGAAGTTTTTCAATTATGTTTTAATACAGTTTTGCGTTCCTTGAGTTCATATTTAGTATCTATACTCCATAGAATAATAACAAACAAAAAAACCTTCGCGGTTTAATCCTATTTTAGAAATTTTGTTTGAAATTAATAACTCTCATTACAAAACCTAATTACTGCTTCTTAACCCACGTAGTACTACAAGAAAGTCTCAAGATATCAAGTAAAAATGTTTGAATCTTTTTATAGAAAATTCCAAGTAAACAAATGTAGCAAATGTTCACCATTCATTGATTGTTTGTTTAGTGAATTTCTACATAAGTCTGGCGAAAATATGATGTGATTAAGCGTAGTAACAGAAAGAGAAAGAGTAAGGCGCAATTTTTAATTCTGTGTTATTAGCAAAAAATTGAATTAATTTCATGTGGGAATTGGAAGAAATATTTGGTCACCAACAAGATTCGAAGCTACATATACATAACATCACATTTGTAATTATGTGTCCTCTAATCACTGTAACACGGTATCTTGTCTAATTCTGAGTTTAAGTTAAATTTAAATAGAGACTATAGCAAGTAATTTTGTTCAGACCGTCCCCTGCAAGTGTACAAGTTGTGTGCAGATTTTGTTTTTTTGTTTATATTATTAGGTTAAGCTCAGGGGATACCCTATGATAACATATAAAGCACTGCATGGCAGGAAGGATATATGGAAAGAATTGGCGGTCATGAGGAGAATGGTGGAGATTCTGATGTACGTATATCGCTCTTAAACCTTCGCAGATTGTAAACTGGAAGAAAATGGTACACTGTTCCAATAGCTTTATACTTGCTCAGGAAGGCATTTTTTTTTTATTCTTCGGCACAATAGCAAAAGCGCAAAAAAATGTTGTATGTTATTCCATCATACAACCCCATTTGACTTTGTGTGGCAAGTTTAAAGTCTTTGTTTTGACTCATCAACAGGTCTCAAATAACACAAAAAACAAATGAAAAATAGAACAAAGGAAATAAGAGATTTGCCTCATATAATTCACACCCAGAATTTATTCTGAGTTTATATGAAATGAGATCAATTTGATCTGTTTCCAGCTTGTACGGCAAGCAAAAATCAATCCGTACTGAAGAGTATAAGGTTTCTGCCGATACGAAAGCCTTATTTTATCTTCTTCTTTTTTCCTTTTTTCAGCTCAAGTTTTTCATTTTATCATTTCTTTTCTTTGTTCTATTTTTCATTTCTTTTTTCGAGTTATTCAATTTTGTGTTATTTGAGACCTGTTGATGAGTCAAAACGAAGACTTGAAACATGCCACTCAAAATCAAATGGGGCTGTGAGATGGAATAATAAATAAAAATTTCTTTCGCTTTTGTTATTGTGCCGAAGATTCCAAAAAAATGCCTTCTTGGACAAGTATAAAGTTTGCCCGGCAATAAGTCATAGTATAATCTTGTTCCAATAGCGTATCTAGGGTAGGGCGATGGAGGCAGTTGGCCTCGGGCGACACATATTTTGTGCCGGAATTTTTTATATTTCTGTATAAATTATATAATAATGTTGTAATCAACAGAACGGATCAATGATTATAGAAGTATTCAATTAAAAAAAAAATGCATGCTGTGAACGCCGATCCGACTCGAAGTTGACATTTTTAAGCTTAATCAGTGAAAAAATAAATCACGTGCGGCATAAATTTGGAATAGGCGGTAGCCAAATAAAGATTTGCTGCTTGGGGGTAAAAATTAGAACTGTTAAGGAAAGTACTTTTTAAAGCGCGAGTCAGATTGGAAATTTTAATTTTACGCTAGGTCAGCAATCTGTCTTACTTACGTCATTTCAGGTTATCATACTCTCTTACCATCGTTGAAAACTTATTCGAACTTAAAAAATTGGTTGAAAAACTTGATTTCATAAAGGCTGATTTTCGGTGTGGCAGCAGAGAATTACATTTCATGATCACTGGCAAAAATGGCTTTCGTGAAAGTGGTGGCAGACCGCAAAAAAGACCCGGAAAATGTGTATAACTTACGTCATACCACGATAACTCGAGGACGCGTTCACTGAAGAGTGCTGAAATTTCCACACGGGCGTTTTTAAATAAAAGTAATTTTAAGTTATTTAAGTTCGAAAATGGGACCAATCGGACAACCCCTTCTTGGTGCATACAACATCTTGGGTTTTCACTATTTATTTAGACACTGCCTGAGAACTCGTCGACTTGGAGAGCTAAAATTTTGTACGCGGCGTTTTCATAATAATTGCAAATACAAGTTCAAAAATGGACCAAATCGGGCAACCGACGATCGCGACACAAAAATCAGGCGAATATACAACTTTCATCGCAAACGTGCTCAATGTGGCCTCACACTTGGGAGATTGTGCTGCTGCCGGATTTTTTTTTTTTTTTATTACCGAAGGCAACAAGAAATATGATGAGAAGTTGATTGCGAAAGTGGGAATTTGAAAAAAAAAATGAAAATGAAAAACTAATTTATAACAAAAAGTTAAAAAACAAATTTGACGGATCTCAAATATCAACACGTTCAATCTGACAGGATATTCTTTCCAACTCGTAGAACGCGACGCTACTCCTACGTCGAAAATTCTTATCTAACTCTGCCTTAAAGGGCCGCTTGTTTTAAGGCAAATTATTGCAATGTCGAAAGTAATCATAATACCTAATACAAATTACTACATTTTTGGTTGCCATTTAAAAGCAGTTATATCTCCATAATTTCTAATAGCTTTTATGATTTACAACTTTAAAAAACTCGTTTTAACACTAAGCACAATTGTCAGTCTTAACACGTGTATAAACAAACATCAGCTGTTAATACTTTCTTTAGCGCCATTGTTGTTATTGTAAACAGGGCCCCCATCGGTCAGATACATCGCTTACATTTGACCATTAAGTGTACTGTTTAAACACAGGAAATACATTTATTTATGTTTGAGCGTCTGAGCTCACTGTAGTGTAGACAGCAGCAAGTTCAGGGTTTCATTGCTGTCTTGATGAGTTCGCCCTGTACTGCTGATGAAAACACATAGTATACTCTCAGAATTTCTTCATGACTTGTTTTTATTTATTTATTTATGTTTAGCAATTGTTAATAGCCATTCTTGATTTTGATTGACTTTGAAAGGGTGTCAAATTGGAAACTGCCCCAGGTGGAAAAAGCTCTAAGTACGACATAGGACTGCTCCACATTCGAGGGAATTTTACTGTTCGACCGAAGGTATTTTGGAGGGTGAAAGGATGAGTGCGGCTTGCAGCGACTTTTATGACTTTTATTTATTGGTAACAAAAAAACATTGTATGTAAGAAAAAATCAACTTTCAACTTTTATTTATTCCAGACATCTTTGAGATTTACATAGAACTGAACAAATGTGAATTCATATCTTTAAACCTTGCACAAAAATTTCTTATGCTAGAAAATAGATTTCTGTGAGAAAGGAAAATGGGAGACCTAGTTACATTTAAGTTTTTTTGCTCATGTTTTGATATTTTTATAAGTTCAACGGCGTAGAGTTATATGATCAGCGCGAGTATTGCGTACAGGAATTAATTTTACAAGGGATCAGACTAGATATTTTATCAGAATATTGACCATGCATGTACCGATAAAGGAGTGAAAGGCATCTGACATTACGGCAGTGGTAGAACGAGTTGATATGACACGTTATTGCCACATTTCCAATGAGTTTGAAGACTCTCTTTTGGACAATATTTAATGAAGCTAAGGCTGTGCGAGCAGCCCCGGTTAGATATGGGAATTGTATTCCATTCTAGGTCTGAAATAGGAGTTGTAGAGGAGCACTAGATTTGACGGGTGAAATATTTCTAACACCTTTTCAAAAATCCAAGACATTTCGATACTTCTTTAATAACAGAGAAGATGTGATTAACTTACCAAGACTTAATGACGGTGAATCGAAAATTAATGCTCCATCAATAGAAACGGGAGTGGTTGAGTGATGATATTGTTTTAAAGAGATGAAAAAGCTTCGAGTTATAGATGCATTGGATTCGACGCGATTCACTTTACCCCATGCGAGGATATTTTCTAGTCATGCAATCTTGTTTGACAGATGTGGCATTTCCTGTGGGAGTCCGCAGGAGTTTCAAAGGAGTAAACGAAATCATCAGCGAAACTATGAATGGGATTGATAGTAAGGGAAAGCAGATAATTAATGAAATTTATAAATAGAGACAGACAGATAACAGAGCCCTGGGTACAGCGGTATTTATAGGGTGAGGTTAATATATATATAACGCCATCTAATACAACCCGTATTAGGCGGTCAGATAAAAATCTTTCAATCTATGACAGAAGAGGAGGAGAGAGAACAAATGTTTTAAGTTTGACTAAAATGGCAGGATACCAGACTCTATCAAAAACATTTTAAATGTATAGGGAAACGATTTTGGAGACTACGATTCCTACGTTCCGTAAAAAAAGTCAGCAGCAACTCTACTGATGAGCGTACAGAGTGGAAGCTGCAATTGGTCGATAATTTGATGGATCGAAACCCTCTTATTATTTGGATTAAGCTGAATGTTGGCTAGTTTCCAAAGTTAGAAGGTTTCTAGTCTAATAAAATAAGTAGAATAGTTTGCCCAGAGGTTTAGCCAGGATGAGGCACACCTTTTAATTAGCAAGGACGAGGACCATCAGGACCTGTAGCGTGGAGACGCTGAGACCCTTAAGGACCTTGGGCACATCTTTCCTAAGGATGTATATTACTTTCCGTACACATTTACATGAGAGACGCAAATCAAGGATTGTGAGTGAGTTGAAAATGAGAATTTGAACCAAATCTAACAGCCAAAATATTAGGAGTCAACTACCAATTCACCATTGTTAAATTGTGAAAGTATGGAAAAACTGGTGAAGTTGTTTCTCATGTCTAATGTTCTTTGTCTAATACTCTGGTCAAACAGAAATTTGTCTCTCAGGTTGAACGTAACAAGAATATAAAAATAATAACAGAAATTTCCTTCGATACGCGAATAATGGAACAAATCTCTGTTGTGGCTTGCCTTTTTATCCTATTGATGGCGGCAGTACTAATTTCCAGCTTAGTTTATCTTAGGATTGTAATATACATATCTATGCATTATGCATAAAACAGATAAAAGCCGACCTGTCATTGTGTGAGAAGGCTTGTTTAAGGCTTGCTGGCGAAATTTAAAAAATTAAAAAAAAAAAGTTAAACAATAAACAGGGGGTAATGTTGAGAGATAAGTGCCACAATTTTTTCTGTCTAGATCTACATATATACATATGTGGAACATGTCGACCAACTTAACCCAATTTTGTTTGGGTTAAATGTGTCGAAGGCTACTGGAGAACCATATCGAGGAGATTGGGCCGAATGTTAGCGAACTACTCTTTCGTAAAAATTTCCTTGCTATGAAACCGCAACAAACTGATTCCCCATGAGCTTTTTTACCTTTTCGAACAAGCATCGGAAATGGACAATGAAATCTAAAATGCAACTATTAAATGAAGAATTAGATGAAATAGATCAAAGAAATGAACCTGCATCAAATCTCGGTTCTGGAACTTAGCGACACAAGATGGAACGATGAAGAAGAACAAATTTGATAAGTTAGGGAAAGCTGATTAGAAACCTGGTAGAAACCTGAACAATATACATAGAGATGGAAGGTGTTGGCATATAAATGATTCTAATAAAAAAGGCAATAGTGTAATGCTATGCATGTGCATTAGCATCAATACTTGTTTAAAAAGGCATTTAAAATTAAATATACAAAAAGGCTATAGGCACGCAAACATATATATAAACTTCGACAGCCAAGCCGGGGTTAAGGTACTAAACCAAGAATCAGGGGCATGAAGATAATGAAACCGCTGACTAGTTAGCAAGAAAAGAATCTTTATTTACCAGACTTGAGTCCCGTGGCTTCAAGAAAAGGCACCTAACAGGAGAAAAAATGTCCAAACCATACTCTCACGCTCACTTACTTCAATGACAGAGCCTTCCCGGACTAAGACACGCGAAGAATTTTATTAACTTCCCATACAAAGACTTTAAAAAAGTCATGAACTATGATAAGCACCTGATCAGGCTATTCACTGGCATAATGGCTATAGCCATTGCCCACTTAGGTATATACATACTTAAGAATAACTTTCAATTCTGCAAAAAGTATATATAGTATATAAAACATGTAAATACTGGCTCTGAAAACAGAATAAAAAGGTTCTAACTAACGAAATCTAAAACGGACGCAAAAGGCTTGTGTATGAATTAAACAAACTGTACTAAGACTAGGAACATTAAAAACACAAAAGATTAACACTATAACAATAGCTATAAAGAAAAATAGAATTTTCAACAATAATTTTAAAACTAAAAAAAGTCATTATGCCTAAATTAAAAGTGTGCCTACATCAAGTTTAAAGTTCTACACGCGACTGAATAAGATGTTCGCTCTGAGGGAGTAAAGAAAAGCATAAGCTACAACACTAATGGCAACGAAGACTTGTTCGTAAAATTTCCTAACTCTGCTTTAATCATAAATATACAGAGACTTACATATCAGATACACAAATAAATCTACTAAAATCTAACTAAATCACTACATATTAAAGCGAACGTCCGAATCTTCAGAGGAGTAGATATTTAAAACGGCCGCCACACTGTTGACAAACATAAATTTGAATATTGCCAGAGTAGGGGCGTATAGCATAAGATTTACATATGTCACGAAAAAAGACCTAATTTATTATTGGCTTGCGGCACATCTAAAATGTACCCAAAGATTCCAGCATATAGGTCATGAGTGAAATGTGATTAAAAGTAGCCAGAATATTAGCAACTGAAAAAGTCAGAGCATAGTCCTAAAAGTGTCTACAGGGATGGATCAACGATGAAATTCTACAAAATATAGACCAAAACCGATCGCTTAAAAACAGTATAAACTCCACTAACGACCGAATTGACAACAAGAATTTCATAACGAATAATCTCAACTTTACAGTAAAACTATACGTTGTATTCGGCGATAAAAGACTGCAGATTGTAACAAAACCGGTAATCGTGTAAGGCTACACGAAGAGCGCACATTTCATCAGCGACGTCTTTGAGAAAACAAGGAATCTTCTGAAGAAAAGTTCTGACTCAAGTAATCTTGGAAAGCGTTACGACTGCAGCCGATCAAAAATCAGAAGACAACAGGCTGAACTTAGTAACGGATCACCGTGATGCAATATCAATACTTCTAATCCTTAGATTTCATTGATTCAGTAGAAATGACTTAAGGTCTACCGAAAAAGATTTAATCTAAATGCAAACCAATTACACATGTTTTAGAGCCAATTTGCTACAATTCCCGATATAATCTGAATCTTATTTTTACAAAATTTACTTAAGACTATCTAAATGAAATTTTTGGTTTACAATATTTTTTTTTTTAATTTACCCGGTAGAACTATAGAGCTGGGGGAACAGGTCTATGGAACTACACTACTACATTACTAATTTATTGAAATATGATATTTTCCTACAATTAAAAATGCTTTGTCGGCGGCGCATGTTACTACGTTAAAGTGGGTGTCACACCGGGAGCGGCGATTGCTCTTGCAAAATTAAATCTATAAGTCACACCGGGAGGGGCGCGGCGCGACGTGGCAAAATAGTTACCGCGCGGCGATTTTGGAGATTACTCAAAAACACAATTTTGCCGCTGCTGACGGCAAAGTTTCTTATTCGTTCGCAATAAGCTCGCCAATTCGTCAATTGTTGTTTTTGGGATTCTAAAGTATTCGAAACCGAACCTCATCACTTTTCTCTATTTTTCTTCAACCAGAGCTACTAATAACAGAATTTCTTCATCGGCACTAGAATACATTTGGATAAAATCCGCCGCTCCCGGTGTGACCAGGGCTTAACCGTGTTAACTTGGATTAGCTATGAAGCCTGATAATTAATAGAATGCAGGAGCGACCTTAAAAATATCGACAATTCCAATAGTAATCCACAGCAGCACTATCAAATTCACAACGAAATTAAATTGTATTAAAAACAGGAAGCACAGCAAGCATCAGAAAGAATTAAATTCTGTACCGAATAACTAGAAAGCTCATGGTAGGAAATATGCAATATAAAGATTGCTGACCCAAATGGAGGAATAATGTAGATCGAATAATAACTGAAAAAATAGCACATACGAAATTGCGAAATATGCAATATAAAGATTGCTGACCCAAATGGAGGAATAATGTAGATCGAATAATAACTGAAAAAATAGCACCTACGAAATTGCTGGCTAATGCTAAAACTAACAAAACAGAAACAACTTCTTGTCCGAGTTACTGCTCTATTCTACCATAGACTAGTTGCCTGGTGCAGGCATGCTTCAATTTGGTAGAACTTGGAGACAGAAACCGTAAATTATATATTGGATATACACCAACGTCATTAGATCCATTGCTATGTACGCATTAGATCTCCATTGCTACCTACGCAGTCTTTGCATGGTTGGAAAAAAATAATCCAAAACAAGCCGGCCGTCAACTGCAAAACAATTCAACGAATGTCCTATCTAGGAATTACTGCTGCCATAATCATTTTTAGTACTGCATCTATGGAGGACATAATAAACCTTCTATCACTGTATCTGCAAGTGATAAATGAAACTATCTTTAGTGACATTGGGTTTCAAGTTACAGAAAGATAAAACATTTACCTGGATTTACCTGATTGGTCATCAAGTAAATATGTTAAAGCAGTATACTTTGAAGATGACTAAAATCTTCCAAAGACCTCCAAGCTTAATTCCTACTGTATTTCAAACAGAGGTCTTGACTATAGAAGAATGTGACAATATCTGTTTTAATAGAGCTATTATCATTCTCTCAAAAAACCAATCTCTCTAATCTCCACGTCTATGAAGTTCTTTACCATAGAATTAAGGATAGCATGCAATTCTCTTAAAGAAAAAATGAGGAGTGAAGACTCAATTTTTTGATCAGAGCCATTTTTAGCGCTGACAAATGTTATCTTCTGCTAGGACTGCATCAGGTTAAGAAATTTATTATTATCTCTGGCAAAAAAGCAGAAATATCTTTTTTTTTTATAACAATAAAGCTAAAAATAATTTCAGAGCTCCTCTGAGAGCATTACTTAAACAAATTTGTAAGAACTGAGACCTCACAACTCATCCTATTACTGCTGCCAGGAAGGTCAAGACTCAAGTGACATATTATATATTTAACGGATTGTGCAACCGGGTAGAACACGTGTTTAGCTCTTAAATGAGTGTGAACAAATACCAAATAACTGTCAATTTCAGCAATGTAAAAAAATTGTAAATTTACATAAACTTGCTTGATCCATATATTATGTAAACAGTCAAGAAATGTGAAGCTGTTAGCCTTACATTCAGTGTGACCTAAAAGATCTATTGTGTTAATAAAGTCTAAAACCATTCTGAAGCTCCACACGCACTTAGTTTAATGGAGGAAAGGCATGTGCGAGATGGAGTGAGCTCCGCCTAGCTAAAGCTTCGCAATTGCAGAGTAAGTGTTCCGAAGTTTCATAAGGATCCTACTAGAAAAGGTAGGATGAAGTCTCAGCCAAGATTGTCTTGTTTAGATGATGCCCGGTAAAATGAAAAGTTCTTTTGCAGTCGAATTGCATATATATAAACTTTAATAGTTAAATTTGCAATAACATGTGTAAAAAACAGATATTTTACACTTATAAGAAAATAACCAATATACAAATAAGCCTGCTTCTGAGCGTAGTTTTCCACATTCAAGAGCAATTTTTACAACGAAAAATAATAATAATTGCACCTAATTGAAGTTCTTGACGGACTTCTTTTTCACTAAGGGAAATTTTACAACTTCAAATTTGTCATGTGCAAGAGTAAAAGAATTCCCGCAAACCCATTTTGTGTTTAGATGTTAATTGAGATTAACGAGGCTATCTGACATTTAACGGAACGACAATTTTTTATGTATGTAACAATAACTTAATTTACAATATTTTACTTTCGTTGGAAAACAATCTTTTAGTTGTTAAGTTCTTCATCAGCTATCGAAACGCATGCAAGTGAAAATTGCTAGAATGCAAATCATACTGTCCTGTCAAATGCAGCAGCATCTTATAATATAGCCATAATGTTTCTGTTTTTTATTTACTTGGAGTCTACAGAGTTCGTGTCCTACAGAGAGACTATTAATACTTAAAAAATAATTAATAAATTAATTAAAAATAATTAATTAACTAAGTCTACTGAAAAACAGAATTTCATACAAAAATAATAAGTTATTTGATTTGAAATTTCCATCTGTGTTTAAAATTAAAACTAAAAATTCTATGTAATTTTTACGTAATTGAATTTTCAATCATTAATAAAGATTGTTTTTATTTATCTCATGGAGCAGAGAAATCTAAATATTTATCAAAATAGTTGAATTCATTAATATCTACAATATGTACACATTCGTGATAACCATAGTTGGTTCTATAAGAAGAAGCATAAAGTAAGTTTCTTGTTCTATAAATTCAACATATTAAAAAGCTCGGAACATAACATATTGGAATACAGTATATCCCTTATAAAAAAGCACATTGCATGTATATATTTATATATACATATAAAACGTGTAAAGTTCTTTGAATAGATTCCAATCTGTGGATATGCACTTAGTAATGGGGAGACCAAACGATTGCAGCGTATTTTAATATGGGACGAACAATAGTGGTACACGAAGTCCTAAAAGAACCAACGTCTTTGAATTCCGAAGAGTTTCTTTTTATGAAACCAACAAGTTTATATATAGCATTTTAAGCATATATATTCTATGTGTCTTCCAAATTATAGTTTATTATCAAAAACTACACCCAAATCAGTGATTTCGCGAACACGATTTAAAGAAACATTAAACAATATTAATAAAATAATTAAAGCATATCGGGCTTATAGAACGTTTATAAGTTAAAACATGACTTTTTTAAGTATTTAAATTGAGGCTATTTCTACGACACCAGTTAGAAAAACTATCAAGATCATTTTGTAACTGAAGACAAGAATTTGAGGAGGTAATTTTTAGAAACAACTTTAAATCATCAGTATAAATTAAACAGCGTGAATACTTGAATATTGTGCTAATATCATTGATGAAAATATTGAATAAAATAGGACCGCAGTGACTACTCTGCTGTTTGTAAGATAAGACGTGATCCAATCTAAAACAGTTGAATAAAAGACAAGAGTGCGAAGCTTATTTATAAAAATATTAAAATCCATGTTGCTCAGAGTAGATAATTTCTTTGCATAAAAATGATATTTTAGTAGCGACAGTGCTATCAAGCAACTTTGGTTAAACATTCATAAGAGCAACAGCTCTATAGTTGTTAATACAATGATGTACACCACTTATGAAAATTGCTTTAATAATTGTAGTTTTCCACGCATCAAGCTGGAATAAAATATTTGCAGGATTTAACCATGACTGGTAAAAAAAGGTCATAGTTATATTTATAATTTACTTGAAGGTTATTAATTGCCTGTTCAACATCTGAATCAATCATACCTCCTATGTTAAGCTGTGAGGAGTATTCATTGGAATAATCGCTACCATTCTGAACATCATAATCGCAGTACACCGATTCAAAGAAGTCAGCAAATAGTTCACAAGCATCTTGGACATTTTGGAATTTCTTTTCATTTAATTCCATAACATTGGGAAAGTTTGAAAAAGTTTTTCTTTTTTATGTGATATGCAAAAGCGCTAAAGCGTTAAAATATATGTAGAGAGGTTTTGGAAGTGTATGAATGGTAAAGTGTCAGCAATTACCAGAGTTGCTTCTCAGTTTTTTTCGGCTAGGTTATTTCCTACGAGGTTTCATTTTTAGAAATGTTGGAATGATGATCTTTGGCTGTTGTGGAAGGTAGCTCAATGAGTCTTAATGTGGGCGCAGTTCACTCAAGGACAAGCAATAAGAATGATATCTTGTCACTGTCGTAGCCCCAGAAACTAGTGAAGCCGTATAGAAGCTGTCTCGAGTCATATTCGGGAAATTTGTTTAATCAAATGATACAATCAGACATTAACATCTAACCGTCGTGTCATGAACATTGTTCTCTTTAGATATCGCACAATTTAACTTAGGCCTGAAAAGACGAGCTAGTTGACTGGAGCGACAACAAAAAATATTCAAGAACTTCAATAAAGGCCGGGTAAAGGCAATATCCGACATTGTGGTGTGGTGTCAAAACATGGATTGACTAATATGCGACATACAGCAAATGACAATCATAGCAGTGAACAATAAATCAACCACAAAGTGAAGGGCACATGTAACATTAGTAAGAAAATGGTTACTTTATTTTTCGAACGCGCCAAATTTAAATATATTTTTTTATGATTTTGGTAAAGCTTCGTCATAAACAGCCCAACCGAGTTTTCAAGGAGCTATTACACTTTAGATATAGTATATATTTACTTTCTCTATATGGAAATCCCTCTTCAAAAAACGTTATTTATAAAAGTATTGAATAGCGTAAAACTGTGCAATGAAATGTGAACATTTTATCGTTACAACCTACAATTTGCATTCAATGTTTGTATACGCTTTCATTTTTAAATTGATGAGGTCAGCTCATATTACTCCCTTTGAGCTTTTTCTTTCAAATCATTACAATAAGTAGAAGTAGATATATTTCGGAGGATAAATATCTTATTGATCAAATAAAATCTTTGCAGTCTTGTAGATGCTGAAGTTTATTGATTTCCAGATGTAGCAATTTACATAAATTCACAAATCTTTTCATTTTGTCCAACTTACTCCTTGAATTACCAAATTTTATTGACATATCGCTTAACAGACGCATGATAACGTTGTAAATGATAAATTCTTCAAAGATAATCTTAACAAGAACAACCTAAATCTAGATATAAATCTTATAAAACATATCAAAAAATTTAAACTAACCTTCTTGAGTGGATTCCTCGGTAAGTGCTCTATTTAAATTTGACTTTCGTTTGGAAGATTTATCACGTTCTTCGGTTCTCGGTGAAACAGACTAAAAATTAATAAAATACTCAAATATATAAAAGCACAAAACTCACAAAAATAACTTTATTACCGTTCTAGGTGATCTCACAGGACTTAGTTCGTTATCTTTAGCCGTAACAGTAGCATTCAAATTCCTAGTCGAAGTTCGACTGCGAATGAAATCATTACTATTTCCATTCAAGTTTACTTCCATTGTAGATCGGCGATAAGGACTGTGTAGCGTTCCCATTCCCAATTTAAATGTAAGGTCAGCCGAGGCGTTATCAGTTGTATGCCTTCGGGAACGATTTTGTATCAATGACTCGGCAGAAAGTCTACGTCCATCAATTGGCATTTCATTAAGGATTTGTTTAATTGATACAGAAATTGAAGGAACTAACTTTTTACTTGTAGCCGGTGATGAAGGAGCTACTTCAGTGTTTAACGGTGATTTCCTCAGAGCTGATAGCCCTACTCTTACACGTCTAGCAGGCGATGATAGAAGTGACTCTTCAGCAGATTTATTTGTATCGGATGAATTCGAATTTACCAAATTTGATTTGGGTGAGTATCGACTCAGATAAGATATGGGTGATGTAACGGGGGAGTGTTCTTCGTGCGGTGCTGCTTCTTTTTTCTTATCTGTAAAATAAAAATTAACAAGAAACAATTAAGTCGCAAAAATTTCATAATTCTTAACATTAGTTATTTATTCATTTATTTTAGTTTCAAATGACAAAACAAACAAAAAATGTCCTTGAATAACCTTCAATAAAATTGGGGTAATTAAAATGCCTACACCTTGGGCCAGAATTAACGTTATCATGGTTTGATAAAATTGCTTATTCTAAAAGTATGGCTAATCAGAATTTATATTCAATAATTCGGTCATGGACGCGTGTCATTAGTTGACTGCTTATAATTTAAACCAATCAGCTTACGTTTAAGCTGGACAATTGGTATCCCTTAAATTGACTATTATCTTTTGCCTATGCATTAAAACAACTTCTGTATACTATGCGGTATTCGGTAGCGGTAGTATAGTATAATACCAAGACTTCGACAGGAATTGCATCAGAGTTGGAGAAACCTTATTCTTATACTGATTTTTACCGTAGGTTCTATTTTAATGCTTGTAAGATATTGCTGGTAAGGATTAATTAAAAAGTATGTTATCTATTGATTTCGATTTTCTTTTTCGACCTCTACTCCGTACGATTGTAATCATTTGTTGGGCTCGTTTTTATTAATAAAATCGTTTGTTAATTATGTTACAGTAACACCAACATGATAATGAAGTAAAAGTCATATGTTTCATGCTTGACAACCAACCGTCAGGGATATTGCTGAATTTTTATTAAATTTATTTAAAAACTTTCATTGAAGAATTTTAAATAACTTTAATAGAAATTGAGAAATATTCTTGACAGTTGGTTGTCAATGCATGAAACATAAGACTTTACTTCATTATCATGTTTGTGTTACTGTAGCTTCAGCTACAAAATTAGAAATTTGCCTAATATCAGCTACAGTTTTATGTGTAGCTAGAACAATCGACCAACACGGTACATGTACATGAAAATTTTTGAAAAGCTTAGGTAAATTATTTTTGCAATTAGCGAAGAATTGAGGGGCCAACAACCGATTTTATTAATAAAAATGAGTCCAACAAACTATTACGCATTGATTGAACTGATTCTAAATTAAAAATTATAAATTTCCAGCTAACTTGATGATGAATTTTCGAAAAAACTATTATCCAACAAATGGTTAAATTAAGCCAACAATCTACCAACAATGCTGGCTTTTCCAACTTTGACAGTTCTGTAGAATATATGAGATCAAGTTATCTAGCTCGCAATGGCAAAGTTGGTGGGGCCGGTCAGGTTGAGGTTGAGCTCGAGTAGGTCTACTTTGTACTCTGTTGAAACTCTGTCAGCTTTGACAGCTAATTTTTGTTATCAGTTGATATGGGAAGTTAAGTTTATTGAAAAACAAAATGTGGAAACATCTTTATCGTCAAAAGTCGGCTTTCGTAAATTATTACAAAATAATTTTAATTTTCAAGCCAACAGCCCGATTAACTGCTATCATACAGAAGTTGTCAAAGTTCGTATTATGAGTTGCAAAAGTTTGCAAGGTTCACCAGGTTCAGGCTCTTAAAATTATACTTAGGTCGAGGTTGGAAAAGCTAGCACTGTTTCTCACAACAAGAAAAAACCCGCAAGAGAACGATATTAACTGTTAAAAAGGAATAGATGTATGCTTTAAAAAGTAAAATTGAATGCAAATAAATAACATATGTACAATAGGAAAGAGAAACCCGTTTTTCAACAAAATTTTCATTTAAAACTGAACGAGATAAGCGGTCATTGAGTATGTCATGCTCAATACCATGATACAAAGATAACAAGGTATGGCCGATTCAAGAGGAACTTTTTGCGTTAGTACAAATTTCATTTCCAGCGAATTTGTTTTGACTTTTTCGTATATATTGACACTGAAATACGTTTTGAATATATTAAAATATTTAACAAAATATATTAAAAAAAAATGGTGCCCAAAAACAGTTTTTTAACTTATTTTACGATGAAAATAATTATGTGATAAATTAAACTAGAGAAAATTTCCTATAATTTATGTACTAACTTTTTTTTTTTGTAAAATGAATAGTTTCAGCGTACGAACGCCGCAAAATATACTCCAACACGCGTAATTCGTATATTAGAGAAACATATTTTACTACCGGCCTACTAGGAAAGAATGCCAACTGAAGAATACAAAATTTTCACAACTAAAGGATACTTTACAGTTAGACGTTCCGACAAACTGTGATGTGGTACGTAGTCAGATATGACGATTAAGCAATCGTTGATTACGACAATGAAATGTCTTGGTGGCCTTACTCATGGACGCGAAGTCAAGGACAACGTGCCTTGCAGGTGAACTTTAGGAGTGGTGTTCCGAGCAGTATATCGAAATGAGAAGCTCGCGGTTTAATCGTGACAATGACGATGTAAAAAAAACTAATGAATTGGTTGTAATAACATTCTCTTTTTCCAGAAGTAAAGAAACTTATGTCAATAAGCACTGGAATTATCGGAGATGAGAAGATGAACTGTTAAATGTCTCAAAGAAGTTGGTAGTTCTGGCATTTCTAAAATCATCGGTGGGGATCTATACCGTAATTCCAAGCGCGATGACAGAGTGAAAGCACTTGGTGTTATGAAGCATCCGGATAGAAGACAACATTATTCCGATTAATCCGTTATTAATTTTTCAAATAAGGTGCCTTGTGAAAAAAATCTGATAAGGAACTTGAAAAGTTCCTTACGTACGAACTTGCTCTGTTTACGTTATCGCTTTTCAATAACATTAGGCCTACACGTAGATTAGGCTACTGGAATACAAAAATAAACGCGCCGATTACTCTACTTCATTTGAGGTTGAAATGATTTTTTCAACAATACGCGTGTTGGAGTAGTCTTTGCAGCGCTCGTACACTGAAACTATTAATTATAAAGAAAACAGTTAGTACATAAATTATAGGGAATTTTCTCACTTAACTATTTTAATCATAAAATGAGTCGAAAAGGTCAAAAACCTGTTTTTGGACGCCATTTTTTTTTTTTTTTTTCAATATGGCGGTGCAAGAAGTAAAGATACGAGGTGGCAAAGTAAAAATTTGAAAAGAGCACGTTCGAATCTATAATAATACCAATTTTCAAAATTCTCGGAAAACTTTCCAGGTAAAACTACTAAATTCCGGACAATGTTTCTTTTTCATATAAAAAGGCACAATTACGGGCCTTTTTTTGTTTTTATACATTTCAAATTAGACTGGTGGAATCAGCTGATTTCATGGTCAATGGAGATTTTTCAGAACATAACATGAGTATTTCCTTACATTTACATACAATCGTTGTTCTCTGATTACTTAACATTCATATTCCAATTGAAATCATGTAAGCACTTGCTTGTATCTTTTGTAGTTCAGCAAATATATATAGACATCAAAGAAAGAAGACGTTTTTTTAGCGATAAGTCAAAACAGAAGATTATTCGAGTGCTGTGAAATCTAAATATGACTCATAAAACGTTTCAATAATATCGCCTCTAATGAGAATATTTTCCAGCATTCAGCAATTAGTAAACAAACAAAATAGCCGTGTTTGATTTAGTGATCGCTCTTCTATCACTCTTTGTATCATTTGTGTGTTTAACGGAAGCTGTTACCAGCTTCTGCAATAGTTTGAGCTGGAATAACTGCAACTGGTTGTAACTACTCCGTTCGATTTTATGACTCAAGGAATGATAATTATTAAGAATTGATGTTGAATTTTATGTTGGTTCCCCATAAGCAAGGTTAACTCTAGAAAATATTACAATTTGGAATGCAACAAGAAAGTTCAAAATTGAATTCATTTAAAAATCACTTCTGCAAACCTAAATTGTAAACGACTCTATTTGGTTATATTGAAGGCTTTGTACATGAATGCAGATTATGACTAGCCCTTAAAATGTTTACTATAATAAATTAAGGGGAAACGGACACAGTAAATGTCAGACGACTATGAAAATATGGATGAAGGCTTCTCCGAGGAATGTATCCTTTAAGAAAGAAAGAAAGTAAAATTACTTTCAATGACTGTAATGAATTTTTAAGAGATATTTCACATTATATAACGGCTGGTGATAAAAAATAATCAAATATGGAAGTGCAAGTCTTATTTATATGAAAGAAGAAAAGATCCCAACAGACTTTCTAATTTCTGAACATGTTTTTGAACGAAGTGAACCCACAACCATTCCAGTAAGCGATATATATATTACAGGGCATAACTCATCTAAAGAATTATTTTTTTTATAAAACCATAGGAAGATTTTCAATTTTTCGAGGCTAGACTTGCTGAAAGAGTGACTTCAATTTGGAAAAGAATTTTAATATTAAATAAAAACGAGTAACTAAGTGGCAAGTTAGAACAAATGCACTAACATCTAAATTATAAAAATGACTCATTCCATTCCACTCTGGGTAGTTACATTAAATGTACCGATATGCAATAATGAAGTCATTTTAAATATAATCGTAAAAGTAGTAAGGGATAGTCTAAATAAACAACATTGCCTCAAATTATATGATAAGGAATATCCATATCCAGACTATACACATATGTGTATATGTAGAATTCCACAGTCTCGAGCTTAGAGAATATGTAATTTGATACTTTTATCACAATAATAACACAATTGCAATGGTTTTGTATATCTCTCCTATTATTATCTAAAGGTAAACCCATTTGGTATTTTGAAAAGACAAATAATGCTATTTGCTTCACAGTTCAATCACCATTCATCATAATAAGGGTAAATAAAAAATAAGACCCCCTCTAAATAAGTGCATTAAAATCACCATTGACCGCAATTATTGAACTAACTATGCTCCAGCTCATAAAGATAACTAGAAATGAGGAAATGCATTAAGAAATGATAACTCATCGTTCTCAAGGTTGTAATTAAAATGCAAAACAAAATTACCATCTTTACCTAGAGCTGCTGCACGAAGTCTTGATGCTTTAGTGGTACGAACCGCTTGAGAAAGTAATGGACTAGACGACGTCATCTGACGACTGGCTAGAAGAATGCCAGACGGTGAATTATTGTTGTCAGCAAATTGTCCTGAAAATAGAAAAAAATTCTAATTAAGAAAATAATTTCGCGTATTTTATGCATGCATTTCAGTCGGCGGTTCGTATATATGTATGCACATGCATACATACACATATATGAAAACCTGAACGACACAGTCAATATTTACCATATGAGTTCGGTGATGTGGATTGATGATATCGTGACTGAATGGGTGTAAGGAGGCTCGAGGGGGCTGATGTGGTCATTATCGGCGATGGCCTCAATTTGTTATTATAGTAATTCCCATTAGCACCTGTCGGCGAAGGGCTAGTTCGTATGCATTTGGATGACTTGTTGAACAACGATGGCGATGATAATAACGTTTGAGGTGAAAAACTTTTAGAAGGCGACTTAAGTGGTGATTTAAGGCGACTGGAATTGAACAAGAGTGTGTTGCTGGGCGAGGAAGATGAATCACTATTTCCAGGAGTCCGACTAGATCGTGTTATATATCTGAAATATGTATGAAAGGGAGAAAAAAAATTAAAAAATGATTTTTTTTGTCGTTTTGTAGATTTATTGTTTACCTGTTTAATAAGGGAAAATACATTTTACAAAAAAACAAGTGAATATTTAATTTTTCAAGGTAAAAATGTGAAAACAAGAATTAATACAATTTTCTTTAGAAAGTTGAAGGTTTCTTTTGAAACTTTATGTAGAGCCTAACGAAACCCTAATGTAAATTTTTTATGATTCATTTATGTTTTCCTTAGGTACCTATCCCTTGAAAATTTCACAAGAATAACTTCGTAATGAAATCTTAACCTATAGCTAGCTAGCTATGAATGTAATTGTAATTTTCACTCAATTTTCCACCAGATGAATAATAAAATCATTAAAACAGAAGGGTCTAGGTAATTTTTGGGAAAGTTTACCCAGCCATTTCCATTGTACCGTTTATGGTACAGTAACTTCTAAAATTAACTTCTTGTAATGTGTATGATGCAAACATATGAATGTGTGTATCTGGCAGTATGGTAACAACAGGTTGTTGCAGCAACCAAATATAGTGAGGCTATTTTTGTAGATGCATTTACAACTTGATTTGTATTTATTCAAAAGAGGTTTTGTGTTCCTAGGTTTTTTTCGTTACACTTTTAAAATTATGTTTATGATTGAACAAGAATGGGGGTAGTAGTTGGGCCCCCGAATCAACAGAGGCCACTAGGAAATATTGCAAGCTCTCCCTGAGAAAGGCATAAGGGAGCAATAATTTTAGAATAAATATATATATACTTATCTGAAGCGGGCTAGGAGAGAAATAGATTGTATTCCAATCGGCGATCGTATACTATTTAAAAGAAATCTGTTGAATAGCTCTTCAATAAATAGCGATTACCCACTAGAGTAAGATGTCATTTGAAAAAATAAAATAAAAAATGAATGCAATTTTTGAAAGAAAGAATTACATGTAGCTTTAGGGAAATTGAGCATGTGTATGACAGAGAGAAGTATACTTAGTTTTTTCTAAAGGGGAAATGTTTACATTTTTCAATAACCAAGTACGTTGTTTTTTACACACTGGCGAAAAAAGACCGTGAAACATTATAAGAAAGTAGCGATAGAAGCAGCATTTCTTCGAGCACTAACAAATTGAAAGCACAGACAAAGACAGAAGCAGAACTTGAAAGTTCATCAATCTCAAAAGTTCTGTTTCTTACGCAATGGAAATCTGTATATGGGAAAAACTACAGTTTTAAGAGCGCTCTCTTAATAGACACGAACTTTCGATATCCCTCAGCTTAAGCTATTTTTGAATAAACTCTTTGAGAGATTTGATCTCAGTAGAGTTGCCATTAAACTAATTTTCCAGTTTTCTATCGGAACGCATGCAACAGGTTAAAGAGCTGAGCTCTTTATCTACAACTGTCACTGTAAAATCGGATGAACCTCAGGGCTCTATATTGAGACCACTGTTATTTTGTGTATTTATCAATGACTTGCCACAAGTAATTAATTCAAATCTCGTGAATTGCAGATGATGTACCTACAATTGTATATATCTAGGCCGGTCTTGTTGTGGACTATGCTTCTAGACTAAATGATTACTCTCGTTAATCATTGGGCTATAAGTAACAATCTTGATTTAAATGCGACCAAATCAAATTACATTATTGTTGCCCGAAATGAAGCCGATAGATACATCTAATTTTCGCAACATCGCTCTCAACAAAACACTCTGGTTCGAGTATATAAAACTAAAAAATTTGGGAATTATGTTTAACAGTGGCATGCTTTGTTGCGATCACACCAACGCTGTCTTACAAAAAATGTATGGTACGCTTAACGGGCTTTGGTTATTTTTCGAGCGTTCTCCCGATCTTGACTAGGTTCAGACTAATAAAAGCCCAGGCTATCATATGTACATCTTGTGATGGCATATACTTCTGCCTGAAATATCGAGACGTATTTTCCCAGGCTTTGATAAATACATATAAGCTCTTGACTTTACAACGTGTATTCCTGCTCATACTCCTTTTTCGGTTTTAATAAAGTATGGTATTGTATTATTGTATTGTATAAACCTTTCAATAATAAATGAATGAAAAATAACAATTATATTAGAAATTATTAACTTTAGTTTAGGGGGCAGATCAAGATTAGATATACAGTTTTAGATGGACTCCAAATCACCGAGAAAAGTACCACTCGTATATTATTAGAATATCCACAATGTTTTCATTACTAAGTACCCACCAGCTTTATTATTGAAATGAAATTCTTTATTAAAAATTTTGTATTAATCAAGAACATATTACACTGCATAGACTTATTTGATTTCTTGTTTTCTAACTATGTAACAGTATGTAAAATTTAAATCGGATATTGACCAATGGCCGCATGATATCATCACAAAATACCCGACAACATGATTAGATGAGGCAAACACCAACAGCCCGACATTGTTACTAAAACGGAAATGAAATGTGTCCAGATATGGAAAAACAATTTTTACTTTCATAGTTATTGCAAAAATGTTTGAATGGAAGGAAATTGAAAAATAAAAAGGCAAACGTTTAAATTTTAGTGAGAAGAGTAATAAAAAAAACAAACAAATGATTGCTTCTCAGTTCTCACAAGATTGTCTGCGTAGGTTTTAAATTCGTTTTAATTTGATTTGTAATTTGATTATGTAAAAAAAAAAAAGTAATATTACTACGATAATCGTTGTCATACAAATTTCCTAACGTACTCAATTTGTCATCATAATTGATGCAAAATTACTTTTTATCTGTGTAAATTTATGTGACTTTTACAGATAGAAAGTGGGGAGACATATTCAATTTTTATTTATGTACATATACATATATGTATGTAATAATTTACAAATAAGGAAAAACATTTTACCGCTTAATTAATGCAATTTCATGCCGATATTAAGTAAAATTACCATGTAACAGTATCCTTTTTTACTATTCGTATATAATTTTACTGAGTTAAAATGTAATTTTACTCCTGAGTGAATTTTTCACTACCATATTAGTCTTCATTTGAGTTTTTTCCCCGAATTACAAAAACAGAATTTTTATCTTGCTTAAGCCTTTATTTTTGTAATCTTATCTTGACCCTGACAGCTAATGCACAAATATATTTCGTTTTATACAAAATAAAATAAACAATTTATTAGCATAGTCTTTGTTTTTATATTATTACGGAGGAGGGCCTAACATAAGTTCGTGCAGTCGTTGTGATAGAATAAAAGAAAGAAGTGAAGGAAGAAGTGAGTGGTGGCTCTTAAATATTTGGGAAGAACCAGAAAGTCACAAGGCATCAAATCAGGTGAATAAGATGTTGCGTTTTTTCATAAATAAAAAAATAAAACTTTTGCCAGTCAAACATCCTTGTACCAGTCAGTGTTAACAGTGCCATTGTCCTATAGTATTACTGCAGCAATCAAGTCACTCTGCGAGCAGAAAACTCACTCTTCTTGTTTGGTTTTAAGAAGTGGTGTTTTTGTTCTTTTTCGCTCCATACCGTTGACTGCTGCTTTGTTTCTGGATCACTCTTATAAAACCATGATTCATACCCCGTTATCAATTTTGTGTAGTTTGAGGAGTTGCCATAGGCGATTTTTTTCAAGAACAAGTAGAGAAGCTAGAATTGGTTTAAAAGACCAGTTCATACGATACCCTAGATGAATGCCCGTATGTAATTTCGTATGGTCACCCATCTGTGCAAGTTTGATTTTTGAAGTGTTTTTCGCATATATTTCTAGAACGGTTCGTCGGGCAGTAAAAATTCATAGAATTTCATATTCTGAACAACTTTTCAGTACAATTAAAACGTCTAATATTGATCGTTTTCACAGTTAAAAATTCAAAATTTTATTTGGCAACACGAAAAAGAACGGATTGACCGATTTAGCCCATTTTTAAACTTATATTTACTTTTTCTATGAAAATACCGTGTACATAATTTCAGCTCTCTACGTTGACGCGTTATCAGGCAGTGTCCAATTATATAGTGAAAACCCAAATTTTTGTATGGCAACCCCACGAAGGAGTGATCTCATTTTCGAACTTAAATTTACCTTTTCGTTAAAACCCCGTGTGCAAAATTTCAGCTCTTTAAGTACACGCGTTCTCGAGTTATTGTGAGGACAGCCGGACAGGACGGACGGACATGCAAAAATCAAAATAACTTTTAATATTATGCGCGAGTGTCCAATACATTTTGCTCTAGCATCATTATTTCTATGCGTTACAAACGGAATTACAAACTTAGTAGGGTATATTTTCATGCTTTCATCATGTAGGGTATAAAAATGGGGCGCAATGTAACCGTACTCGAGTCTCTTTTCCTCCAAGATATGTGGTACCTATCTAGCTGATTTCTTGGTATAGTCAAAATGATCTCGTAAAATTTTTGATATTGTCATTTGTACCCAATTGCTCTGCTATCACTTCCTTCCTGATGTGTAACTTGGGGATTCTCGTCAAATATTGCCTTCATATCGCAATGTCCACATTTTGGTCATCAGTTGAAGTTTGTGCTTCTCGAGGATCGTCTCATCAACTTGAAACTCCGCATCTATTAGAAGTAATGAAATCTATATAAGATGGCATATCTGATTGCTTCCTTGTTCGTTGATGAAATTTGCACTGGTACGTGATCACTATCTTTTCTCTTTCTTGTATCCCTCTTGCACTACAATTTTGAATACGCTGTTAGGGCTGGTTTCATAGTTCTAGCTTAAAGCCAAGATATAGCTATAGGTATAGCAACTCAATTTAACTCTTTTAGCAGTTTCACGCTTAGATTATATAACAAATCAGGGTAGGCTGGCTATATTGTGTAAAATTCGTATACGTGTGGTAATTCAAATTCAAATTTATTCATGAAACATTGCACAATTAAGATTTAAGGATCTTTACAATTTGTAAAAGATAGAGTTAGAAGATTAAAATAAACAGTATAATTCATATAAAGATATTATATAATAACAGAGATGGAAGAAGTAAAAACAGAAAAGGATGAAGAAGATATGATACTATAAAAAATAGAACGCTAAGACTTATTACTAACTACTTAAAGTAAGAAATTCAAATATGCTACCACTTATAGAGGATAGTGTGCCGGCCTGTATAGAGCTTCTGATTTGAGAGGTAACTGGTTCCATGATTTAATGACATGGCTGAAAAACAGGCGTTTTGTTATTAAGAATTGAGACCTAGGTAAAATTAGTTGCAATGTTCTATTTGATCTAGAAAAGTTAAGAAGTTCAAAGATATATCTAGGTTTATGATATTTTATAATTCTTACCAAAAGAATTAGCATACGAAAGTTCAAATAGGTTAGCAAATCAGACTCCAAGATTGAGCATCTATAGGGTGATACATGATCGTATCTACGAAGGCCATGTACATATCTGGTTATAGAGTTGAAAGCAATGCTAAGTTTCCTTGTATTATTACAGACTAGTTTGCCAAAAATTTCACAGCCATAGGTTATTACAGGTACTAGTAGAGCACGAACAAGAAGTAATTTGGTGGGCATTGGCGTAAAATAGCTGGATGTCCACAATGTACGAAGTCCACCATAAACTTTTCTGATAACAGAATTAATGTGGTCATCCCAGATGAATGTGTTATTAAATATAATCCCAAGACTCTTAACGGAGTCGACAAAAGGAATAATAGTATTATTAATAGTCACAGGTGAAAATTCATCTGTGTTTAATTTTACCCTATATATAATCATGCTTTTAGACTTAATTGGATTGAGTTTCAATTTATTCGACAAGGACCATAAATGTATTGATTCAAGATCTTCATTAACACAAGATATGTTATCGTCAATCAGACCAATACTATTGGAGATGTACAATTGTACATCATCTGCATAGAGATGTAAATCACAGAACTTAACTTGACGAAATATGTCATTGATAAACATCAAGAACAATAAGGGACCAAGGATCGATCCTTGAGGCACACCACAGGATATCGGTAAAAAGGAGGAATAGGTACCGTTCATGTAAACTGCCTGTGATCTGTAACTCAAGTAATTGAAAATCAAATCTGCTGCCTGAGATGAAAATTTAAAATATCTACTGAGCTTACGACATAGAAGCAAATGATCCACTGTATCAAAAGCCTTTGAAAAGTCTAAGAAGACTAATACAGTCAATTCATCCTTGTCAATAGCCCGTGAAATATCGTTGCTTACCTTAAGTAAAGCAGTTGTGCAACTATGTCCAGAACGAAACCCCGACTGATTGTCATGTAAGAGTTCATTACAAATCAAAAAGTTAGAGATTTGCAGGTACATTATTTTCTCCACTATTTTAGAAATATATGGTAGCAAACTAATTGGGCGATACTCCATACATTGTGTCTTAGTATCCTTAGGAACAGGAACTATCTTTGAAGATTTCCAAGCTCTAGGGAAAATGGAACTTGTGAAGCATGAGTTGCAAATGTGTGTAAGGGCAGGAAGGATCGCAAGTGAGCACATTTTTACAAATTTAGAACTTAGGCCATCTATACCAGCAGCAGTAGATTTAATGCTGTCCATTACCGTAGCTACTTCATGAATATTAGTACTTAGGAAGTCAAACTGGTAAGCATTTATATTTGTAGACACGGGCGGAAAGTTATAAAAAATATATAAAATTATACATTTAAAAATGTTGTGATATAATGGGATCCCATGTATTAAATTTCTTCAGTACTCAATAAAATTTTAACCACTAAATTATGTCCCCGCTCTGATAAATTGTAGTTTACTGCCTTGACTAAAATGAACACATCTACGCGGCTCTACTACATGAAGAGAAATGTTTAATTTTTTCTTCCTTATTGCCTATCCTTTCTGCTATATAATCTAAAGGTCGCTACACACGCTCAAGCAACTCTTGCAACTTGTGCATGGCCCAGTCGTTTGATTTGCATGAGCATGTATAGCGAATTGAGAAAGCATGAGTGAAATCAGCCGAAACTATTGCCTACAAGCAAAACTTCGCTATAGAATTGACTTAGACAAAATTGGATATTAACTTTTGCCTCCACTCGCAACGAATTTTATTCATATCTTAATTCATTTCTATATCCAAAAAACGTTAGGCGATAAGCACTATAAAACTCGTTTTGACTTAAGCTCCACGCTGAGAACAGCTCAAGGTCGAAATTTGAAAGCAGCACTTAAGAGTTTCAGAACAGCTACCTATTTATACCCTCATAATTATTGTATAATCGTTAACGACACAATCTGCAACATTTCTTTGTTGTTTACGTTTGCATCGACTAACATCTAAACATAAAATGCGCTTGACCAGAACTCTTATATGAATGTATAATAAAGATAAGAGAAATCGCATTGAAATTCAATTATCCTCATTGTAATTATATGCAGTTACTAATTTTTCGTTGTAAAATTACATTTGAATGGTAAAAACTATACTGTGAGTCTTTCGTTTGTACACTGCTTATCTGTGCAATGTTTACATACTATAGTGTAAAAATTATATTTTTTTTTACACAATCGCACTATAAAGTTTTGCAATTTATATTAGTAAAAAAAACTACACAATCAATTGCACTTTCATGATTATGTCAAAAGCAAAACACTTTTTGCACAATTACAATAAAAGATAATTTTTACTAAGTAAATTGATTGAAATTTACTACCGAAATGTAAAAATACTAAGCGAATAGAAAAGTGTTTATCATTCCACCCAGTCCTGTATATTTGTTCATAATTTATGAATTTTTCCTGTATTTATTATGCTGGTAAAACTGAGTAAGTTTACATTTTTTTAAGTGTAGGCTGATATATAGTATCATTACAAGTCAATCAAAACTAAATTCAAAAGAGTTTGTTTACTGAAGAGAATCAAGGACAAATTCAATTCAAAATCTTATATTAGTATAGTAGAAAGGGGGAAACAAAAAGAAGAATATTTAATAAAATTAAAATTAAAAAAAAAAAATATTAAATGTGATATCAAAATATGGACCAACTAAAATTAAATTAATAACGAAATTAATTATATAAAAAATTACAGTTTTACGCGGAAGACAATGAGTTTTTCCAGCACACATAAGTACACATATACATATGTATAGTTCATCATTAAAAAGCGGTATTGTTATTTTCTATAAATTTTATTAGTATTTCCGTGTTTTAGGACTGCAATTTTAGTGCTCCTTTCAGCATAGCTTTATCAAATGTAAATCGACTGCACAAGCTTCTGAGGATTTTTCAATTACTGTGTGATTATATTATTGAAACTTAAAATTAAATTTTCTGTGGCTTTAGTAAAGCATTTAATAGATTTACCCACAGGATACTAAATCCTAGTCAAGCTCACCTCTTCTTAGTTTTTTTGTATAATCGTGAATTTATTGTGTTTCCACTTGTTGAAGTATTCTAAGCGTGACGTGTTGCTTTTCGACATCATTTAAAACTACTTCTGGTGTGCCACAAGGTAGAGATCTCGGACTATTGCTATTTTTTAGCAATTACATCAATGTTATATATTAATCTTTGACTCATTCGAGAACTCTCTCTTTTGTCAGCATAACAGACGATGACAAAAACTGTTGTTATTACGTCAAACGAACACGACTGTATCTTCTTTAACTGCGTGAATAAGACACCTTTCGCAAATGGTTTCTATCACGTTACCCTATTTAAATATTATAAAGTACACCATAATGTCCTTTTAATACAAAAGTACTCTCCTGAACCTCAATTTTTCCATATAAGAATGTATTAATTAAGTAGACCTGATTAAACCATGAATTTAGTTGTATGGTTAAATACCAGCTTTTCCTTTGAGGATCACATCACCGACATTGTTAATAGGACTATCACTTTGGATTTTATTAAAAAATGGTTTAAATATTTTAGTGACCACCTTTATTACAAGGCTTTTTCATTATACTTTTTCAGGCTAATTTTGGAATATGCGAGATAGCTGTCTGGGAGCGGATTCTGTAACACATTCGCAATTCTCTAACATACTTGAAGAGTTAGGGGAAAACGTGAGAAGTGTGAAACAGTGCGAATCTCGTCCCCGGCGAGTAAAGAGTATCAGTTTTATGTGTACAGGGTTTTTGTTTTTTTAAGGTATATGGGTCTAATACCTTCCAACGTCGAAATAAATTGAATTTTGTTTTTAAAAGGGTAGTTTTTGAGGGATGTAGTAGTGTAGATTTTTTTCGAATTTTTCTGGAATAACAGGAGAATGGAGAGGAGAGGAATATATCTATGTGGTATAAAAAAAAAATAAATAAGGGTAAATATTAACGGTAGTTTGAGGGCCTCGGCGGTAGATGTTTTTTTTTTTTTAATATTGACGGGTGCCCAACTCTGTGTGAGAGAGTCGTACAGCAATGGGATTTTTTCCGATGGATTTAGTGGGTGGAGTAAAAAAATATAGATGAACAATTTTTGGGAGTGGGAGGTCGTACCTTCCCCCATATTACATATCCAAAATATGTAATGTTTGGTATCAAATTAAAGAGGGGGAGAGGGTAATCGAGTGGAGTAGTTTATTTTTTGATCTTTTAAACTTTATAACTGACTTTTTATCGCCGAAAAACGTTGATTTTTTTTTTTGTTTTTTTTTTTTAATTTATATATAATATAGGCAAGCTCAGGGATACCCTATGATGCAAAGCGCAGCATGGCAGGAAGGAGATAGGGACAGGATTAGGGGACATGAGGAAAGTGGCGATGGTGCTGATGTATGTCACTCTTGAACTTTCACAGATGGTAAGCCCTTGGAAAACAGAAGATGATAGACTGTTCCACATTCGCACAGTTCGGGATAAGCATCGCGGAATTTTATTATATGGCCGAAAGTATTTTGAAGGGTGAAAAAATGTGCGCAGCTTGCAGCGCGAGTATTTTGTGCAGGAATTAATCTACAAGGGATCAGACTAAATATTTCATCGGAGCATTGACCATGCTTGTAGTGATAAAGAAACAGAGGAGCGAAAGACATCCAATATTGCGGCGGTGTTCGAGTGAGTCGATATGACAAGTTATTGCCAAATCGGCAATGAGCTTAAAGGCTCTCTTTTCGACAATATCCAATGAAGCTAAGGCTGTACGGCCGGCTCCATCCTAGATGTGAGAATTGTATTCCATTCTAGGTCTGATATAGGACTTGTAGAGGAGCGCTAGATTTGATGGGCTGAAATATTTCTTACACCTTTTCAAAGATCCAAGACATTGCGACGCTTCCTGGGCAACAGAGGAGATGGGGTCTATCCAGTTTAATTTACTGAAAATTTTAAAGCCAAGAATACTTAGTGACGGTGAATCTGAAATTAAGGCTCCATCAAATGTAATGGGAGTGTTGAAATGGTAATCTTGTTTTAAAGAGACTTGGAGTCTTGGATTCATTGAATTTGACGCGATTCGCTTTGCTCTAAGCGAGGATGATATCAAGATCGTTATTCAAGGATCTAGTCATGCAATCTCGTTTGATACATGCGACATTCCCTCTGCAGAGTATCAAAGGGGTAAGCGAAATCAAAGGTACTGTCACCGGTAAAGCTATTGATGGGATTAAAAGTAAGGAAAAGCAGATCATTAATGAAAAAGAGGAAGAGAGACGGAGAGATAACAGAGCCCTGGGGCACGCTGGCATTTATAGGGTGAGGTGAAGATGTAACGCCATCTAATACAACACGTATTTGGCGACCATATAGAACATTTTCAATCCATAGTAGAAGAGGAGGACAGAGACCAAGTGCTTTAAGTTCGGCTAAAAGGGCAGGATGTCAGACTCTATCAAAGGCCTTTGAAATATCCAAAGCAACGATTTTGGAATCACCAAAATTGTGGAGACTACGGCTTCAACGTTCCGTAAGAAAAGTCAGCAAGTCTCAAGATCAGCGTCCAGCTCGGAAGCCATATTGACGATCGTTGATGAGTTGATGAGTTTCTAGATACTTCATTAATTTGAAATTAATGATAGATTAAAAAACCTTTGAAAGAATCGAAGTGATTGCAATTGGTCGATAATTTAAGGGATCGCTATCCTCTTCTTTTTTTTGGGAATAGGCCGAACTTTTTGGGCCGAACGTGTGCTAGTCTCCAAGCTGTTGGAAAGATTCCTGTCGAATAAGACAAGTAGAATAGTTTGCGCAGAAGTTTAGCCAAGGATGTGGGGCAGCTTTTAATAAACAGGGACGAGAACCCATCAGGCCCGCAGCTTTGGATATGTCGACCCCTTAAGGATCTTGAACACATCTCTCGTATGGAGTGTATTGTCTCTTGTACAGATCCACACAGATCTCAGGTATCTGTGAAGTGGGTGGAAGCCGAGAACTTGAAGCGAATCTAGCAGCCAGAATATTAGCCTTATCCAGGCAGTCAACTACTACTTCACCATTGTTAAGTAGTGGAGGAATTGAGGAAGTGGTGAAGTTGTTCCCTATAGTTTTGACGAGATATCAGAAACCTATACCTTTGCGACTTGTCAAGATTCTTTGTTTAATACTCTGGTTAAAAAAAAAAAAAAAAAATCTCTCTCTGGATAATGGACTTGCAGGTATTCCGTGCAGTCTTGTAGACTTTTTTTCATCTCCCAGTTCCTATATTTTGCATATATTTCTTCCGTTCTTTCTTTCGCATACATCCTTAAAAAAGATTGATTAACTTTCTTTCCAGTTATGTATCGAAAACATTTATCGGACACAAAAACTAAATTACACATTTAATTAGGGGAAAAATGTAGATGCGATTTCATCCTACATATAAGCTTTAACGTGCTTATTTAAAATTATTTATAGCATCTCTTCTGTACTGGAAGAAGACAAAATTTACAATTTTCGCGTGTACCTTGAGACACCATAATCCATATATTCCATGGATCTTCACAATTTTGTTTTTAAATATGTGGTGAATCTATAATTTAATTTGACAAATTTAGGTAGGTACCTTCACAAAACACAACAAAAACAGACAACACTATCATTTGATAATTCTTTTTCTTACTATTCCAATTGCAAAATACCGGACAATAATTAACAAGTGGAGTGAGAGTTTGGTAATTTTCCGCTACTTACAGAATTGGAGAGTTAAATTTCAAAAGAACTCTCATCTCCCCAATTCCACAAATCATCATGTTACAGAGTACGTCCTCTGGCCCAAATTCTACATCGAAAGTTCCTTAGATTTGCTCTTTTCGACCTTCCGTGGAACAACATTTGCTTTCATATCTAGATAGATTCAAGCTCATCTCTCTAGATAAAATAGCAAAAACAAAGTTCCAATAAAAACAAATTGTAGCATATTGAAACTGTGTGGAATTCATATAATTTTCAATCGTTGCAGCAAGTAAAAACCCAGTAACCAACAAACATTGTTAAATAATACGTAATTTATCAGTCAATCAATAATAATTGATTATCATTAGATATCTATTTAAAAAAAACAAAAGCATTTTATCCACTTACCTTTTACCGACCTCAGTAAAACTTTCAGGTCGATTGGTTTTGTTATCTCTATCACAATCGCTAACATTATCACACTTTTGGTAAGTAGTCTCAGTCGAGTTACGACCTACACCTTGCACCTCATCTTGGTACTCAGCAAAAAGTCTCCTGTCCCTGTACGGATCTGGAGATCCATTGTTCAATTTATGTTGTGTTCGTAAACTAATTCCATTACTGCTACTTCTACTACAATTACAATGATTTAATTCGCTAGCTAAATAAGAGTTTTCCTTTGGCGAAGGCGGTGAATATGACTTCTTTCTATTAATGGATGATGGATCTACATGGACTGCGGTTACAGCTGCTATTGAGGCATCCTTTACTAATGCCGATGGTATACTATTATCCAGAACACCCATCATAGTATGACCGTTTTGACTAGTTAACTGTTCAGACCGTGTATCCGATGACACATCGATAGCAGCATCTAAGCTACTCATATTTGTTTCTATTTCTTTTTCTTTGCATATTATATCATAAAGAGCACTAATTGGACGTGATTCACTACGGACATTAACTAAACGCTTAGCCGGTCTTTTAAAATTAGCACATGAAAATATCACCGTATCTGTTTCGAGATCACCTTTTGCAATTCCAGGCGCTTGATCCTGCACGTCCTCCTCTTCCTCCTCCTCTTTCTTTTCTTTCTCGTGATTTTCTATCCTCTGATATTGAAATCGATTTTCCGGGGAATTTGTTTCGATAGGAAAAAATTTTTGATTATTACTAATTGCTATTAGTGGTGATGAGGTCTGATAGACACTTTTGTAGTTGTCATTAAATATTTTATCTGATTTTTTCGATTGGTTTTCGTTGGGACTATTTATGTAGCTATCCACTGTATTGATGTTAACTTCACCAGGATTCGAAAGATGCAGGTATTTTGTTGTAGGATATTGTGATTGGCAGCTTATATTGGCAGTGATCGATGATGATAAGTTTTTCTCCAAATCAATTAGTAATGAATTAGGTGCGACGGATTCTGGAAAAAAAAGAAAAAATGCGTGAGTGTGAAATAAAATATTTAATTTAAGAATGTGAGTGGCACTTAAATGGTTATAGTTAACGATTACACATAAAAAGAGGAGATTCAACATTTCTTAAAAGTTTTATAAGAAGGGAAAAAACATAGGTTTGTCTTCAGGGAGGGAAATGATAAAAATGTTGGCTTTCTAGACAAATTGCTCGCCATTAACAAGCCATTATGTTTCCCTCCGAAAACAGAGATTAAATGTCGGTGAATATCTACCGCCGATACGTTTTTTTTTTTAATCGGATAACTGGACTGCTCTTATCTCATTCGAGTGATATCTCATTGCTCGAGTCTTAATTAGTTGCTACCAAAAGAGTCCGACTTCCGATAGAGGTAGCAACCCATTGTAACAAAATTTTCAGAAAATTCGTTTCCATTCTGTTTCCCATACTCCGAAAGAAAAAAAAATATTGAGAAGAGCACTCCTACTTTCAAATATTGATTGTTAGTGACACTATTTTTGTTTTGCCACAATACTTTATCCTACCATAATCTCTGAATTGTAAAACTGCATAAAAGGTAATGGATCTATGGAAACCCTTCCATGCCTGTAGCACATGGCCATGAACTAAGGAGTGATGCAGAAAAAATCTGACAATATTCTTCTTTTCATAATTTATGCATGTGCATAAATTGAATGCAAATTATTTTTTTAATGTAAGTAGTTAAACAATGTTCGCAAACAGAAAATTTATTTTGAATAAACACTTGGAAAATCCATAAACTTTGGCAAAGAAGCGGCAAAAAACAAAAACCTTTTGGCAAATTATAAAAAGATTGTCACGATCGATAGAAAACCAAGTTCAGGTTGAAAAGTTAGAAGAAGCTAGAAGATAGAAGAGGATGGGTAGGTAATGGGAGATTTAAGAAAGTGCAAAAAATACAGCAAGAACCGCGCAGTACAAGTCGAGGTAAGATTCAAATAAACGACTCCAAAGCTCTAAACACAAAACGGTTTCCAAAACTTAGCCAAAAAATTAGATTGCCGTTATTTTGAAAACCATTCAAATTGTCGACATCTCCAAACATATGGGAGAAAGATAAATATAAAGAGAAGATTAAGAGAGAGAGAGAAAGGGGGAAGAGAGAGAAAGACATAGAGACAGAGATCGTGATAGAGATTGACAGAATGAGAGATAGAGAGAGGGAGAGAGTGAGTGAGAGAGAGAGGGCGAGAGAGATGGAGAGAGAGAGAGAGAGAGAGAGAGAGAGAGAGAGAGAGAGAGAGAGAGAGAGATAGCAGAGATAGATAGAGATAAAGAGGCGATTTTGACTCAATCAAATCATTCTGATACTTTCGCGGCGAATCTGTTAAGTCAAAAGAAAAATTTCGCCCTAGATATCAATTTAATCTTGTATAAAACAAACCGTGAAACCACAAGTTTCATGCAGTGAGCTTGGTTGGTTGATTGGTTTGGTTAAAGAGGAAGAAGACAAGTTGTAAAGCGCTGCGGCAACGGAGAAGACATATTTTGCTAATGTAGATTAGCTTTGCTTAAAGTACTCCTTATGAAGCAATTTTTTAAGGTACAAACAATAAATCCACAGCCTTCAAATATCCTTTAACAATTTTTCCGAAGACTATCTGAGGCTAAGGTTAAATCTATCAATAAATAAAAAAAATTAATAAAAAAAACAACATTAACAGTCAAGAGTTTCCGTGGATTGTTCAGTAAACACAAGGAGGAGTACTTTCACCTTGACTATGGATATTGGCAATTAATGGTATTCTTCTCCTTCTCAACTCTTTACAAAGGAAGGGTATAAAAGCGGTAGCATATGCTGATGATTTAATCATCCTGGTCTCGAAAAGGTTCCTATCGACGATCAGAGAACTAACTCAAAGAGCATTGCAAAAACTTCTTAACTGGACTATAAGTTGTGGTCTGGTGCTTAACTCAGCAAAAACCAGTCCTCTTTACACGGAGGAGAGTTATTCTGACTTTCGCTACGCCAAAACTGGATAACATTACTCTTGAAGCCTGAAGCCCAATACCTAGCAGTGATACTAGACTCCAAATTAAATTCGAGGATAAATGTGAATGAGCGTGTCAAGAAAGTGGTCATTTCATTGTATGACTACAAGAAAACTTTTGGCAAAAGATGGGAAATACACCCACGCATCGTGCACTGGATGTATCGTAAGGCCCATTCTAACATATGGAATCTTGGTATGGTGGAATACTCTAGAAAAAGCCACACACCTGAAAAGATTTACTAAAATACATCTATTTCAAGGGATTGTATACGGGGAGCTACGGATTACATTGTCCCTAGACTAGACTTTGAGAAAACCGTTCTCAACTAACATTGCTAGTAGAGAGGAGTGGGATGATAACCGCGTGGCAAATGACTCTGATATAAGTGTATTTACAGACGAATCGGGGATGGACGAATGAGAGGGGCTGGACTCAGCATTCTTACAAATACAGGAATCATACCGCCTACCGGAACTCTGTAGTGTGCTCTAAGCGATGCTATTTGCAAAGCAGCAAGGCTGCTTCTTACAACTGATGGTGATCGAGTTATCAGGACTTGTATAGACAGCCAAGCTGCAATCAAAGCTCTGGACTCGAGCATCATTAGATCGCGCCTAGCGCAACAGTGTCAGTGTGAGCTCGGGAAACAGAGTGCTAATCTCAGAGTTATTCTTTGCTGGGTGCCTGGTCACAGTCCCATCTCTGGAAATCAGGCAGCTGATGCTCTGGACAGAAAAGGATCCCCAACTATATATGTCTAACAGGAGGAATCCATAGGTCGGCCACTAAACACGAGATATGTCCCGGGAAGACTGAATCTCTGCTAAGGAGGAACCGGAATGATATGCGTAGTCTTACTGCAGTTATGACGGAACATTGCCTCTTCGACAAACATACTCCGTACAATGACTTCTGTAAAAGCTGTAGGGACGAGGAAGAGGTTAAGAGCGTTCAGCACCTGCTGTGCGAATTTCCCAGCCTGCTAAGCTTAGGAGGGATATAATACGTTCGTTAACTCTTGCGGCTGATTCCAGCGCACCCCCTAAATCTGAGGTATCTTTTCCAGATAGGGTCCCAATAAGGCATTACAATGGACCATAGATGGTCAATATATGGCTGGTCGTACATATTTCTACGATGACCGCTACTCTAACCTAACCTAATTTACGATCTACACTCTAAATTCCTATTGTCCAGTGTTACCGTTTGTATGCCAATTGTTCCCCAAATTGAATCGCATCCACTCGTTTGGTGCAATAAAATAAATTATTGAAACAGTCTCATACTGAAATGTAAAAACCAAAAGAGAATCATTTTCGTTTTCTTTATTTTTTTTTTTTATAACAAACTTAATAATACCGGAAGGCGCCGGACATGGAATGCATTCACGCAGTAAAAGAATCGTTGTCATTTCTATATTTAAAATATTTCTTAAGAATCTAAAATAAGGCGGCCGGAGTTTTTCCTGATAAAGTTGAAGTAATATTAATATCCAGTTTGCCAACAACAACAAAAAAAAAAAAACAAAATTACAACATGTGCACACATATGTATATATTGCTGCAAGTCTTTCAAAACTGCTCGGTCTCGCTTGAAAGACATAATATCGGCGGGCGTGTGGGCAAAGTTGGCTGCATTGACACGCATCGAAACCAAAGTAAATCCAACTGTATATGTCGCGCAAAAACCAAGAACATTGACTTTCATATTCGCCATAATTTTATGAATATTTATCTTACGTTAATTCCCCCTCAAATAATCACAGCAATCATGGTGATGCATATTATGCACAAGTTCAAGAGACTGCCATTAATCATGGAGATGCTGCGCATCTACTTGTCGTCTACGACATCCCTGAAAAGTCTCTGATATTTAGAAGATGATATGGAGCTTATCTATATTTCTATGGTAAATATGGAACCGCCATAATATTATAACGTACCGTTGAATCAAGGTGTAATTAACATGAAAAACACAGGTGTGAAATTATTAATTGGATTGGCAGTTCTCATCATGAGAAACAGCGTATACGATTCTGTGTACGACTGTGTAATAGTAGTAACCTAGTTTAATTTAAATCTAGTTAAGCAAACAAAATGCTACGCCAAATTATGTATGTAGGTATGAATGTGGTATTTACTTATATTGATCTAGTCTAGTCAAGTCTAGTCTATTCTGTAATTCATCCATATACCTGAGAGCTGAGAATGGGGAACGGATGTCATTAATTTCTTATTTCGATGGACATATGACCTTAGATTTGATTTTGTGCGCCTACATGTCACCCTCCAGTCGATTATACTTAAATTTATAATTTTCATGGAAATTTCATATATAAATATTTTCCCAAGTTGGGAAATATCTACAATTTCCGGATTTCGTTGTCTCTCGCTAATGAGTCTGCGGACTTAAATCAGTTTTGTACCATATATGGTGCATCTACGATCGATTGAAATATGTATGTTGAAAAGTGATAAAAAATAATAAGCAATTCAAAAAGCCATTCGATTTGAAGAGTTTGAAAATTTTAATGACATTTTAATAAAAGACATTTGCGGAGTATACCTCAGAATAATTAATACAGTAAATTATAGTAAAAAAAATTTATAAGAAGAAAAATAGAAAAAATAAACTAAAACTACAAAATGAGAACCAAATCCAGAAAATAAATATAAAAAATGTGAAAAGGGTACAAATAATACAAAAATTCATAAGGAAATGAAATGTGAAATAAAAAAAGTGAAAAAATTGAAAAACAAAATAAAGAAAGCTAAAGGAAATGACTATTTGAAACACCACTAAAATTTTTATAGAAATTGATTTATCTCCGTTAAAACTGATCTTTTAATTGTCAGGAGATCAGAATTAAAGACATCAAAATATTGCTAAACTTAAAATTAAGTATTTTCTGCATTCTTACCAAATGCGACTTTAATCGGAGGTAACGGAACATGGAGTCTTGGATATCTTGTTGAAATATTTATGCAAACTTTGAAAAGCAATTCGGGATAATTCACATAGACATTTAGGAATTTATATATGAAGTCCAGAAGACCTTCAATAAAATCTTGCTCTTTTAGCTAAACCTCAGGCATTAGTCCTAGACCCTCTCTCTTTTCTTAAAATGGATTGAAATTTTTCTCTCCGAAGTTATATTAGATGGTGTTACCTCTGACCATTTATTTTATAATCCATGGCGGTGTACCGTAAGGTTCTGTGTTCTCCCCTACTCTCTTTCTCATTTTTATTAATGATATGCTATAGCTCTCAGCATCCTTGATTTCGTGTACTCGTCGACTCTATAGCTGATTTCTGTGGGAATTTTATAGACAAGCGAAGCCACATATTCTGTTCACTAAACTATGACCTTACAACAATACTCGCTTGGTGTCTTGTTTAACGCTTTCAAAGCCCAATGTTATCTGCTATCAGTTATCTCTAACTCGCCATTTCTTAACATCTTAGGCATTGAAATATCCAGCAATCGCAATTGGTCCGATCACATTTTTGGTATTGCCAAGATGAAAGAAATATTTTACTTCATCAAACGTGGCGCAAATTTACAAGTCAGGCCTAGATTATAATATAATATCCATATTTGGGTAGAGGCTGGACGCACTGCATTCTCCGCGTTACACAAAGTACTACGCGTATTACACAAGCTGTAACCCAATTTCTTTGAACAGATTATTGTAGCATGGATAGAAAGGGCTCCAAATTTTACAAAGATATTCACCAGTGAGATAAAAAGGCATATAAGAGCAGCACTGTCCCTGAAGGATCTACACACCCGAAAATAAAGCTGAGCATGTGATAATCTTTAATAGTACCTATATCAAATAAGATTTACATATCGAATTGTAGTTTTTTATCTTATTTCATTTACACGTGCAATCGAAATATAATCAATTTTGTAGTTGAAGTATCACGGTTTCTAGAAAATGTTACAGTTTTACATAGAAAAGCAGATTGAGTTTTACTCTTTCGAGGCCGATATAGAGTCTACAGGCAATTTTCAACCTGCTGCATTAAGCATAGAATTAAAAGACAAGTATCAAGGTACTTTGTTGGCTTTAAAGCCGCAAATCAAAATTTCATGAAGAAATTCTGACAGTATAGGTACTGTGTGTTTCGATCAGCAGTACAGGGTGATCTCATCAGGACTGCAATGAACTGAACTGTCTACACTACAGTGAACTCATTGATTAATAATAATATTTTATTTTTTTTTCCGAACGGTAACCGAACACATATTTGTTAAAATCGGTCAAAGATGGAGAATATTAGAAGAATTTTAAGAACTTTTATTTTTAACGATTCTAAATCAAATCATAAATACAAGATGAAGAACCGCCTCGTCCATCGATGGCAAGATAATTTTCCTTACACCAATCTTCAAGCTTAACAATATCATCGTCTAGTCTAGACATTTACAATCATTAGCATCATAAAATACTCTAAAAGGATTAGAGTCGTCAGTATGAAGTAAAGAAGGCGATGTAATATGTATTGGTAAATCATTTATATAAATTAGGAAGATGTGAGGACCGAGTATTGTACCCTGAGGAACGCCTGAGATTTGTTCAAAAGAGTTTGATTTGGAGCCATTAAGAAAACCACGGCACTATTACTTTCCTCTAGATAGAAAGGAAACCAAAAAACAGTATCAAAGTTGAAAACAATTTTCAACATCTTTAAAAGAGATTGCTGGTAACAAATTCTATCAAACGGCTTCGAAGAATCAGTATGAATGGAATCCACTTGCTTGTTTTCATCAAGACTAGAGGCGATGGTGTCGGTAAATAGAGTTAAGTTAGTAACTGTAAAACATCTAGCAAGGAAACCGTGTTGGCATGGAGTTTTATTGCAATTTGGTTTATCTAGTATATAATGCACCTCCTCTGATGAAACAAAGTTTAAACTAATATTAGGTGAGTTTTGTAATTTTAAATGGATGCTAAATCAATGTTGGATTCCCTGCCAGAAAAAACCGACATAAGATATTCAGAAAGAAAATTACTAATAAGTTTAGGAGAAGATGAAGGTGACTTCGTTATAAACCATCTTTTTTAAGAACGTATTCGAGTTTTTGAAGTTTTCGCTAAATGCCGAGAAAACTTTAGGATTTTCCTGCAGCGAAAATTCAGTAGAGTTCACATACGTACTATACCATTCTGAGATTAATATTTCAGATAATTTCCTATGATAAGAAAAAGTATCATAGATTTCTGGATATTTATCAGCCCTACATATCACACGATATTTTTCCTTCATATTAAGAACTTAAATAAGTTGGTGTGTATACCAGGAAAAGAAGCGATTGTTTTTCTTTTTTATTACTGGTACGTAATCACGAATATCTATATTAACTATTTCGCTTAACAAATTCATTTCGAACAGACTTTGATAATGAAACATTTAAAATTATTCTGTCTAAATGTGGATGATGGGGGTCAATTTTTGAAAGCAGACATTCGGATGTTGAGACTCTAATGTTTCTCTGAATGAGATCTGACCATACTAAGTCAAGAATCCTGTCAATGAAATTAGTTACGTTATTGTACTGGTTTAAATTATACAAAGTCATGTTGTTAATTAAGCATAGATTGAGCTGATCGACTAAAAACACCCGAAGGCGTCATACAATTATTGACCTTGTCAAAGAACTATAAAGATTGAAATCGCCCATGAGTAAAATATGAAGCTTCCCAGAAAGTCGCAAAAATTGCACCACGGGTATTTTGATACCCTAAATGAAAGGGTATAAGATAGTTTGTCATTCCGTTTGTATCGCACAGAAATAGGGTTTCCAATCCATAACACAAAATATTTAAAGTTATTTTGATTTTTGCATGTCCGTCTGTCTGTCCGTCCGTCTGCTTGTCTGTCTGTGGGCACGATGACTCGAGAACGCGTATACTACTTAGAGAACTGAAATTATATACGCGGACTTACGAACCGTTCTAAAAATATATGCGAAAAACCACTTCAAAAATCAAACTTGCACAGATGGGTGACATTCATCTAGGGTATCATAAGAATTGGTCTTTTAGACCAATTCTAGCTTTTTTACTTGTTCCTACAAAATTTAAAATATATCCTTTCAAAAATGCTTTCGATCATTAAAATCGTCTTGGTATAACCGGAGATATGAATTTTTTAAGTTAGGTCGAAAGGACAAAAATTGATTTTTTGTGCTATTTTCAAAGTGCTGTAACTTCCGCAATAAGCAGAATTTTGGCAAAATAGAAATTGTATTAATTAACTTAAAACAGGGACTGAAAATAACAATTATTTTCATTTTATCTAACGAAAAAATCATTTGGAAAAAGTTATACCTAGGAGGATTTATTGGAATGTAGCATTATGATTCTTATTACCGATTTTTCACAAATTTCCTATACTTTTTAAAATTATGATTTTTATTCAAAATTATAAAAAAGTAACTTTCTTTTTGGATTTCTCTTTTAAAAATTAGAAATAATAATCAAAAATTGATTTTTATTTTAAAAATGAACAAAAAATGTAGACCAATTCCTATTATACTTCAGATGAAAGCCTGTATATAATTTCCGTCTACTCCCATTTTGCACATTTTCGGCATATTTCGACAATATTTAATATTTTTCAACCGAAAAGCAATTTTCTGAAATGGAACTAATTTACAATTTTTTTTCGATTTTTAAAATAAAAATCAGTTTTTCATTTTAATTTTTGATTTTTTAAATGAAAATCAGTTTTTAATTTTTTTTTTAAACATTCATAACCGTTACGGTATCTGGTTTAAAAAGCAATAAGCTGACAAAATTTTAGTCAAATCGATGCCGTCCCTTCAGAAATTAGTCGAAGCATCGTGGAATAACCCAAGATCATTATCTAACTGCAACTCATGCCCACTTTTAAGATTTAATCTGAGTTCTAGCATTTCTTATTTTGCAATTAAACTTTTCTTGTGTATATCACTAAGAAAGAAAAAAATTATGTTTTACTTTTTAGTGCATTTTATTTAAAAAAGTTATTTATTTTAAAAGTTTTTTTAATATATTTTATTTTCTACTTTTTAGTCATAAATCCTATACACTCTTTCGACTCGCGAATCTCTACTCTCGAATCTGAACTCTCCAAGTCGGACTCTAGAATCTGGACTACGAAATCTCGACTCGCGAACCTCGACTCGCGAATCTCAAAGCTCGACTCTCGAGCCCGACTCTGGAATCTCCAATCTCAAATATCGACTCTCGACCTCGACCACGACCACCCCAAAACAACTCAACAGTTAAGAAAATGTTACCCCATTCACTCAGTCTAAATCAAAAAACCCCATGAAAATCCATCCACGTTTACTACCGTAAGACTCTTTCTTTCATCACGAACGGCACTTTCAGGCGGTCAGGCACACAGACACAAAGTTTCTGAGTCAGGGGTCTGTAAGTTGATAAAAAGTTATTAAAAACTAGTTTTTAATTTTAAAAATTTTGAACGCCATCTTTATACTCTAGATGAAATCATATGCTGCGTTCCTTTTCTCGTTCAGAATGAATTTTTTTGAATTCATGTCGTTGTTTTTCTCGGCCCGAACGATTTAGTTTCAATCTGTCATCGCTTTTTTCGGACTCCGAATAGTTCTGAATGCACCTGAGATTTTCCCGGATTCAAGCAGAACGATTTTAATTTGTATTCGTGAATATATTGTTCACAATTTGGACGAGGTGATAATAGTTGAGTTTAAGTTGCCTTTGTTAAAAAATAGCCTTATTTACAGCCATTTTTAAGAATTTATACTTGCTTTTATCAAATTGAAGAAATGTTAAACACTTGAAATGGTTTTGTTTCGTTGCTATTCTATGAGCACAGAATTAAATTATGACATCGTTCTCTCGATTCATACAGATTCATTCAGAACGAGAAAAGAAACGCAACATTAGTGGAGCAAAATGGATTGGACACATATATAATTAAAAGTTATTTTGATTTTTACATATCCGTCTGTGAGTACGATAACTCAACTATTTTGATTTTTACATATCCGTCTGTGAGTACGATAACTCAAGAACGCAATCCTAGAGAGCTGAAATTTTGTACATGAGCTTTTATATAAACAAAAAAAAAATTTAAGTTCGAAAATGGGTCAAAACAGGTAACTCCTTCGTAGGGTTGCCATACAAAAATCGCGCTTTCTACTATATATTTGGATACTGCTTGAGAACGAGTTAATGTAGAGTGCTGAAATATTGTCACGGCATTTTCATAAAAATAGTAAATATAATTTCAAAAATGGGCTAAATCGGGCAACCCATTTTTGGTGATACCATATAACAATCTGGGATTTTTACGTATACTGTGAAAACGTAAAGTGCTAGACGATTCTATTGCGTTGAAAAGCTCTTCAGAATATAAAATCCTATGAAATTTGTTATAATAATTTTACCTATCCGACGAACTGTTCTATAAATATATGCGAAAAACTACTTCAAAAATCAAATTTCCACAGATGGGTCAACCATACGAAATTACATACAGGCAGTCATCTATCAAAGAATTGTTCTTAGATCAAATCTAATTTATTACAATTGTTTTATTCATATTTACAGATCATTTTGATCAATTTTCATATATTAAAACAAAATAAATTCCGTTTGAAAGAACAGAAATATATAAATAAAAAAAATCCTTTTGTTTTTGTTTTTATGAATTTTGATAATAAATTGCATCTCTCTTCATATAATAAAATTCAGATTGTCAGTTTGAAATTAATTACAAATTAGTCGCTGATGAACAAATTCAAGTTAAACATAAACGAAACGATTAGAAAACAAATTAGTCAGGGAGAGGAAGCAAGACAAATTATAGATAGTCTGTACTATTTTCGTCTATTATTATCAAAGATTAAGTCATCACAAAATATTCAGGTCACTATTTACGTTTATTTGCAGCAGAAGCAGCAGCAGCAGCATCATCATCATCATCATCAGTTTCAGCATCAACAGGATGAGAAATACTAGTATTCCCACAATTAAATAATCTTTTCTTAAGGGCCAACATTCTCTGACTCCTTTAAAAAATTATCACTTGAACGTTGAACCACCCACACTCACACTATTAATCTCTCACTTTTTAATAATTTTATTCAGAATAAAAATAATCAAAAATTAATTTTCAGAACAATGTAAAACAACCAAAACCACACTTTACAACATTTATTTATTTTTTATTTTTTTATTGTTCTTTCTTTCTTTCTTAGAAAAACTCTACCAAACAAGTCATCTTCGCCGTCTGTTAAAACAACGACACGGCATGATTCCTCTTTCAACTTTAGCTCTGTTAATTAAAAGAAGCTGCACAAAGGCGCTCTAGTACCGACCAATAACAACAGCAACAACAACAACAATAAAAACGACAGCAACCAAGAAAACTTTTTCCAACTTTCGAATCTCCTTGAAGACAAGAGTTTTCAATATTATTTCCCAAGAAAATGTAAAGGGTAGTTGTCGTACAAGTGAGAGTAGTATTTAACTAGTATTGTAGCAGCTCTTTGGCAATATTCTTCTTACGTAAAAAGAAAGCGACAAGAAGAAAAGCTTTGCAAGCGGATTACACCTGTACTCTGGCTACGAACAAGAACTGAGAAAATTATTCTAGTGAAAATCGAGCATGAAAATTACGAGGGCCATTCGGTCCGTCCGTCTCATGTCTGTTGGCCATTCTATAGTGGCATTGGCTTGGTGGTATAGAGAGTCCATCAACGCGGGTCTTCGCCCTGCGCTTAGCCAACACTAGCATACTACTTTATTTATTAACAAAAGACTAGCAATTGGCAGGGATACCATACTAAATATATGTATATGTCTATCATATACTTTTATCCCTGGTCTCCCCTATACCGAGAAAACCCAAATAAATTGTGGTTTTTCACATGTTTGTTTTTCTTGAAATTTTCTTTCGAGTTTTCCAATAAAATTTTCAGTTTTCCTATCACGCAAATAAATCACTACAAATGACTTATAGTATATAGTGTGTGGCTGTATAACTATTTGAACGGATAGTGTGGCGGGCAGACAGATAAGAAGACGCGTATTAAATTTACAATATTTTTTTAGTAACTCCGATTAAATATGCATGTTTGCATGTATAGTACTGTTGCGACAGTATTTGTATTATTTTAATCCAAATAATGCATTCACCAAAGTAAAAAAAATTCAAATGTGGAACAACTGAGCTGAGAGGAGCGAATTATAGTCTGGTTTATATTAATGTGAATTTGATAAATAGTCTTGGCATTGAAAATTTATTCAACCTTGTGAAATATCATAATAAGACATTTTATGTGTTAGTGTGTGTGTGTGTGTGTCTGTCTATTTGTATGTAGTACATAACTAATTTAAAGAAAACAAAATTAATCAAGAAATTTACATCTTCGAATTTATTGTGCTTTCAAACAAATAAAGTAGGCGTGAAAAATGCTAGATTTGAAAAATTTTGTAAACATTATTTGTGTTTTATTTTCAAATTTATTACATTTCATTAGTTTTGCTGTGAATTGTGCTTAGCGGAAGAATCCATAGGAAGGCGTTCAGAATTAGCGAAGACGATTCTAGATCGTAGATGCGGAGAATTAACGACATGTGTGACTTCAAGACAGCTATGGCGCAAAATAATGTCCTAAAAAAACAGAAGGTCTGATAAAGAGAAACTGTACGGATTAGCAAAATCTAACTGCAGTTATAACGGGACACTGTATCTTTGGAAAACATGCGGAACGTATGCAAGCTCCACATAATGACTTCTGCAGAAGTTGTATGGACGAAGAGGAGGTCAAGAGCGTTCAACACCTATTATGTGAATGCCCTTGCCTTGCCAAACGTAAAAGGAGCACGTATGGTAGATACCTTTACCGCGAATTGGAGGAATTGGGAGAAATTGCAGGCAAAGAGTTGGGGAACTAATAAGACTCATTAACTCTTGTGCCCTGGTTTTAGTGCTCCCCCTAAATTAGATAATCATCTTCTCCTGGTAGGATTCCAGTGAACCATTGATGGCCTACAGAACTGTGACTGATCGTAGGTGTACATTTCGATGGCCGCCACTCTAATTTAACCTAACTTAGGTACAGCAGGCTGCAAGTGATAAAATTTCCATTTTGATTTATGGATGGATTGGATTGAAGAGAGATTGAGGAGTCTCCAGAACGTAGGCAACAAGATCACTCATTGTTCACACTCCAGAATTATGCGCAATTGCTCATAAATCCCAGCCGGTCGAACTATAGAAAAGTGATCCCATAATAATGTCAAATAATGTAAGCAATTTCAGTAGTATCAGCAGTCCATTTTACATACATATGTCAGTGGGGTAAGCTTGTCCCAGTACCTAGCCTTTTCGTTAAGTTCCAGTAGCTTTAGCTTTTTCGTTTAGTTTGATTTAGGTATACCCCACAGTTCCTTTGTAGTTCTACTCGAGACAGGTCATCTAACCAAATTTTACGATGTTGGCAGTCAGCCCAAGCCAAAATGTTAAAGGCAAGGTATTTTGGTGCAATCCCGATTGTGGCTGGGATGCTTCCGAGGCTGCACCAATTTTGAGGTTGTAAAGGGTTTGACAAGGCCTTGTCAGCCACTTGGCTATCCGAGTAGATAGCAATATCTGTTTGAGTTGGGGAGTTATCTTCCCGCTTCAAGGATGGCCTTGATTACCATTTGGAAAACTGCGAAGTAGTTTTCAATGTGTATGGCTATTTCCACAGGAGAATCCTCACAGAAAACGCCAACCCCGGTGTTTATTTTTCTGATTTGGAGCCATCTGTGTAGATAATAGAGTGTGTCGATGTTTGAAGCACACTCTAGTTGGGACTTTCACTTTCTACGCGGTAGTATTTAATCACGATGTTTACCTTTGATTATCTAATTATCTAAAAAAAAATTCAATTTCGAAAAATTTCTGCCAATAAATTTAACACAAACTTTCCCTCCCACCTCCATCCCTCCTTACTGGACAAGTGGAACAGAAAAGTTCCCTAACTTTGAAAAAAAACCTGTAATTCTAATCTTGAAGTTAAGACATTTACGCTGCTTTTTTAATTTTCCTCTTTGTACCATCTGCGCTAAATGGTTTTGTATATAACGTATGTACAATTTCGAGTTACTTTGTATAAGGTCAAGTATTGTACGAATAATATACAACATCTCCTCCGCTTCTAGAACAATCTTCTAGGATCATTCACAACGTAGTTTTCACTTTTATTAATAAAACTATATTTGGAAAATAGAAGAATTTTGAGAACTTTTATTTTTAACGATTCTAAATCAAATCATAAATACAAGAGGCCAGTTTACCACTGGCATCAAGCATGTGCCAGGTAAGGACAATGTGGTAGCTGACATTTGTCCAGGCTAGAAAAAATTCACATTCCTAGTCCTCTCCTTCAAAATTCATCGTATAAATTTGAAAGAATCCCATTTTTTGTACTGATAATCAAATCTACTGGTAATCGACCCTTTATTCAAGTATTTTAGGAAACAAATTTTTCACGCCGTACACAATCTATCGCACCCAAATATCCGTGCCACTACCAAAATGGTAACCTCCAAATATAATTGGTCTTCAATGAATAAGGATGTTAATCCCTGGGCTCGGGCATGTCAGTAATGCAAAATCACTTGTCACGTACGAAAACCTTTGGGCTCTTTTCCACTTAAGTTCTAGTCAGTTCAAGGACGTTCATTTTGATATTGTCGGTCCCCTCCTACCTTTCAATGGTTTCAAATATTTTCTTATTGTCATTGATAGATTCACGCGTTCGTCTAAGGCTCAATTTGAGACAGAACGTTTTGCTGAGCTTTCTAAATTGTTAGGTTTTGCTCATAGTCAAACTACCGCATATCATCTTCAAACAAATGGGTTCTTAGAACGATGGCATTGGACGCTGAAAGCTACTATTATGACTTGCTCAAAGATTTTACCATTCGCAATGTTAGGCCTCAGGACAATGTTCAAGGAGGAATTTTTAACAATTCCGGCGAAGTTAGTTTACCGAGAAGGTTTACGCCTGCCTGATGGAGACTTTCTTCAAAACTTTCAGTTTAATCCCCCGTGTGATTTTGTTGTCTCTTTACGAAAATTGTTTGCTGATCTTAGGCCGATATCTGAAAATATTTTAAGTAGGGTAGGTATTATGATGAGAAAAACCAAAATGTTTTTGAAAAAGTAGTCTGACGTTTTATGTTTAAATAACTATTATAATTTTTTTGGTAAGCGAAAAAACTGTTTTTTAAAGTTTTCTAGCAAATGGCGTAGTACAAAAAGGGTCTCTGTACAGAAATCAAGAAAGTTTCGATTTTAATAAATAAATCCAATCCTAACTGTTATTGTAAGTCATATTTTTTATATTTCAATTTTAACTGTTAAAAAAATACTTATATTATTTTACAGCGATATAAAAATCTTTACCAGAGTTTTACATATTTCGTCTACTATAAGAATTAAAAATAAGTTTTTTATTTTCCTCAGGAAATAACCCTTATCAATGGACGTTTTCTATTTTTGTTATCATATATTTGTTACAAGATAAAATTTACCCATTTTTTTAAAAAAAAATTTCGTATCGTTGCTATACGAAGAAGTTGCCCGATTTGTCTTATTTTTTAACCTAAATTTACATTTTTTTTAAAAAACGCCATTTACAGCGAAAAACCAAAGCTATGTATGGCAACACTAAAAAGGGTTGCCGATTCCAATTTTCCTTTCCCTAAGAACGTTATTCGGACTATTACGAACATTTAGAATTAGCCAAATTGCTCCAGCCGTTGCCCAGCGGGCAAAATTTTCAGGCCTTCCAATGGAAGCCTTGTGGAAGCCTTGTGGAAGCTAAGTACTATTTTTCTCAATTGCTTCCATGTTAGTCGCATTGAAGCTTAGTGGAAGGGAACTGAGCGGAAAAATTGTCAGACCTTCCAATGGAAGCTTATAGGAAGCGGTAGAAAAGCTTTTCTATTGCTTTTTCCTAATGACATGTAATGTTAAAAAAAAATTAAGTGTCTTAGTAGAACTTCCGCTTGCATCCTGTGATGCTTCCAATTCCCACTGAGAATTGAGAATTCTCAAGTGACGCAATTACCAACAAACAACATTTCATTATTATTATATGGATTTTTAAGAAAAACACAACTTTTCTTTTATTTTTTTTTTCAGCCGAATTTCGACCGAAAAAAAAAATCTTTTCTCAGTAAAATTCGGATTTTTTTAATCATTGGAGCAAAAGCCTTGTTTTAGTGGAATAAATTGAGTTTTTCGATACTTTCCGATATACCACACGATTCCTTGAGGTAATACAGAGTAATACACTTTTCGACAGCTATCACTCTTGGCTATTTAATAAGCCAACAATATCCAAAATCTATAGGGTGGTTCAAAAGTTATATTTATTTATTCACATCAGGAAGGAAAAGAATGTTTCTGTATAACCATGTGGAGCAATTTTTTGTTCAGCTTACCTCAAGGAATCGCGTAATATACCGGCAGGTATCTTAATCTGAATCACCCTGTATAATCTACTTCACTGCCGAAACAGCCATTTATTACAATAAATACACGAAATGATGCACGAAATAATTTTTTTTAAAAAAAAAGGACAAATTCAATTTGAACATCAAAAGTTATCTTTCTTCTTGCAACGATCCTTCTTTTTTCTTGTCATTTTCAATCTACATGTTCAGCAACGAAAGAAATTAATAAATTTTTCGTAGTCATACTTTTAGTCGTCTCGAAAGATAGATAACGAAATATTGTCGACGGCCGGTGGTTGATTCTGAAATTCCATCCTAAAAATAAATTTTGTTTATATTTCCACGTTGATGATTTCATTCACAGCAGATTGAACGCATTTCGAAACACTTAATTCGATCGAAATATTTGGAGGAGCTGGTCGATTTTAATGCGCATATTTTACACATGTTGCAGTACAATTGGGGATTTTCGTACATACATACATATGTACCTACATTACGTCTTAAATTTTCAATCAAAAAATAAAAATAAACAGGAAAATTTTATCGCAGTGTTCTTTTTTTTTTACATATTTTAATCGAATTTAAATTTTTGCAGAAAAAGTGTCGGCTTTATTTGAGTAATTTCCTTTCTTGTCATGTTTTTAGTGCTTTTTCTCTTCAAACTTGAAAGCATGTTTTTTTTTGTTCAAAATATTGATTGTAGTCACGCGAAAATCAACGTCAGTCAAGAGCTAATTTCTATACTTGCAGTTGCATAAAGTTTCTGGTAATAGCATTAGAGTTTCTATATAAACTCAAGTTTATGTTTATTTTTGGACAAATTAGCTTTCAAGTCAACTAGGAAGGAAGGAAGTATTTTATTAGAAAAGTATGCAAATTGTATTGAGCGGATTTTATGCATTTCTGAGGTTTGTTTTGATATAATATGTAAATATGTAGTTAATGGTGAATTTATAGATAAATAAATCAATTATTTTAAGTAATAACGATACCGCTGACGACCAACGATGGAGGGAACAAGCAGGAAGTATAGATTTTATTAACCATAAAATTTACAATATTTACAACACATGAGGAATATTTGGCGAATTTTCAAAATTTTCTTTTAAAAATAATGAATTTGTTGTATAGAGCTTAACAACAGAAAAACAGACATGTGAAGAATGCTATGCAACAGTTAAATTGCTCGTTTAATAAATCAAGGCGTTATATCGTATGTTTATCAAAATAAAAGGAAGATTCAAAAATTTTACGGTAACGCGAGAATAAATATTTTGATCTGCAATCACCTGTTTTACGCTGCTGTTACATTGAATTCATGAGATAGTATGCTTCTATGTTTCCATGAAATATTGAGACTTCTTAAGACTTTTGGTTTTATCCGCCTTATAACGATATCCTCAAGGATACTTCTACTGGCCAGCACTAGTCAAAGTGGAGAGGAATACATATTTTGTGAAATCTTTTCAAATAGCGATAGGTGTTTGGTTGGCTGTGTTTACAAGCCACCTATGTATTTGCTGGACAGTTCAATTACTGCAAAACGAACTTATTAATCTTGAGCCAAAATATCAGCATATAATTATCGGTGGAGACTTCAATCTCAATTTTCTTAATCCGTGTTACCTGACCAATTCCTTTCAGCACATGATCGATGCTTCAGATATCCACGGAGTGAATCATGAACCTACACATTTCTCTAATCATTCTTCGTCTCTATTAGATATTTTCTTAACGGCTGATACTTCTAACATCTTGTTTTTTAATCAAATATCTTTATCGGGCGTCTCTGATGATCGTGATTTAATTATGATTATTTATAATTTTAACGTGCTTTCGGAACATCAGCCCAACACAATCTCCTACTATAACTATAATCTCATAAACAATAATGGAGTCCATTAATTGAAGCTCGGTACAGCTTATGCCTGATGTTGATGATCAAGTTGAGTTCTTAAAATAATGTTTTGAACTACTTACATGAGAAATATGTTGCACTCATTCGCAAAAGATTACTTAATCAGAGTTTTCCGTGCTTTAATAGTCACCTCCAAGGTCTGATATCTGCTCGCAATATTGCATACGAAAAGTGGAAGCGATATAAAACAATTAGTTTCAAAGAGGAGTACAGGATGCTTAGAAACCGTACTACTCATGCTATTCGGGAAGCAATAAGACGACATTTTTCAAGGTATCCCAACACTGGGCTACCTTCTAAAGTTCTCTGGAGTAATCTAAGAGAAACCGGGCATAGTTGCCGCTGGTAATTCCGAATGCACTGTGGATTCTGATGTGCTGAATGTTAATTTTTTGTCTCATAGTGCTAACCCTTCTAATGGCAGTGATTTTATTAATTCGGTACAATCTCCAGGTACCTTGTCTCCTTTCCATTTCATCAGATTTTCTACGGATGAAGTTTATCAAGTCTAATTCTTTAGGTATATGGATGGGATTTCTCCAAGGTTTGCTAAAATTGTTACGCCATATATAGTTTTGTTACTTGCTCACATTTTTAACACCTGTTTTACCATCTCAACCTTCCAGCAAAGCTGGAAGTTCTCTAAAGTGATACCTGTACCTAAAAAGTCTGGGCGTAATTGCTCCGACTTCCGCCGCATCAGCATTTTACCGTTCCTATCTAAGATTTTTGAAAAATTAATGTTCTTGCAAATTTCTCATTATTTACGCATCAATAGTTTTCTTCATGACTCCCAATATAGTTTTCGTCCTCGACATAGTTGTACTACTGCCCTTTTGATGGTAGTCAGTGTAATTAGAGAAGCAATAGATTTGGATAAATTAATTCAACTGGTGCTGCTTGACTTCTCAAAAGCATTCGATACTGTAGATCACTTAATCCTGTGTAGAAAAATCATTACAAAATTTAATTTTTCTATAACGAAGCATATTTTTAGTTATTTAACAGGGCGTTATCAAACAGTGTTTTCAAATAGTAATTACTCTACCTATCTTAGAATTAACTCTTGTGTTCCGCAAGGCTCGGTTCTTGGCCCGGTGCTTTACTTATTAATGATTTATTTGACTGTCTTACTCACAGTGAAATGCATCTCTATGCTGATGATGCTTAACTTTTCTTATGGCAGCCCTTAGGACTTGTCGAAGATGGAATTAGTTGTATCAATGAAGACCTAAATTCAATGGACGATTGACAATGGTTTGATGCTGAATCTCGGAAAACCATATTGTTTAGTTGTGTATCGTAATAAACTTGATACGTCTACTTATTCTACCGTTGTACTTAACGGCACTGTTATACCTTGGATAGAGTCTTTCCGTAATTTAGGCGTAGTTATCAATAAAATTCTCACTTGGGGTGATCACATCAAATCAATAATACGTATAGTAACGGTGGTCTTGGCTCCTTGTGGACTTCGAGCTATTTTACCATACTTTCCAAGCGCATGTTTCTTGCTCGTTCTCTGTTTATTCCTGTCATAATTTACGGTTGCAAAGTATTTGGAAAATTTGATTATCTTAATTTTACCAAATTGCAGATCGCGTTTAACTCCATTATTAGATATATATATATATCACCTCATTACGATACGATCACGTGCCAGCTTATGCTACATCTTTTCTGGGTTGTGATCTTTTAACATTTTTGAATTTCCGATCGATAATCCTCCTAGTTAAAATTATCAATTACCGCAGTCCAATCTACTTATACAGCATTCTTCAATTCGCGAGATCTTCTAAAACACTTATTTGCATTCTGCCCAGATCTGAATACTTAATTACGAAATGCCTGTTTTTCAGTCATGCCATCAAAGTTTACAATTCCTTACCGCCCAGTATTAAGTTATCAGTCGTGTCGAGATCTTTCACCAGCACCTTTAAGATCATCGATACATTTAGTCCAGCGTTTTTTTCAATTTTTTTTAGTCCTTCCAAATAATAGGTCTTCTCAAGGACCTCAAAATAAGCGTTTGTTTCAGTGATGACCTGTTCATTAGACTAAATCTCTTACCGCCCAGCCATTTCTTCAGGTTTGCAAACAGGAAATAGTTGGAAGGGGCTAAATCTGGAGAATATGATGGATGGGATAGCATTCCTTGCCCAATTTATGGATTTTTGCCATGGACACTATATACGCACCGGTGGATTGTGTTGATGAAACAGCACCCTTTTCTACGCCAAATGCGGTCGTTTTTGCTTCAAATCAATATCGAATCTGTCCAAAAGCTCTGAATAATATTCGTCGGTGCTCGTTTTACTCTTTTAAAGGTAATCGTTCGCCCGGTGAAACGCACTGTCTTGATTGTTCTTTAGTATCTGGTGTATTGTGATGGATCCATGCTTCGTCCACGGTTACGAAGCGATGCAAAAACTCGTTCGATTTGCGGCCAAACAATCCTTTGAAGTGGGCACACGGTTGCGCTTATGGTCGAGTGTGAGCAATCGTGGCATCCATCGCGCAGATAGGTTTTTCATGTCCAAAAATTCATGCTGACGCACTTTCATTCTACGATCATCCAAGGTCATTACATGGATTTTATCGCCCATATCTGGCGTGACGACCTCTTTTGGGCGACCAGAATTTTCGGCGTCAGTGCTGGTACGACCGCAACGGAACTCAGAACCCCCCCCCCCCCCCCCAAGTTTTCAATGAATGTAAAAAAGTTGACCATATATTTTCTACATGAGCTTTTTAAGCCATTTGAGCTGGATATGTTAAAAAAAAAGTGCGAATAAAGCAGAAAGGGTTACATTTTGGGTACAGTGAAGGTAAGCTTTTGAGGTTCTTAAATCTAACATAAAAACTGTGTCGATAACGTGTTTTTTTGATAAAAATAGTAATTAAATAAAAAAACAACGAGTTAAAATTCCGAAATTTAGTTTTCTATATTTTACGCACGAATTGTTATAACTAACGTCATTAACTACGCAGTCCATTCATAATTAAAATTTTACAGACTACGTAGGTATAGTCCACAATTTTTTAAGGGAAAATAAAACTATTAACAATTTCACACAATTTTCCTCTCGAAAACGTTTCTACATATTCAAGTGTGGAGCTAAAATTGCGTTTGATTTATATTTTTCTTCTAAACATTCAATAAATTTCTCTTCGAGCAACACTTCCGCTTGACATTTTCCTCTAATTTTCCTAGAGTTGCTTGCTGACAAAGAAAATTAAACAGGTAGGTTAATATAATTATCTATACCTACGTCAAGTGATTTCCCTGTTTTGTTAGACATCATCAGCAAATATGTATGTATTTCTCTTGTATAGATGACTTAAACTTGACCTAGATTTGCTCTTAATTTCATCTGAATTTTCTTAATACATCAAACACCGGGTAGCTAATCTATTTTCTATGTAAAATAGGAGGTGTACAATATTACATACCAGAGGGAAAGGGATGTACATAATATGTATACGAGAAACTCTTTATTAAGAGGAATTCTGGGGATGGAATGTAAAAAGTGGTGGAGCGTGGAGGTAGTGAGTGGGTGAACTGAATCGTAAGTTGAGGTCAATTACAAAATTGTATAAAACGAAAACCCGACGCTTTTCTGTTGGTGCATTCTGCAGAAATTTTATCTGATATCAGTTTCCAATAGTGCTATGAGCACGTATTGCATTTATGAAAAAGGGGTTAGTGGGCAATAATGTACCATTTGACCTGATTTCGGGGAAAATTATTTAACAAAGATTCCAATGTATAGAGGGTGTTTAGAAATTTAATAAATGTTGAGATATATTATAGTTGGAAGTTGTGCCAAATGGGAATGAGAGAAATTTTAGAGGATATAGAGTGTCCTGAAATTGATTATACAAGTGCTGATAAAGTAAAGCACAGAGTTATAATCGAAAAAGACATATTTATCATAAAATGCCAATTTCGCTTATTTTATGAGATATATAGAATATTTTGAATAAGCTGAACAAGCATATTTGTCAGTAGATATTAGGGCTTTATAGATAGCATATTTGAGTTTAGAGAAAATTTATAGATGAAATGAACGTGGCAAAATTGTTTCAGATAATTGAGGCTAGCTATCGGGTAAATGCACTTACCATAAAAAATAAACTGCAAATTTGGCAACAAATAACTGGATGTACACACATCTATAGTAGATATATGTTTGAGGTGTCCGAGGACGGTAGTTAGTGTGTCGAACCAAAGAGGTTGTCTCGGTAAAGGTTCATACACTCTACAACCACCGGTCAGTTTTGAGTTTTTTTGTAGAATTTTCCACGCCTAGAAATGATCATTTCACCAGTAGATACCAAAGTATAAAATATTCACAGAGATATTTCAAATATGCTGAAATGGTTCCCCGACAACGAATGCTTGGCGTTTACGCTGGAAACTATGATTCAATCTAGATCAGTATTGTTAACAGGGAAACCTAGACTAAGAACCTTTTCAGATGACTTACGGTAGCTCTAAGAACTTTCACATAAAGCTTCTACATAAAAATCCTTATATTTTCATGGCGTATTCGCATGAAGTGCTGTTTATCACCACCATCCAGTCTGATATTTTCAATATTATTATACTATTACAATGGTAGCGTAAGTTTTCCTTAATGAGTATGAAGGAGAAGCATAGAGCTATCCTCTTAAATAGCTACGTCTTCTTATACATAGTATCTTTACGATATGATAAGCTATTTATCATGGGAAATTAATCATTGTAGGTTCGAGTTCCATCTCGATTTGGTCCTTACCTTTTTGTCAATACTCCTATAATACTCCAACCTGAGTATCTCGAGCAACAATACGTGACAAACATTACCCTATACGATTCAATATGTTGTCAAACACGTAACCCCGCCACTAAAAATCAAACTAATTTGATTTTCGTCCAACCGCTTGACATACTGCGTCTCACACCGCAAACAGGCCCATACACGGTCAAATCTGTGTGATAACATCGTTGTCCTACTCGAGTTGGCCATTATGTGTGACCGTGAATGGGCCCCCATTTGTAAGGTCAAATGGAACAAAAAGGTAAAACGTCAACTTGAAAACATCTAAAACATCAACCAAAAAAACCTCTCCAACATGATGCACTTTTCTTAATAAATGACAGGTGACAGCTCCTGTTACTGGAAGCGAAAATATAAACGATTTAAGTGAAGCAGAGCCTCGAAGTATAAACGCTCTATGCTCCCAAGGAAGGAAGTTTACATGTTAAAAAGGTCTAGCATTAGCAATGTCTTTCTTATACCATTATGTATAGATTATTTTTACGAAAATGCTTCCTTGTACTATTTTGAACAGCTTTGCTCACGGCGCTCAGTCGCTAAAAGTTTTGCAACTAAAGTATAGACAAAGGGCTCAAGGGATAAGCCTAATACCCTCGACAGACGATAGCCATAATTGTAAATTACGTATACTTCATCAAGATAATCTCTGTCGTGTGTCACCCCTAAACTTTTAATTATCGCACAAAGTAATTACAGAATCGCCACATTTTGGCATTGGCATAATTGAATAAAGCGATAGTGATTCTGTGAATTTGACTTAAATGTCAAAATCATCTGTCATAATATATTTAATTGGAAATTATTTCGGGTCGCCTGTCGACGATATAAGAGCATAGACAAACTAATAACATACAAAGGGAAGTAGAACAGTAACGCCTCGCTAAAATATAAAATCAACGATGCCCCGACATCTTGATGGCGTAACAGGCCAGCAATGCATCGCTCCAATATAAAATCAACGATTCCTCGATCAGATGTAGGGAAGACCTCAATTTTTTCTTACAAATTTACTGGAAATTTTTTCCTTAGATTTTTTATGCATTATTGGACCTCCCCGACAACGGTTGCTTGGGTTACTAAAAATTTTTATGAGCATAGACGCGTAGTAAAGCAATAAGCATTCATTTCATTTTAGAAATTTACAGAAATTTTTTAGCATAATTTTTATGTAGTCTAGTTGCCAACTGGAGTTATTTTCAGATACAATACACAAAAGAACGCCTCATACATTTTCATATGGGAGTTCTAGAACAAGATATACAAACGAACACAGCTAATGTGTGTCATTGTCAGTCTCCAAAAATGCATATAAATTCTAAAGAAAAAATTTCAGTAAATTTCTAAAAAAAAACTTCGGGGCTTCCCTACATCAGGTCGAGGAATCGTTGATTTTATATTGGTGCATTGCTGGCTTATCCTTTGGTTACGTCTGCAGTAGTAGCGACTTTAAAATACAACAAGTATACCTAAGTTAAACTTCTTTTCACAATCACTAGATAGTTCTATACATACGGCTTAAACCATAGCGTGCCATAGAAATAATTGGATTCCTATTATAGAGATGGTTGGAAGCTACCATCTCCTGTACTGCTACAATATGTCGTATGCGTCTGATATACAAGGGGTGTAAACACGAGATCCTACAAAAATCAGTTTTTATAAATTCCGACATTATGTAGTATGTATTAGATTTACCCCATTTACACTATCATACTACAAAATTAAAAACACTTGAAAGGACAGAACAGCAATTAAATTCTTATTTGCCATAATAACAAGCAAAACTGGTTTAGCCATATTTTATATAAAAAAAAAATATATTTTTTTACGCTTCTATACATTTCAAACTATTCAAGAACAAGATAATAAAAAAAAAATTGTTTCAGAAATGAAATGCAGCATCAGGTCACGCTCTTTGAATAATTGATGAATACCACTTCACGTCTCCATCTCAGGGGAGTTTTTTTTTTTTCAAAGCAAATCAAGATCTGTATGAGCTAATTGACTTACACTCGAATATGTATGCACCTAGACTTGTTGTGATGCAGTCCATAATGCTGTCGGGGTAAGTAAGATAATATTTTTATGTCATAGGTCAGTTTTGGTAATCTAAGTCTGAGCTTATTGCTTGCCTTGTACTTGCAAATTGACTCTTTGACTTTTGAAATTTTTATTTAACCTTTTAGAAACTAAAGTCAGACCGCAATTCTTAAAAGTGGTATCAATATCACACTCAAATTGGATATTAATCCAGCACCTACCAGTACCACACACTGTATAAAATCAATATTTTTGTTTACTATTTGCTCTATATTCGTTGTGGTAAAAATTAAGAACTGAAGGTGAGTTAACTTTGGTAACAAAAAAAAAAAAAAGGAAAAAAAAGAGAAACCTTAGGGTGTCCTTGCAAGATCGAATTACCCTTTTGAATTTGTTGTGTTGTGTAATCGATCAGAAACCATTACGTCGTTGTACATTAATGCAGGCCAAATAACTAGAATTTTATAAAGATTTTGACAACACGTCTGGATAATTCCACCGGAAGTCAACTAAATTTTGCTTTGGTGAGCAAATACCTCAATTTTTCAAAATTGTATTTTATTTTCAAAATTCTTTTTCCTTTCAGAATTTATTATATTTTGAAAATTATAAGTAGGTACTTTCCGGTGTATCTTTAAAATTTCATAGTTTTTGATCAAAACATCGTAGAGAATTAAACGGGGATTTGTTTGAAACGTGATCGTCAAAGTTATTATATAAAAAAAAATATAGGACAGAATACATTTTGCACGTTCTAAAATATTCTGTTCAATATGGTTATATTTATATTCCTCTCGAACGTTCCACTGTTGCACTCCACTCTGGTAAACTAGTAAAGTATTACTTATTTATTTATTTATTTGAATCAGTCTACCGAATATAATAATCTTACAGACTTGCATAGCATTTTACGTAAGCAAAGATTGTTCGTTATTGCCTTAATAATCCACCTTTATCAAATAAAATAAATTATCATAGAAGAACTAATAATTTTGCAAAGACAAAGCATTTTCAAAAATTATACTTTTAAATTTTTCTCTAGCCCTTATGTCAATACCCAGCCGTTATTACGTTGTTCAATGGCCGGGGTACCCCGGTACCCATAGGTTGTTTGCACACAGCACGGCGATATCGTTGCCGTGTCGTGCCGTTGTCGTGACTTCGGGATTATAAAATATGTAGAAACATCTGCCAAACATATCCCATCTGGGACGATCATTATGGACCCGCTCAATATTTCCAAGATTAAGAAGCCTTCTTGACGACTGGGCGATAAACCGACAGTGTAGGTAGCTACAGCCAAGTATAGGTAAATGTAAAATATCATTTAGGATAGAGCAATTAGAAAGGATAGATAAGTCGACAGTTCCAAGTAGCCGCAATTCTCGAGAAAATGCAAAAAGGGCAGATGTAGGAGAGATTTCAAAGTAATTAGGAGAGAGATCTTATTGCCTAGCTCAGAATAAACAAGGTGTCGAAAAGTAGAAGCAGTACAGTTGAAATTTGAATCTTGAGTGAAAAATAGCTGTCACTGCCCTTTGATAGCAAAAAAATAATTACAAATAATCACGCAATATAAAGGATCCGGAAGGAATATTACGATGAATAATTTTTTTACTACTCTACCTTTAGCAAAGCATTTATTGTCGTGGAACCTGACAATTCTAGGAACATTGAAAAAATAAATAAATAAAAAATATATTCCAGCGGAGATGCAAGCATCTAAAGATCGCCAAGAATTTTCTACTCTATTTGGTTTTCATGAGAATGTGACTATATGATCTTATGTCCGAAAAAACAAAAAAAATCTGTTTTGCTACTATCTACTATGCACTCCGATACAACAATTTGCGAAAACAGAAAAAAAAGCCAGAGATTGTTTGGTATTATAACAAAACGAAGATTGAGTTCAATACAATGGACCAAATGCTAGTACGATACACAACCCACAGGCGGACTAACTGATGGCCTCTTGCTTTTTTTTATAATATTTTGGATATCGCCAGTCTTGCGAGTTATATAATTTATTATGATAATAATAAAACATTAAAAAAAACGAGCGTCGATTATTTCTACGACAATTGAGTGAAGAATTGTGTATGCCAACGATTGAAGATCGATCTCGAAATAGTCAGGTCATGAGGAACTTCACCACTCAGATTGCGATCGAAAGCATCTATGGAAAGCCAATAAATCCCGCAAACAGAGCTACATCAACCGAGTCCACTCAACAGATAGATTCCACCGGCTGAAGACTTGTCGTCGGATTATGTTATATCCGTAACCAGAGTGTCAACAAAAGCGGAGGAAGACGCGAAAGGCATGCGTAATTTGTACTAAACCTGTTTGTGATGAACATTCGAGGGCCATAACAAAATGTAACTTATGTTTTCAACAATAATCTCCATATGAGAAAATATCCTCATATGTATAATTTATAATAAACGTTATTAAAAGTCAAATGTCTACATTTATTTGTATTTAGAATATTATTTGCTTTTCAATTCTGTAGGAATATTAAGTTCTTAGATACGGGTACCCGGGTACTCTGGGTATTGATCAAGTGGGTATTCGACTTCAACTCCTTAGTTTATTATTTGTTTTGAATATTTAAACATCAGAACATATATGAATCGACATCAGTTGATTCAAATAACGAGGATCTGAAAGTATTTGATGATTTCTCGTTAAATATATAAGATATGTAAGTAAGTCCGCGCCGAAGGGTACCCAGGTACCCGGGTATTGACATAAGGGCTAGACATACAAATATCAACAAGTGATGAGAAAGAATTGTAATTAAATACACAATTAGATATTGGTTCATGATAGCCATAATTGGTTCTATGCTGAGGAGCATACAACAAATCCCTTGAACGTATCGGTCTTTCAGGAGCATATATATTAATTAATAATAGCAATTCGAACGATTTTATTCTAAACGAAAGTATATCTTTGACAAATAAATCAGAGGAAACTTCGCGACGAAGTTTCAGACTAGACAAACCAAGCAGTTTACATCTCACAGTATATGATGGTAAGTTGTCATTTTGGTAATTTAATTTCCGTAGAACATATCTAGTAAATGCCTTTTGAATGGATACGATCAATATGTACGTTATAATATGGACACCAAACAATGGATGCATATTAAAGAATGGATCTCACGATCGAAAAGTATAATGTCTTGAAGGTCTGAATGTTATGAAAGTCTTTGGAGTTCCGCTTAAGGAAACCTAAACAACGTCTTGATTTAATGATAATAGTGTTATTAATGTGAGGGGTAAACGCCAATTTAGTGTCAAAAATAACACCTAAGTCCTTGATATCATTTGTTCGAGAAACTATAGCATGATTAATTTTATAATCAAACAAGAACGGACAAGAGATGCGATGAAAAGTAATAATTTTACATTTTGATATGTTAAGATCTAACTTTTTTTTAGAGCACCAATCGGAAAGTATACATATTGAGATCATTCTGCAGTAGTAAGCAATCGTTTAGAGAGTTTATTCTAACGAATAGTTTTAAATCATCCGCAAATATTAGGCATTTGGCAAAAACAAAGCAATTTGCTATATCATTAATGAAAAGCAGAAACAAATTACTAACTTCATACACAATTTATTCCAACATGGTATGTCAACCAAATGCTGATAAGCCAAACTAAGTAAAGCCGGACTACACCAATATTTGTGTGAGGTTCAAGTTTTCTAGTGTGAGATTACATTGCAGAAGTAAACAGCTGAAGGATCTGTTAAAGTGTTCCGATGAGTGCAAATTTGTTGGCATTTCTACACGCTGCCATTCATTTATCACTCAAGCTTCGAGTTGTTACTTGTTCATTTTTGTGCTTGCATCTCATTTGCTCTGCATTTTCTTTTCCGTTCTTTGTTATCATCCATCCTTTCGAGATATTACAAGTATAAAGGATTTTGGGCCTCACTCATGTATGTATACGAATTTTATACGATTTTTATTTGTTATATGCTCAATGAAAACAACATCCCAGCGGGGCGCTTCTTTGGAAGCCTGCATCGCTTCCCCACTGTATTCTTGTTTATATCTTTTTAACGTGACCATGTCCGCAGAGGGAAGCGCTCAATTGTAGATTATTGGGAAGGGCATTTGGAGCGCTTGTAGGGTGGCATTCATAGAGCGCTTGCAAGGTAGCATTCTTGAAGCGCTTGTAGGGTAGCCGTAGCAGCGCTTTTGGGGAATACAGGTGAAATCAGGACAAGGGCTTTATAAATAATTCCAGTTTAATTCTGAATACGCTCCATTTTATTTTAAATTAAATTAAATTTCAATTAACCGCACACACTTCAACTTTTACTACAGAATGAAAATTCTGCTGTGCTTTCAGATGCATATCATTACATATCACAACAAAAAACAGATAGGTTATGAGTAAGCCTAAACTCAGAAAAGAGATGTGCTCCCGCAAAACTTCCTTTGGCTATGATAGGAGCTCTTCGGAAAGGATTGAAACTTCTGCTGCGCTTTCAGATGGATATGAGTCATCTTTTCACAACAAAGAACGAATAAGCCTAAACTAAGAGAAGAGAGCTGCTTCCGCAAAGATTCCTTTGGCTATGGTAAGAGAGCGCTTCGAAAGAGATATTTTCTGGCTATGGTGCGGAAGCGCTTCCTTTACAAGCGCTTGACATATTTCACGCTTGGATTTGTCAGTTGTACGGTTTTTGTTTCAGGATGAGTTATACTTTTATGACAATACTAGCGGATACTCGGCGTGTGCTACTACGCTAAAAAAAAGAAATATATTTTGTTTATTTGTTGGAAAAAAAGGAAATTTTGTTTATTTATTAACTAGCGAATAAATAATATTTTGAGTTTTTGCGGTAGGTGTGTAAACATAAAGATTTTTCGGCGTTCCAACTCTTGAGCAAGCAACATATAATTGGCCGTGCGAAAAACAAGAATTTTCTAAGTTCAAACCAGCAACACTTATCAATTGGCCTTGAGCCTTGTTGATGGTTATGACAAAAGCTGGAAAATTGAAGAATTTTAAGAATTTTTATTTTTAACGATTAAAAATCAAATTACAAATACAAGAAGAAAAAACAACCGTCTCATCCGGGGTTTGATACCGGGACCTTCCGCTTGCCGGGCGACTGCTCTTACCATTACCACTGAGCTAACGAGACAGATGATTTTCCCTCTTGCATTTATCAATTTGTAATTAGCCTACTAAGCCACGTTGCTTTCAGCTGGCATTAACCAGTAACGATGAAAGCGCACAAATAAATTGTAAATTCAATTTTTATTTATTCCGGACTGGAATCGAACCTACACTTTTTTAGAATCGGTCAATGATGGAGAATTGAAGAATTTTAAGAATTTTTTATTTTTAACGATTCCATTTGTAATTTGATTTGGAATTGTTAAAAATAAAAATTCTTAAAATTCTTCAATTCTCCATCATTGACCGATTCTAAAAAAGTGTAGGTTCGATTCCAGTCCGGAATAAATAAAAGCTGGAAACTCTAATCGCTTGAAATCGAAGGGCAAATCGGTTGAAATCATTGGAATTCGTGGTATCAGCACATTTTCTCCTTTTTGTCCTGATGATTGTGGCTTCGATTAAATTCGGCATAATTTCAGTGGATCTAAATTGCGAATGAGCATCAACGGTGAACCATCTTTTAAAGTTAAGTTGTGTAGTGGCATTCCAGATGGTTCAGTTGGATAGTTGATAGCTTGTTCCTCATTTATAACTGTGTCAATCGGTTTGTACTTGACAACTTCACCGGGTAGCTTTGATTCAATTTGATGTTTTATTTTGTTAACATCATCATTCTTCTCGTTCGCAAAGCCAATCATGATTTTTGAAATTGTTTGTAATATCGGGAAAAGCTTTCTGCACAAAATTTTGAATTGATGACTGCATTTGGCAAAAGTTTGGCGGAAAAGATATTTCACGTGTAATCGGATCAATCGGAAGTTTTCCATCGCCCATATCCAAAAGCTGTTTGGCAAATATTTGCGCAGCAGCATGTTGAAGTTAATGCACACGCATATTTGTCGACAATGTAAGTTTCTCTATATGCCTCCAAATATATGATTCTTTCAAACATGCATTTAGTTCATCGGCTGGTGTTGATCTTGGAATTACTGGCAAAGTTTGTCGGAAATCACCAGCAAGAAGCAATAGAGCTCCACCCACAATGGTCGGTCATTTTCTCTGAAATCTTTGAGAGTACGGTTAAGAGCTTCAAGAAATTTATTGTGCGCCATAGTGTATTCATCCTATACAATTATTGTATTCATCCTATACAATAAGTGAGCTTGTGTTTATACCCTAGATGAAATTTAAAGGGTATACTAAGTTTGTCATTCCGTTTGTAATACCTGAAATAATGATGGTAGAGCAAAATGGATTGGAGGCCCACGCACAATATTAAAAATTATTTTGATTTTTGCACGACCATCCGTCTGTTTTTCCGTCTGTGTGCACGATAACTCGAGAACGTGTTCACTTAGAAAGCTGAAATTTTGTACACACACTTAAAAAAAAAAGTAAAATTACGTTCAAAAATGAGACAAATCGGGTAACTCCTTCGTGGGGTTGCTATACAAAAATTTCGGTTTCCACTATATATTTGGACACTGCCTGAAAGCGCGTCGACGTAGAGAGTTGAAATTTGGTACATGCTGTTTGTATAGTAATAAAAAACAAAACTTCATAAATGGACTAATTCGGGCAACCCCTTCTTGGTGTTGCCATATAAAAATTTAGGTTTTTTACATACATATACTGTGAAAACGATCAGTCCTAGACATTTTTATTGTACTAAAACCTTCTTCAGAATACGAAATCCTATAAAATTGGTTATAATCAACCGACGAACCGTTCTAGAAATATATGCAAAAAAACACTTTAAAAATCAAACTTCCATAGATCGATGACCATACGAAATTTAATACGGACATTCATCTAGGGCATCATAAGAACTGGTCTTAGACCAATTCTAGTTTTTTTACTTGTTAATACTGCAGCCATACCAGAATTTTTACCGATGTTACATGTTGGTGTTTCGATATGGTTTACATTTAATGGAAGCTTAAGAGCTGAATGCGGTGTTGTACGCCCACTATCGAGTAACGTTGATGCGATTCCAGGGGGCCTACTCTTGAATTACGAATGGTTTCTACGAATTCGTTATATAACGAATGGTTGATAACGAATCGAATGCCCCGTTCGTATTCTTAAACCTAATCGTTATAGAGTGGAAGTGGTGACAAAGTTTTTCAACATAACGAGTGTGTGGTAATATTAAAACCGTCAATTTAGATATTGAATGTTGTCAACTGTTTCATTTTTTAAAATATAATTTGTAAAAAATGGCTAGCTTCAATGTTTGCGTCTGAAATTGTTGAAGAATCTATGAAAAATGAATTACGTCGATCGTTAATCAATTCCTGCACCCTTAATTCATCACTGGATAGGAAAAATTTCACAGGAGGACCTCTACCAGTGCCATGCAAATGTTTTTTCCTTTCACCACACATTTTAAATCCTGCTAACTCTGGAAATTTTCTATTAGCTTTGTTTTGAATATAATATCATTAAAGAAATTAATATGAATTCTCCAGTCCTTTTGCGTAGCGGGTATGGAATTTAATACTGATGTTAGCTTTTGCCACAATTCCGTGGCGTCTTTTGAACTGAAAGACTTATCGTATTTACCAAATTTCAGCTTCGGGTTTTTATCTAAAAACTCAATTATTTTAGTTTTTTATGCATATGACATTTTCGCACATCTTTTATCTCCTATTATCACCCGTAAAATAGCAGCTGATTCATTCTTTGTTTGGCATAACGAATGGTTGAACCCACTCGTTAAATAACGAAGGGTTTACGTTCGGTATATAACGAATGCGGATTTCAAGAATACCACATGTGTCGATTCCGAATGGTTTTGACAGTATAACGAATACGGAATGTGCCTTCGTTATTCAAGAATAGGCCCCCAGACAATGCTACAGGTAGTACAATTTCATTTTTCGATCGAATTTCAGCGAGTATCAAATTGAGCAAGAATGTTTTTCCATTGCCTCCAGGTGCGTCAAGGAAAATAATTCCACCACTTTCCTTTGCTACGCGTGTTGCATAACTTTTTCTAAAACTATTTTTTAATCAACAGTCAACAGTTGTTTCTGAGCATCGACAAAATGGCGCAATTCATCAGAATTATATTGCTGTTCATCTCTGTCGTGACCATTGTTTCGATCACGTGTCGGTGCTGGTAGTCCAAAACGTAGCTTATAAGTGGTTCAGGTGGTTCAACCATCGGTCACAATTTGACCTTTACCATTCGAAGAACACGTGCCGGGTGATTCCTTTTGAAATTTCAGTGCATGGCAGTACAAACAAAAAGTGCTCATCGGCCCAATCACAACATTTGGATGATTACTGTAGTCACAGTCTTTGTCATAATTAAATGCCGCCAACTGAAAATCGATTCTTTGTCTCGATTTAACCGCTCGCAATTGATTACCTTCAAGCCGGTTTTCATGCTATTGAGGAGTTTCAACAGCTCTTGCTGTAGTAGCTCTGATTCGAACTTGTTGTAGACGTGCTTCATGTTGTTCGGGTGTTTCTACTGCTCTTGACTGCTGCTCTCTCAACCTATTTGACTCTAATCGCAATTCACGTTGTTCAGGTGTTTCGGCTGCTCTTTCAGCTCTTTTTCGTTTCGCATCTGCTGTATTTCTTTCAATTTTTGATAACTAATATTTTTTATTTTTTATTTGTGGATTGATAATTTTTGCAAAGAATACCCAAAATCACCACCAAATTTCACGAAAACATTTTTTTTTACTATTTATGAGGTTTTTTATATTTTCTAATTCGATTATTTGATATTATTTGATAACCACAAATGATAAAACTTTCTGATGAGAATGACAGATCAATGTTTTAGTGTTGACAGTCTTCACACTAATAGGTCTGTTCACGTACTACCTAGCTTGAAAGTACAAATTTGTAAAACTTTTTGTAAGTTTTTACTTGAAGGCGTTCGAGTACTCGAAAATTGATAGAGAAATTGTTTACGTCACTTTTCACCTCCGTTGAATTTATGACTTGATTTAACTCGAGAAAAATCGTCGACTAAAAACTTCGAAAGTGTCAGTTTTAACAGATCGTCGCCGGTTTTTAGTTATTTTTCAAGTTTTTAGTTTTAAAAAAATGAAAAAACCTGTTAACTCCTCCTCCAGTAGAAGTAGAATGTTCTTCAAAAACATTTCAAAGTGGTAAATTACTATATACATATATACTATGTGCTAGGAAAATTTCACGTCGTTATTACAGATCCCGAATAATTGCAAGTTTTTATAAGTTTTTACTTGAAACCGTTCGCGTACTTTGTGAGTGTCACTCTCAATTTCTCTCTTTATCATAATTTTGACGTTTTTCATGTTTTTACTTGAAAAAGTACGCGAACAGACCTAATGTTTTTAATTTGATGAGGTTGAAAATTTTTGTATGGGAAATCGACTTCATGAATGGACCGAATGTGCCTGTGAATTGTTTTATATTGGTCTAAAACCATCTTCGCATTATTACCTTTCAAATGAAACCGGTTTGAGGCACATTGGTTGGATGGTTTCAAAGTCTATAACGGACACAGATAGAAACAATTTTTGTGTTTTATATATATAGATTAACGATAATTGTGATGAAAATCATATCCGAATTAACTTTTCTTAATTTTCTGAAAAAATAACACGAAAAATATATTTTATTATGAACTGAACACTTTAATATTAAAGCATGCATGATGAAATCATAGGATACACTAAGTTTGTCATTCGGTTTGTTATGTAGGCTCATCCAAGATGCAAATGTCGTCGTCCTATGAATAACTCTAGTCCTGTCGTTTGGAAATGTTCAAGAGTAGTATTGTTTGCTGCCAAAGCGGAGTACTTTCCGAAAAAAACGGAGTACAAGACTAAATTAAAACCGATCGTATTAAATTAAAATTTTATAATATTTTCAATGTAAGTAATTTTCAAATTTAAATTTTATTAAAATTATCACTGGGGAGGATATGTAGCCCTGAGAGTGCCATGTAAAAAAATTTCTTGGTGCCCTTTTTCGGAAAATAAACATACTACGCTTGAAAATATCAAAAACAAAACAATGCACATTAAAATAAACTCAAATTTAAAAAAATTGTTTCTTGATGAATACGGACTTCTCTTGCCTTTTTTCGTCGAACGTATTTAATCATTAATAGCTGAAGAAGCTCTCCTTTTTTTTATAAAATCTTCAAGAATCCAGTAAAAATTATTACAATCATTGATTTCCTTTTTTAACCGACTTCAAAAAGAGGAGGTTATCCGTTCGACTGGTTTCTTTTTTTTTTTTAATGCTATCTCATATTGCCGATATTTTTGAACCAATTCAATTTCAAAATTTGGTCAAGATCTGATGAAGACCTTCCTTCGGACATGGAGAATAGAATTCTTCAACGGAGAACAGCATATAAACCTCGATTAATGTAGTTGAAACGTTGTAGATATAAAGGTTTTTTTTACAGACAGCACAACGAACTTCTGCGAATACCCATTCGCCCCAAATGTTCTCATTTGAGACATCCTACTTTTTTCTTCAAGTACATAAATGACAAACTTGGTACAATAAAAAAATCTTTGTTGGCATTACTATTTGTGCACCCTACCTATTATTACGGACATCCCGTTATCAATTTTTATTTCGAAATAAAAAGCACTCGTTGTGGCACGTTTTTCAACCCTGGGATATAAAATGCCAGAGGGCATACTAACTGGGTCATTATTTTGTAACGCACAGAAATAATGCTGGTAGAGCAAAATACGCACTCACTCATAATATTAAAAATTATTTTGGTTTTTGCATTTCCCTGTGTCCGTCTGTCTATCCGAATGGTCGTCTGTCTGCCTTGAAACTGCGTTCTCGAGTTATTTTCCACCTGGCCTATTTAATAAAAAAGATTTAAGTTCGAAATTGGGCAAATCGGGTAACTCCTTGGTAGGGTTGGTATACAAAAATTTCGTTTTTCACTATGTATTTGGACACTGCCCGAGAACGCGTCAGCGGAGAGAATTGAAATTTTGTACACGGCGTTTTCATAAAAATAGTAAATGCAACTTTAAAAATAAATGAAATCGGGGAACCGTTCTTTGATCTGTTCATACGAAGATTGTAGTTTTTTAAATATGTTATAAAAACGTTTTTATCGTACTGAAATGTTCGTCAGAATATAAAATCCTATAAAATTGGTTATACATAATAATTTTTACTGTCCGATGAGCCGTTCTAGAAATACATGTGAAAAAACACTACACTCAGGCATTCGTCTAAGGTATCGTAAGAATTGGTCTAGTTTTTGTCCTTATTTTTGTTATAATATTAATAACGTTTTTTGCTATAACCATTATCGAATTAACAGTTTCTACGTCAGGAGAATTTTTGGTTTTAATTTTAATAAAATTGACCGCCGAAAAACTTCTTTCTGCAATTGCCGAGTATGTGGAAAGCACATAAGGCATATAATAACTTTTTCTAAACTAGAGAATTTTTATATTAAAAGTCCAGTATTCTTCAAATAATAGTGAACTTGGTACAAATTCCTGTATTTGCACAACACGCCATTTCCGTCTAACGCATCGATATCATTTCGATCAATAAGGTTTGGAAAAAGTGTGACTAAAGGTATTAAGCTTGCAGTTAAACAAATTGGATCCATTCCATCAACTGCTTTTAGTACAGGGCCCTCAAAATTTATACGATGTAATATTTCTTTCCATTAGACAATATAAAAATCACGGTAACTCTTGTTCTTGAAGAGTTTTTTATGAATTAATTCCTCCACTCCCATGAAAAATGTTCAACGGATTTGAATTTGAATGTGATCTTAAGGCAAACTTAATTTTTGTGAGAAAGAAAAGAAGCAATTAAAATTAAAGTTTTAAATTAAATTTTAAAATTCTATGTTCTTTGAGAGAGCGTATACATTTGCACAACTACTTCGCTGCAGCTACAGCCAACACAATAGCAAAATATTAAACAAGCCCAGCGAAACGTAAATGACATTTCACGCTTGAAATTACTTAATTCTATCCTTCTTTTCAATAAGAAAATTGTTCTGATATGATTGAATGTGGTATATTACAACGTAGTACCATTAGCAAACCATCCTTTCAAGGTCAATCTGTACTATTTACCGTGTATAAGTTACTCAACGCAAACGTCCCGCCTAGGTGATTAAAAACTTTTTAATAAACTTAGTATGCTAACAAAAAGAGAAGTTTTTAAAATAAAATGGACTACTTAATACCATAAACGGAGTACATTTATAAAAGGAATAATACCGGAGTACGCTATTAGGTGTCGGGATACAAAAACTCCGATCGGAGTACAAACGACAGCACTGAATATCTCATCCAAATATCGGCCATTACTAAAATGACTGACGCAAAAGCTGTACATGCAATGCTCAAACGAAAATGCTTTCAGCATGCGTACACCAAGTTCCCTTGCTGCAGTGGTTAGCGGTGTATTACGTAAAAGTACATATACGTGATGCTTTTTTGAAGAGCATGATGCAAGTGCATAATGCATGCACGAAGCCTTTGCATCTTTGGTGAGCGGCCTGCTTAGCACATAGAAATAATGATGGTAGGCAAAATGGATTTGACAGCCATGCTTAAAATTAAATTATTTTTATTTTTGCATGTTCATCATGTTCTCGTTTACTTGAGAGCTGAAATTTTGCACATGACTTTTAAAAAAAAGCAAATTTAAGTTCGAAAATGAGATAAATCGGGTAACTCCTTTGTAGGGTGTTGCCATACAAAAATTTCATTTTTCATTATATATTTTTTTTTTACATTTCCTGAGAACGAGTTAAAGTATAGAGCTGAAATTTTATACACAACAAACAACAGTAAATACAATTCCAAAATGGCCTAATGTTGCTGTTATATAGTTATACTGTAAAAACAATCATTTCTAGATGTTGTATTGTACAGAAAAGTGCTTCAGAATATATAAAATCCTATAAAAAAAATCCTATGAAAAAGCCCTCAGAATAGTCTTGAGCGAAACTGAAAAGAATTTTATTCACAAAAATATATTTAATTCCTCTTTGTTATAATAATATGATACACTATGTATATATTTTATGTATGGTAAATGTTTGTTTATTGTATTTATTCTAATTTAGTTCAGTGTTTATATCTGCAAAACATTGATATATATTTTCATCCTTAGTATCGGAATTCTACATTTGTTCGGTGTTGAATTTCATTAACATGTTCCGCGATGGTGTAAAATCGATAATTGCATCGGCGGTTTCTAGTACTGTTTTATTTCTAAGTTTTTCCTTAATTATTCCTGAAATTGAAAATGCTCTTTCTATTGCAGCATTCGAAAATGGTAACAGAACAAATGTTCGCGATATTTTTATATTTTCTTTCTTCACCTGCTTTCGGTATTTTAGTTACATAAATCCAAAAATCCTCTGTACCTACTATTCAAAAGTTTTGAAGGCAAGAATTCTGTTTGAACAGTGTTTTACTGGCGAATGCTTTCATCTATGTCACCACAAAACTGAGTAAGTCTGCGCTAATTGTATAATATCAGGCTTAACATGATTTGTAGCTTGATATACGGAAAAACGTGATATTTCGTTAAAATATTTCTATTCTATGGAATTCTCTTTTGAAACTGTTCATTTAGTATTGTAAGAAATTCTTTACATCAAGACTTAATCTTTAGCAACTCTTCCGAATCACTTTCAGCCACCGATAAATTGAAATAATAGCCAAAAATAATGCAGTTTACATCCATCAAATATTCTTGAAATTCGAATGTGGATAAGTCGTTCCTCTTCTGTTCATTCCAGATTTGAGGTCGTAGTACAATTGACAGATTGCTAACTAGTAAACTACCGACAAATATAACCTAATAAAAAGATTGGAATCAGCTGCACAAAATTGAAAATTTTTCGTGTTTTCTTTTAGATTGCCTTTTGCATGAATGGGGAAAAAGAACTTGGCTATGCATTATTGTAGTGCGATTGAGACAGCGAGTTAAAAACAAAAATCGTGAGAAGGTAGGATTACCCGAACGATAAAATCTTATTGCCAATTATTAAAGGGTGTGTTAATGATAGTGAGTTTTTAATAAATACTGAATAGCCTGACAACATTATCTCTGAATCCACTGATGAGGAAATATTTAGTATGTCTAATGGAAATCCTGCTCCTCGGTCATGCCAAATTTTGCAACATAAAAATGACACTGTAAAAATATCCTTTTTTTCATAAAATATATTTTCATGATAAGTTGTCAATTATTGGCCACGACAATATTATATGAAAGTGAAATTTTATATATTTATCCAAATTTTTCGAATTGTAACTGATTAGAAAGACTTTTCTATATGAAACAGAATTTTCTGAATTGTCAATCTATGTCAATGTCAAACTTTTTGACTTGCAACTACTATTCCTTATCCCTACCTTACTGTCATCTTACCATTAATGATGACGCCGTCAATTGGTCTATTGAATAAAATGGCACCATAACCAAGCCATAACAGATCCTAATCTGCAATGCCGACGTGCTAAATAACGTTCTTCCTTACAATGTCATGAAAGTAATATTGGGATCCATCGGGTCCATCCAGATAGAATGGTTTTCGGTCGGAAAAAATATCCTTTTTTCATTGTGTAGTCCAATTCATGTGATTTTGAGAATAGTGAAGGCGCGCTTCCGTTATGGCGCTCGGTAAAAAGAGGCTTCTTCTTCAAACGACGACGCCTCAAAGTTGGACAGCCAGCTATTATTTTCCGAACAGACCTTATGGTTGCAGAAACTCCAACTTCCGCAGCAATTTGGCTAGCAGACGCCGTTAACTGTGACGCTACCCTCCAAATACGACGTCGATCTTACGCTGTTTTTGCTGTCTTACTCTCCCCCTTTTTTCTTGTTCCATAGTTATCGGGACAAAGTTTTCCACTACGCACCAAATGCCATTGATTTTCCTTGCGATGCGATTGCTCTGTTAGACAATCCTTGTTCTTTATAAGTCCGAATTTCGTCGATTTCATTTTCATTAAGTCGTTTACTGCTTCCCATTATTATTTTTATGAACACTTACTCTTTTCTGACTAACTTACGATTAAACACTCTCTGACTTTTCTCTCCGGACGCAAAGTTTAAACTATGGCCTCAAACAGTTGTCCCTTTGAAAAGAGCCAAATAGTCGAAGGAAAAAAACAAGTCCTGGAAAATAATTACGAACAGATAAGAGTCGGCAATTTCACAGGTAGTTGGTAATCCCTCAATAAATAAAGGAACAAAACATCAAAACTGTATGATTTAAATAATCAGAAATATATGAGAAAATGTGCGTGCCTTCAAACAGTTGGCCGGCATTGTATATAAATAAAAACTGCCCAACTCACTTATTTTTCTATTTTTCTAAGCTTCGATTTATTTTTATTTTCTTATGATGACCATTAAAATATTCAGCAATATAGAAAAATATTCAAGAATAAAAACATTCAAGAAGGTCAACCGCCTACGTCATAGTGGAAGGTGATCACATTTTGGTAATAAATTTTAATTCCAAAAACCAAAAATGCACGCAACTACTATCACCTTGACGGGTTTTGTTACCTAAATAACTGCAAAAGGTAAACTACAATGAAATAATTAATAAAAAATTGCCGAAATGGATGGAAGGAAGGTTGTGCGAAATTCAGTCAAAAATGAGAAACTCTTTAACGAAAAAATTTAATAAAACCTGCTCCGTGCCATTCATAAAAAAAAAACTCTTCACCAAATTAGGCTTGTTGACTTCTCTCTTATTGAACGGCAACCACCGCGGTGGCGGTGGCGACGTCTATATTGTCTCGTCATTCCAATTGCTACGAATTTTCACAATTTCATTTGTGCATTCATACATCCATCCATACATACATACATATATAGAGGCTCTTATCGCTCTGCGTTTCGTTTTAATTTATTATTTCCCACTGAGCCAGATAAGGAACGCATTTAATCTGATTATGATAGCTAAATTGCTTGAAATGTGGACCACGTGAAGAGTTATTCACGGCTACAATACCGGACAGCGGCATAATATTTTTCTGGGCTTCCATAAATAGCTCATATTGAGAGATTGGCTGGAATCACCAGCCACCTCGAAAATGTCCAGCAAAGTTATGCTTATTATAGCAGAAGTAGATGTATGCAATATCAAATCACAGTCAGTGACTAACCGGAGAATGGTTATCATCATCATGAGGCTCGCGTGTTCCAATTTGTGCACGTAATTTGATCAGAAATAGCCTGAAAGAGACCCTCTATATGATTAAACGCACCATTTAGGGCATCCGAAGTTTATCAGCCAGAGCTTAGATTAGAGACTCTTAATGATATTAAGAAGGAACTTTTTCGGAGAATTAATTTAGTAAATTCGGTTGGAGGGCACGTGTTGTTTACCGGTACGATATCGATTACAGTAATTATTTCTTGAGCCTAAAAGAGAAAAAAATAAATTTATCCTGACTGAGTCATATTTTACCGAAGGACATATGTACGAGGGTGTAAAGGTTGTTTACGTTTACATATTAGAAAATTACGCATATTTTTAATTTTCACGAATTATTCTCAATTTCGAAAATTTATTAAATAAACAACTTCGGCTAAGTAAAGGTTTTCCAATAAGAAGTGTCTTGAATCGACGCTGGGCTGTTGGCGTAGACCTTCTCTTTCACGTGGCCCCAAAGGAAGAAGTCGCAAGGTGTTAAGTCACAAGATCTCGGTGGCCAATTGTGATCACCTCTTCGAGAGATAACACGGTCCGGAAACTTTTCCAGTAAAAGATTAATGGTTTCGTTGCTTGTATGGCAGGTAGCGCCGTCTTGTTGAAAGTAAACGTTGTCCAGATCAATACCATCCAATTCCGGCCATAAAAAATCATTAATCATCTGTCGATAGTGCAATCCATTCACCGTAACTGTTGCTCCAGCCTCATTTTCGAAAAAGTAAGGTACAATGACCCCGCGGGACCATAAACCGCACCAAACAGTCACACGTTGAGGATAGAGAGGCTTTTCAATAATAACTCTTGGGTTTTCCGAGCCCCTGATGCGACAATTTTGCTTGTTGACGAAGCCATCGGGGTGGAAATGGGCCTCATCACTCAAGATGAGTTTTCGATGGAATTCCGGATAATTTTCATGCATTTCAAGAACCCAATCAGAAAAGACTCGACGTTGTTGATGATCGGCCGGCTTGAGTTCTTGTGTTAACTGTACTTTATAAGCCTTAAGACCCAAATCTTTATGCAAAATACGGTGTAGTGACGTTTGTGGAATGCCTAATTCCAAAGAACGACGAGGAATGGACAAACCTGGGTTTTCTTCAACACTTTCGGCTGCAGCAGCAATATTCTCGGCTGTTCTTGAGCGACGTGCACGGGTTTTATTCTTCACATCACTAACTTGTCCCGACAGCTCGAATTTTTCTACCAATTTCTGTATTGCGGTCCGACAAGGTGCTTCACGATGACCCAAAAATGTTCGATTTTTAGGAACCGTCTCTGCCACATTTTCACCATTTTTATAGTGAATTTTAATAATTTCAATGCGTTGTTGAATCGTGTATCGTTCCATTTTTATTAATGGCGTAGTTTCTACTTGTCAAATGTCAAAAATTTACAGCTCCAAAAGTGACAGCTACGGAAATAGCGGGCTAAATAAAATAACACCTCTTATTGGAAAACCCTTTATGATTCTTCATTAAATTTTTATTTGATTTTAAAGCCTTATTCGGTGAATTATTACAAGGAACTTAAGACCAGGTCCAAATTGAACGGATTTTTATGTACCAACTCTGAAGAGGGTGAACAAATGTTAAGGCAAGGGAACTTAAATTCAATTTACTTAGTAATGCAGCAGGCTATTAAAAAAAATGGAAAACTGTTAAGAGGGTAAACTAAAATGGTATCAAGAAAAAACAACAAATATAACCCAGTCGGCACTGCCGCACTACCTTTAAATACTTAATTAGTGGCGCCACCGGATAATACGGGAAAATCTTTTTCAATTTGGTAAGAACGATTGAAATAGAGACGAACCGTATGTGGTCTGGCACCCGAAGGCTACGGACAGATCATGCTTAGACAAACAAAAAATCTTAAGGATGCGGGGGAGGGGAATCGTAACCGGTTTTCGAGATAACGGGGCTTTAAGGTATTTGGGTATGTTTTTATAGATCACCCTGTAACTTCTGAACGTTACACCCTATAATGATGATTTAAACTATGGTAGATAGATAATTGTTGGGCCTTTCCAATGATTTATAAATTTTTCCCTCACCATTTCAGTTCTGAAGTTATTGGTCAATATAGTTAAAATTTCAGAATTTTTACTCGATTTTTCTATTTAACTACTATTTTTATCAAAAAACACGTCAACAACATCAAAAAGGCCAAAATCTTAGCTTTAAAATGACTTATCACACTCTGCACCCAATATGTAACCCTTTATGCGTTTTTGCAATTTTTCTTAAGCATCTCCAGTAAAAATGGCTGAAAAAGTCATTTCCAAAATATAATTGCCTACTTTCTGGCACTTATTGAGCTTTTTCAGTCATTTTCGCTGGAGATGCTTAAGAAAAAGTGCAAAATACGCAGAAAGGGTTATATTTTGGGTACAGAGTGGGATAGGTCATTTTAAAGCTAAGCTTTTTAAATTTAATATGAAAAATTGATATTGATGACGTGTTTTTGATAAAAATAGTAGTTAAATAGAAAAAAACCAGTAAAAATTCTGAAATTTTAACTTTATTGAGCCATAACTTCAAAACTGAAAGGGTGAGGGAAACATTTATAGACCATTGGAAAGGTCCAACAATTATCTATCTACCAAAGTTTAAATAAAAAAGGAATGAAGAGAAACGGTCAACAGGGTGTGGAGCAATGTACAAACGAAAAAGTTAGTTATTTTTCAACCCCATGGAGACTTTTGGCCCACCCTGTATATTGTTCTCTCATGCTATTGTACCTGATAAGGTTGCAAGTTTTCCAATATTTCATAACAAAATATAATATTTATGTAGAAGACAAAATAGGCTCAGTATTTTCTTAAGATTGTTTTTCCTTATCACTTATTATAAGCATTTATGAATATTTAATATTTACCAAAATCTGAAAGATGTATTACCTGCAAAGAAAGGAAAAAAATATGTATAAATACAAATGCAATATTTTATAATAATTTATAGTTCTTACAAATCAAATGTGAACGTGTAGGAATTTTATTAAATACACATCAAGTGAATAAAAAAACATCTTAAAACAGGAAACAACAATTTTTGCTAATTTAAGAGTAATAAAACATTTATGGCATGTGTAAAAAAAAACACGTCGAAATCAACAGAATTAGGTGAAGCGTGTGCCACTAAATTTTAATTAATGTCCAACAATTTTATATCATGTAGGTACATGCAATTACGAAATGATTGACAGATTATAAAAGCTACAGAGTAAGCCGATGAGAATGATTTTGAATTGTGATAGAAAAACAAAATTTAAAATATAAATAATAATTAGGCACTACGAAGTAAATATTTAATAAAATGTATTACAACTTGTGTTTTTTTTTTTTTAAGTTTTTGAATGTTATCTTTGAAGTTATCATATTAAAAACAAAAACTTTATCTTATCTTAATAAAATACAATTCTGAATTTTGTAGAGATCAGAGACGGCTGATATACGTATGTATCTAACAATTAATTCCACACATTTCTGCCCAAAAACAAAACAAAAGATAGTACAGTCAAGCTTTCAAAAACTGCTGCAATCATGACTTTTCTGTCTATAAATAACCAATAATATGCGCATCCGGGAGAGCATTGAGTATGAAATCGCACCTATTAAATTTCGCCTATAGGTAAAAAAAACTAAATAAATTTAATTGTAAAAAGAAAAAAAAATAGGTATACTTTGAGGTTTACCATATATAATAGTGGAATTATATTTAATTCTATTTTACATTTTTAACTGTAAAGGATTTGACATTTTGGGGAAAATTGATATTTCGATATTTAAGACTCCTTGTCGTCAATGAACAGTAGGAGAAAATTTGATTGGGCGAGAATAATTTTTACCACTATCCTCCTTTTAAAAACTAAATTTTAAAATGAAGACTAGTTTAAAGTATTTCACCTCATATTATTCACACTCAAAATTTCAACTGAGTGCATATATGTGAAGTGAACTTAGCTTTTTTCCAGGCGTATACGGCAGCAAGAATCAATTGTACTGAAGAGTATTAAGTTCTTCTTGATTCGAAACGCCTTTTGCACTTTTATCAGTTGAAGTTTTAGCAAAAACCCTTTTTGTTATCAATTTTATAAATTAATAACATTTTTCTACAATTGATTTCTCTGTATAGTTGAAAGATGATACATGATACAGATAATCTGGGGCAACTGATTCTGATCTTCATAAAAGCCAAAAGAACGGAAGATGTATTGCTAATCTGCTGAAAATTAGCAATACATGAGTCTATTAAATAATGGGAAAGTATGAGGAAAGGGGCTCTATTGTTTGCAAGGTAGGTATTAATTTGGAGGAAGTAAGAAAGTTGCATCACATATACAAAAAGTATCACACAAATTAATAAAGTAGGATACGTTTGAAGTCATACCATAACTTGACTTTCCGGGCAATAAAAATTCTATAACCACATTAAGAAAACATGGTCAGTATACGAATAGTAAGTTTTTTTCCTAGCACATATGGTTGGAAGTGCGCGCAAGTCTTGACAACTGCATCCAATTATTTTCTAGTGATGCAGTAATTATTCTCTGTTCGACTGAAGATCTGATGGTAATATTCTATTACGTGTTCAACAGCATCTTTTACCTGCGACAAAATAGCACCCCAGGCGTGTTCGCTCGCATCGGCTGTGCCAATGCAGGTGCGCGATTGATAACTTTTCCTTTAAAGTCAGAAAAGCCTCATCACAAGCATTTGGCCAATAAAACTTGCGTCCTTTTTCGATTAACTCCGTTAGAGGCTTTGCGATAGCAGAAAAGTTACACACAAACCGTCGGTAATACGCGGTTATTCCCGTAAATGATTGGACGATCTTTTTACTTGTAGGGACAGGGCAAATCTGCACTGCAGTTGTTTTGTCAGAGTCTGTTGATATTCTTTCAACACTCAAATATCCAAGCCCCTCTTAAGGCTCTAAAGCTCTTCATCATTCAATTAAGGGTTAATCTTGAAGTGTCTGTAAGTCCTCAAAATACTGGCAAGGAGAAATAAAGTCATCCTCATGTGTATACTGGAAGATGAGACCATAGAAGTAATAAAATTGCTAACAGCCTAGTTAAACTCCCTTTGTTGGACCAAAGCCATTCAGTGGCAGTGGCACTTCTAAAATCCCACTCAGAACTACCCTAAATACGTGAAAGAAAAATAGAAATCCCTATATTGGGACGGGCAAACAAAAGCTTAAAACAATTACAGGGCTCTCCCAGATCACTGTCCTTCATGGCATCACCTACACAAGCTTGGATTAATTGAGTCTCCATCCTGCCGGTTCTGCCAGGATGCTTACAAAATATCGAAGCAAATCATGACTTGCAGGAATAGGGAGATGCAAATTTCTCCACCTCGATGATGCTATTTCCTCACCCAAACCATGTGTGAAACCTCAAATTCAATGACGCAGCCAATCTTAACTTAAAATGGAAATAAATAAAAACTGTACGCATCTCATCAAGTCTACTGTCTTCTGTTGTTTTACTTCTCTTAAATATGCAAATTACGCTTTATAGATTGTTTACTACCATCCGATAGGTGGCAACACCGAAAACTTACTAGTTTTAAATATGATAGAATGTTCCCTTCAACAAATACATATTTGGTTTAAACTTATACTGTGTAAATTCCAAACTAGAACACTGTTAGGAAATTGCTGGAAATATGTTTTTCAAAAAGTTCTCTCAACTAATGATAATTTTTTGAAATTTAATATTAATATGGAAATTTCCTTTTTTTGAGTAATCAAAAATTTTGTACTATTATTAAATATTTTACGATATATTCTAGTAAAAAAATTAAACGTTTTTCTTTTATTAGAAGAGTATTAAAATTAATTGTTGAAAACCCTTCTTTTCCTTTCCTGAAATTGTAAATTTAGTTTTACCATACAATAGTAGATGGCGATTAATTAAAAAAAAAATGAATTTGTATACTTTTCTCCTGTTTTTAATGTACATGTAAGGGTAACACCAATGGAAAATAAAATGTTTGAATTGTATTAATAAAAAACAAAATTCATAAATCAATGAACCAATTTAATATAAATATATAGCCGTTTACTAACATCCGGTAGGTGGCGCTACTATCAAACTCAGAATTTTACATATAAGAGGAGGCGCTTTTATATAGCTCCACTTTTATATGTAAGGAAAATTTAATTATTGAAGTCGATCCTCTGCATTTTGTCGTAAGAAGCTAACGGCTATAATATAACATTCACAATATGTATATTCAAAAGATTATTTCATAATTAAATGTATTCAATACATTTATGCAACTTTAAGACCACAAACCATATATCAACATAGCCCAGCTATATTCATGTATATATATAAAAAAAAAAAAACCAAAAACTTCTCTTCAACATCTCAAAAGTAAAACATTCATAAATTATTATTTCAACGCAAACACCAAAGAATTCTCTTTATTCATTTTTAACTTTCATGAAAATAGTACAAAAAGATGCTGGCGCATCTTCCAAATTTACAAGACCCATTTTGAGGACGACGAAGGAAATTTGGCAGACTACTTTCTTGGCAAACTTCCATCGCATTGTGAATGGTTTCACTCACTAGACTACCCCCAACTGATTTAATAAAAAAATAAATAATGCATAAAAAAATTTCCCAGCATAGCAGCACACACAGTAGTACAATATTCGTGTACCGAGTTTTAGCCTACCGCCCTCCCCACCACCCCTTAAAAATCCATCTGAGAAAAGTCTTCCAGCACTTAACCGGCAAATGAATGTGCTAATAAATTTTCATAACATACAGAGGCAAACACACATACATACATATAAGCAACAGAGAACCGCATCAGTTTTAGTGAGGCTCTGCTATTATAAAAGCGGTCGCAATAGATTTCATTTACCTTCCGGAAACTTGAAAAGACCTCACTGGAAGCTGGGTGAATTCAAAGACCTGCAGTAATCCTTAGACACTATCCGCGTTATCCCTAAAAAGTGCTATATTCAAATTACTGACACAGCTCCTGTGAAGAACTACAAAAGCCTTCTTCAGTGTCATCAAAATCAGTTGAGAGATTTGCAACGATGCAGTTTTTTGCACTTTTACATAGAGAACTTCTTGTTCTTTGTTCCTTGCGGGACTGAGGCAAAAAAAAACTAGTACTGGGGGAGCTAGCTAACAAATTGGGCCAAATGTGCCACCCTTAAAAGTATTAAGAGCCTCCTTGTGATCTGATTGTAAGCTTCTTTGCTGAGATGAATGTTCTTCGATATTATTTGTCGCTATTGATTTTTGTCATCCCCAATGTAGTATACCCATACAGAAATGCATATATGAGCCTACAGTTGCGAATTGGAACTCTCCATACAAGGGAGAAAGGAAGTATCCCTGTTTATAGGGAGATATTTTACGTGTTTTTTTTTAAGGTGTTTGTAGTCTTTGCTCAAAATCGAATGTTTTTTTGCGTATTTTCAGATCATATATTATGGCGACTGATATTTATTGATGTTATTTGTTGTAAAGGTAGTGGGAAGTTGAAATATTGTGGTTAGAATTGCTATTTTTATTCCATACACAAAGAAGTAAGGAATTTTTATAGATTCGAAGTAATCGCCCATAATTGGAAAGTGATGTATGTAGCTGTTTATAGTATGAGAGTACAAAAGATGGTATATCTAGAAGATTTAATTCGAAGGCCATTCAATAATTGTTGAAAACCTAGTCGTAAGTAGTTTTCTACTGGACTAGAGTTTGTGGCGGCGCGTCTGTGCCAGGTCGTACATTTCCGAATACTTGATCAACTACTTTATTAATCTAGCAAAGTTAATTTCGAAAAGAAAATCATCTTCATCACTGGCTCAATCCATCCCTATTCACCAGAGGAAGGAACCTTTTTTAATAATATTGATCCTGCTGGTTCACGCATTTTGAGTTCGCAACTGAAGAAGGGTCGTCTCAGAAGATTTGCGCATTCCTCATGAATTTCATTGAGAAAATAATTCTTTATACTTATTCTAGATAAACAAGTAGATACTATCAAGACGATTGATTTAGCTTAATTCCGTAGGTTTTCACAACATTCATGTTATTACTATCGTCAGTAACCTAGAATAAAAGGTGGCTCCAAACCTCGCATTTCAGATTTACTACTCATACATTTCTGGGTAATCTATATCAAAAGGTTTGCCACAAATTACCGTTACCGGATTTATCAAGAATAATTTCTAGGTAACCTATGCCAAATGCTTACCACAACTACGGCGACATTTATTTATGGACAATCTATATCAAGAGGTTGGCATAAATTCTAAAAGCTCGTCAACCAAGTCAGAATTATCAAAAGCAACTCGACAGCTTCGCCAGATAATAGACTTGATTAAGAACGATACCCCAGGTACAAGCATTCCACGTGGACTGAAGAAATCCTATCCGACCGCAGAACCTTCACGGCTGCCAAGTTATCATAGGGACGACTAGGTTCTAGACCAAGTATTTCAGGCTCTCAGGCCCTCAGTTCCAGCGTCAAACAACTTTATCATCTTCGCAGAGCACTCACGCTGCAAGTAACTACAGCGTAGCAGATACCGCTTCAAGCGATTCCATTTGAACAGCACAACACTCGTAGCCTCCGGGTCATCGTAGAGGCGACTAGGCTCTAAGCCATAACAGTCAGTCAGGCTGAAAACAACTACAGAGCTGCAGCTACCACTTCAAGCGATTTTATTGGAGCAGCTACTTCCTACCAAGGACGTAGTAATAATTGGGACGATTTGTCACGGTAAGCCTTGGCAGGCTCAAAACTTAAAAGTCAATCGCTATTTAAATGCACTTCATAAGTAACACCCACGAAATGTCCAAGAATACTGAAAAAAGCATTAAGTTTTTCGATCTCGTCACGAAACTACTAAAAAATTGTGAAATTTTATGTGATTATCATAAAAGATCTACAGTCGTAGATGCATCCAACGGTAGATATCCATGTGGCTGAAGGAACTCACAAAAAGTCCTCAATAGTGTAACATTTCAGAAATTGCTATCAATGTCGCAATGCCAATAAACCGAAGATTTTAATTAGCATACAGTTAAAATCAATTAAGCGGTTAATTTTACCGGTAAATATCATTAGACATAGCTATATGTTTGTACATTCTGAAGAACTTATCCTAAATATTCTGGGAACGTATCGGATACTCATTTAACGGAAGATTCAAAGAGCAATCTACCTAGGCGTTATAGAAACCCTGCGAACAACGTGGACCACAGTAATGGAAACCATACTCCACTTTCTGTCTCTGGATATCCGATCCAAAATTAAAGCTGCAAGAAGTGCTATAATTATATATGTATTGTCCCTATTCAGAATTTTTCAAAGTGCTTCTCTATTAGAATTAGGAGTAGAGTGGAGTGGAAGGAGAAAGAAGTGATTTCCGATTAAAAATGTTTTCACCGATGTATTCCAGGATTTAGATATAGGAGCTGTGTTTTCTTGGAGGATGATATAGCCTCCCAGAGTACTGTAGTGAGTTATTATTGGTTTCTAACATTTTAAGGCAGTAACCTAACAAATTTTATATATAATTATGTAATTTTATTCAGAGATTTTGTATCAATCTCTGGAACCTATAGGTGGTTTAAATCCTCTCAGCGTACCTGAAAATAAGACTACCGAAGCACTTGTCAAAGAAGGCTCAAGATCAAATACTTCTCAAGTGGGTAAATTGATATGCCAATATCTGTTATTGGTTTATTTGAAGGTCATTTAGATTTCCAACCATAGGTGAGATAGTACTATATATAAATATGTATCTACCTGATTAATCTTAGACAATTGCTGGCTGATGAACTGAATCCTAAAAAGACTGCTGTCATACATATGTCTTGCCTAAAGCACTCTCTGTAGAAGCTGTCAAGACGAAGAAGAAGAAGTCGACAATTTTCGGCACTTACTGTGGAATGCCTCGGTCTGGCTAAAATAAATAAAATAATAATTCCCTAGATAAATTCTTCATCCACGAAATGGGAGAGGTAACGAAATTAGGAATTAGCGAACCTTTTAGATCCATAATCAATAAACGACCACTGGCATGGTCTCACGGATCTGGTATTTCAATCTGCCCAAAGATCTATGTAGAAGATGACAGGTACTGTGACCTGATCAGCTGTCACTATAATCTAATTTAATCTAACCTAACCTAACTTTACCATCTGGACGGTTTTGTCGTGTACACTACAAAATTCAAAGCTGTTGATAATGATTGTTCAATTCTTCGCTTATAATGTGTAGCGTCATTATATTGCATATGTTTTTCGATTGCCTTTCGATTTCCGCAAAATTACTTACCGTTGAACTCTTACAAGTATATTACAGATCTTATCTGAATTCATGTTGTAAGGATGCCCATTCAAGATTCTACGAAGCATAATATCTCTTTTTCGCGACTTCAATATAAAACAAAACCGTCCCTTACTGCTACAGACATTTTCTACGCATTTTAATTTTTCACACAACCTCCAGCCCTAGTGGCCAATATCTTGTCTTATAGAAGTCAAAAATTAAATTTTCATTTCCACAATCTCAATCTGATAAGACTTGATTACGATTGATTTTTTGCAAAAATCAATCCGTTTTGGGGAAAGGTTGTTGCATTCCGAAGGAGAAGTAGTTGTAAAAACAGCTTCATCCTGATTTTAGTCAACAAACTAAGAGGTCTACAGTAAAATTTGAAAGATGGCAATCAGATTTAGACAATGATTTGAAATTCGTTTCGATTTAGGTAGAGAAACAAAAGATCAAAACGAAAATATTCTCCTGAATTTCTGCATAATTTTATTTTTAATATCTTGAAGGTCTTTCCAAAATGAAGCACGGATCCATTAAAAATTCTTTTTTGAGAATACCGAATGTAGTGTCATATCTTTTATCGCGCTGTATGTATAGCGCGGCCGAGAGGGGGGGGGGGGGGGCGTCGATAGTGAAGGTGACGTTTATAAAAAGCTTACACCTCCGCCATTTCATCTCAGAGCTGAGCCTGAGGCATATTCGATTTCGTATTATGTAGAATTTCGAAAATGTATTAAAAAGCAAAAAGATGTGTACTAGATTAAGGGGTTACATGAGTTTCGAATGTTAAAAAATGGCATATTTTTTTTTTATTTTTTTATCCAATAGTACAATATGTCTAGAATATTTTCCCAAAGTTTCAAGTCAATCGGAGTAAAAGTCTAGGAGAGAAAGACTTTGGAAATTAAATTATCCTCATAAGGCTAGAGCGATATTGGGGCAGCTGCTTAGCTATTGTTTGTCTGCCTCTTTCGCTCACTTCTCTCACTTTCTATTTTAATATCCCCTGGACAGGACCCCCTGCAGCAGGATCTTTGCGTTATGGAGCTGTAGTAGACGATTCTATGTAAGTTTAAAAAAAATGTTTTTTTTTTCGTTTTATTCCTACTTCAAACTTTAATCGGTTTTTTCAAAAAACTCTATTTTCAAGTAGGTGGTAACGATTTCTCAAAAACTAATGAGTGATCTTATTGAAATTTTGTACACTTCTTCAAAATAGAATTGACTAGTGACTGAACGAAGGATTTTTCTGAAAACTAATTTTACAAGACTATACGTAGTGTAAATTGTACCAAAAATTATACTGTTTTGCATACAACTCTGCCAAAAATTCAAATTCAAATAAGCTAAACTTATTTACTAACAGAAAAAAATTGGATTTTTAATTTGAGATAAGGCTATCATGAGTTATCCTGACCACAACGAGGACAGTTTTTTTTTAAGGGTCTCCGGAAACCAGGTCCCATCGTCTGAATTTACGAAATTTTGAATGAAAACTAAATTATTCATTAAATGTTGCTCTTTTATATGCTTAAAATTGTAAATAAAATTATTTATTTAAAAAAAAAATATGCTTTTTTTAGCCTTCGAAACCCATGTAACCCTTAAAAATGTCAATGTCGACATACTGAGAACATTTTTAAAATTTTTTAACTTATTAACAAAACTTTTCTAGCACTTCTAACTCCCTATTAGAGAAACTGAAATTTTTTTTCGACTTTCTAGCGGAGATCAAAAGATGGTTTCTTGCTTTCGATCCAGCGAATTATAATTCGCAGAAAATATTTTGTTTTATTCCAGGTAGTTTCGAAGCTACTTTACGATAAGGAATGCATGGTATCAAAATAAAAGTCTTGAAAAATACAATTACTTGGTAAAATTTTTCTTTTAATTCGAAAAACTTCGTAACTAATCTTTTCCCCCGATGTTCTAAATTTTCATAAATTCGATCGCACACATACATACAACCTGGTTACCACATTTACGACAAGGCTATTTCCGTGAAAATGAAAGTTACCGGGAGAGAAGAGTAAGATTCGGAATAGTAAAATTTATATATTTCTTTACAAAAATTCAATATTAACTACAGTAAAGATTGAAACGAATATATACTGTAAAATTTAAAAAATAGTCCGTGCGTTAAATGTTATAAATTTCACACCAGGCTTGTTTTAGTACAGCACGGAGTATATTCAGTTTTAAACCAGTATTTTGTATATTTCCCGAAGCAAAAAAAACACTGGAGCACAAAAATACTAAATACAAATTATTAAAAAATCGGAATATATCTTTAAGTGATGTGGCTTCAAAATGTGGAACAAATCAAAAAAAAAAAGTGCAAAAATATAAAAAACGCGTGCCGAATTAAAAACAAAAAGAAACCCGAAAGAAATAGAAATACAACTGCAAGTCAAAAAGATTGATTAATTTTCGATTTAAGTACACTTTCAAGTCCCCAACTTTATTTACACTTCGTTCAAAGGAGTTAATCTTTCACAATCGGAAAAATTCTAATAAAATCGAAAATTTTTGGACCAAATATCTTATATGGAAGGATCTTTGTCAGAGAGGAAATAAAGCCCATCGATCGCTAGAAGTGGATAGAAAAATATCAATCCGGAAAAGAATGAATTAAAAAATTTTATTCGTTGGGGAAAATCATAAGAGTTCCATATTTTACTAGCCACATTTATTTTCTAGACACACTCGACTCGCAATTACAACAATAAATTTATGCTTATTGACAATTAAAACTATGAAAATTATGGCAAAATATATGAATCCACCGAATTTCCCACAGTACCTACTCTCTTATCATATTAAAGATATTCGACTCTGATTTAAAGAAAATTTTGACCAAGTGAGCAACCTATCAAGGGTCTAAAGATTTTAGCTTAAAATGAAAAAGAGCGTTCAGACAGATTGAAGAGATACTAACTACGTTCAGAAATATTATGAAAGACAATTGAAAAAGTTAGGAGAAGAATGAAAATCAAAATAAAAAATAAAAACAATTTTTTTTAAACTAATTTTTACGACTAAAAAACTCATTGTAAATATTTCAAACGCTTCTTATTAATTTACTTTTTTTTAGCTCTCGAAATATTTGCTCTGAGTGCTTTTATGGTTTTGTTTTCACTCATAAAAATCTTAAAATATATAAATAGCAACAAAAAATAAATAAATAAATATTTTCTAATTTTCAAGGCATTTTAAACAAAACTATTCAAATATTTTGTTGCAAAAGTCAAACAAACATGGATAAGAAAACAAATCGTGTGTGTAAAATTTATTACAAATGAGGGGCTCTAAAGCAGTGGGGTACAAGTACACTTTTCAAACTTTTGAGATATAACACTTTAAAGTTGGTTGGATATCCCAAACTTTGTGTAAAGTCTTAATTTCATGTAATAATAACTAAAAATAACTAAAAATAAGCTCGATATCTTAATAACTTGTTGTTGTCGTTAAAATAATGTTCAATGGTTTTTGATTTAATAAAAAGGTAATAATTTAATCCTTTGCATTCAATTATACCAATTTTCCTGTAAAAAGTGTACTTGTATCCCTATGCCTTTGAAGGTTTTATTCAAATATAAAAACGAATATTTAGTATTTTAGCAAATTAATTATTTAAAAAAGTACAAGAGGAAAAAATATCCCAAGAAAAATATAATTCAAACTTTTAAGTTATTTTAAATTCAGAAAAAAGGAAATTAATTGAATATTGAGTGTGTAAAATCTTCATCTTCTCTTTTTGTTATTATCAAGAGAGTTAATCCAGTCAGACTCTGAGAGATTATCAGCTTCATTGACCGATGGACCTTGACCTGACTAGACCGCATTGTTTTCTCTTCTTACCGCGCAATTCATGTGGAAGGGACTTGAAGAATTGGTGGTGAAATGGAGGTATAAATGGTAACTAATTTAATTTTTATAGCCCTTTCGTACAGTGGAGTCAGTTCAACATGGCCTGCTCTGCCAGGTGTTTTTTTCCATGTTAATATGTTCAACTGCCATATCTGCATTGACAGTTTCTTTATAGAATAATAATGAGAAAGGTGTAGACCTCAAAATTTAGCCATTGTACTTATCGTATGCCTTATACGTTATCTTTCATATGCACTGCCATTGGTTGAACTGACTTAAAGTCCCTTTGCTTTAACCTAACTACCGTAAATTTCCTGCTGGACTTCTATTCAATGATACACTAGTCAACTTTTGAACATTTCTTTTTAGCCTGTTCTATAATGACAAAATGTTGGTCGCACTCCATGAAAGAGTGGCCAGGTACAAAAAATCTGTGATTAACGGACTTTATAGTGGTGTTTTTCATTACGTAACACCAGAACATAATGATGTTTTTGTTTTTGTTTTGTCCGCCAGCATTATCGCTAAAGCCATAAATGTGGGTAATTGTGGATGGAAGGTTGATGATAAATGGCAGGAGACTTGACATAATTTCCTGATAGCCTCTTGACCCTTTATTTTCCGGCTATATGAAAATGATTCCTGATCCGGACACTAGGTTGTGAATTCCGAAATTATATGTCCACAATTGTCTCAGGTAATAGACTTTACCACAATTTAAAAAAGGGGTTGGTAGTATCCTTTGTAAAACAAAGCAAAATGCTATACGATCTGAAAACTTGTTCACTAGGACTTTATCATTTTTCTTAGCTGCTCTTACAGCATCGGCTTTCCTAAAGTGTACCTTCTTTAATGTAGCGGGATCTTTTTTAATATTTTCAGAAGTTGCATTTTATTATTAAATTTGTCGTCGCACTATGTAATACACGATCCATAAAACGTTCATGGAGAAAACTGATCTTATTACTGCAATAGTTATCTGCCGTCGCAACTATGTTTAAGCCTTAAGATGAACAGTAAAGGGGTTCAAATGTACTTGTACCTGTTGCCTCTGAACAAGAACGCCTGCTTGATAGTCGTTAAAATAACGACTGCTATAAAACAGCACAGGATACGAATTTAGTGATATCCCTTTATATTAAGCATTTTGGGTATACCTAGTTTATATTTATGCACATATCTCAATTTTTAACAAAATGTTACTTGTACTCGTCTACTTTTGAGCCCCTCAAATGAATTATTTCAGCAATTTTCCTGAAATTTGTCACAAATGCATAAAGTTCTGATAACAATACAATATCTCAGATCAAAGCAATTGGGATTGCATTTATAGCAAGCGCCCCAAAATGGTGAGAAAAATGTTGAATACAATTTTTGAAAGTATTGTATGGGGCAGACCTGTAAAGTTAAGTACTAGTATCAGTACCAGTACCTGGACTTGCACTTGAAAATTTTTAAAGTACCAATACTGGGACTTGTACTTGAAATTTTGTTAAGTACCAGTACCGGGACTTGTACTTAAAATATTTCAAGTCCAGGTACTGGTACTGTACTGGTACTTGTACTTGGAATTTTACAGGTCTGGTATGGGGCCAGATTATTATAACTACTCGGAAAAAGAGTGAAATTTTGTTTTTCTGGTCGTCAGAAAACAAATACGTTTTGGGTCACACTTTTTGGTCGTATAACAAAACTGTTATTTTGTTAGATTTCATTCTTGGTACAAAAAAAAAAAAAAACAAAAATTGTTGCTTATTACCAAGAAAATTTGTATCGCAACCCGTCTTTTTGATATTTTCTTCTGAAATTTGTGAATTTGGTTTATTATTATTTTAGTAAATTAAATCAAGAGGATCGTTAAATTGACAAAAGACAAGTTTGATGGCGGATTAGTAATTTATATTAAAGAAGATCATAACTATTTTTCTATAACACATATGTGATATAGCACAGTACAATTCGTTAGAAGTTTAATTATCTTTGACTAATGGGCACTCTTTATGTTTAACTGTATTATACCAATTACCCAATGCAGATCCTTTGCCTTTTATAAGTTCTTTAGAAATTTATCTACAATTTTACAAAATTATGATGCAAATTTTTGCGATTTTTTTTTAACTTTTATGAAAATGAGTGAAACAAGAAGACCTTACCCAGAAAAAGATCAGTCATTTAGGCCTTGATAAAAGGAAGCCGACATAGGATTCGTGAAATAGGAGAAGAAAAGAAAAAAATTAAAGAAAATATTTTGGTTATTATAGACAAACCTTTTAAGAAAATAAAAAAAAAATCTTACACAGGATGGCACACAAAAACGCCAAAACTAATAACGCTCACGAGAAAAAAAAGTAGCAAAGTTCCAAGAACAGTTCAAGCATTACACGATTATTGATTGGAAGAAGGTAGAACACCATCTGCCTTCTTTTTTTTTTCTTCTGTTATTCATAGTGCGAAATATTTCACTCTCTTCAGCAATGAGTCGACCCTCCAAGACCTTACAGAGTCAGCCAGATTCATGTATAGACATCCAAATGTAGAGCCTTAAATTACAAAGTAACAACATTTAAACGCCCACCTTGAATGATGGACTTGAACCCTTCTATTTTGTAAAAGGTAGGTATGATGAACCGGCAGTAGTATACCTGAAAATACTAAATGTTGTTACTTTGTACATATAAGGCACTTTTACTTTTATGCAAGATAATGCGCCGTGTCACACTGCAAAATCCGTAAAAAATTTCCTTTCCTCTAAAAATATCCGCCCACTTCCCTGGTCACCAAATTCAACCGACTTTAATCATATAGAGAATGTTTGGAATGTCCTAAAAACTAATCCTATTAAACAAATCCTCGTTCAAAATATTAAAGAAGTGTGGCACGGTCCACTGCTTATCAAAGATTGCATACGAAATTGTATTAAGTAAAAGAGAGAATTAATAATATTATAAAAAGTAAGGGGCATATGAGGACGCAGTATTAAGTTTAAGCTTTTATTTATTTGTAAATTTTATATAAGCAAATATCAAAGCAACATTTTGAATATTTGTTTTTTTATTATGTATCTTTTAATACATTAAATTTTTAATCAAGTTAAAAATCTAAATTTATCCTGACCTAGTACCTAATTCCAGTGATAATGCAATATTTTCAAGTTAAAACAGCCTTGAAAAAAAAATCGTTAACTAAGAATATTGAGTCAATTGAAGTTGCTTTCATCTAAAATTAAATATTGTATTGTCATCGATACTGCACATGTGAACAAAATTTTAAGCAAATCGGCTCGGTACTTGCTTCAACATAAAAAATATTGTATTATCATCCGAGCTTAGCATATCAGCCAAATTTCAAGACTATCTGTTCGTTAGACGTGGATCAACAATTGAGTTCACGATTTTTCAGAGGGAGACTTTTGTAGCCTTTACTAAATACACCCCCAAGTTTCTTGTAAAACATCTATTTTTTCAGCTATCAATGTTTTTCACGTGACGCAATCAACTGCAATGAACCGTTAAATTTGGAAAACAGTTTTGTAAGTAGCGAGCCGCCTATTCATATGGTTTTTGCGCACCTGTCAATTTGAATTTGACCACTTTCACATTGGACAAAATAGTAAATACAGGGTATTTTCGGCCCACTATTTAATTTTTTTTGTTTTTCAAATTTTTTTTCTTTCGAGTAAGTTTAGTGAAAACTGTTCTAATAAATTCAAATTATCTGATTTCATCAATAATTTTCTAGTTCAAACATGGGCCGAAATAAGCACTGTTCCCTAGAAAAGAGGATGGAAATTCAATGTCTAAAGGACGACGGCTACTCTCTCCGAAAGATTGTACAAATTTCTTATTGCTCTTTGGGAATGGTCCAAAAGGCCCCCACTACTCTTTGGGAATGGTCCAGACTGCCATGAAGAAGAAGAATTATAAAGAAAATCGCGACCGGCCACGGAAAACCACTCCATCATTGGATTGAAAAATCGTAAAAAGAACCCTTTCACTTCTTCGGTCATGATTTTGCGGCAAACAAATGCTAGCGTGAGTAGAACAAATTGTAAAAGATTATTGGACGCAGACTTGCCAGCCCCATCACCAAGAAAAGTGCCTCTCTTAAATAAAAATAAACAAAATATACATATATACGGAACCGACTAAATTTTGCAAGGGCCCATTTAGATTGGAGTGGAGAACAAAGCACGAATTAATGGAGAAATATTCTCTGAAATGACAAGTGCAAATTCAACATCTTCGGATCAGACGGAAAAGAATATGTTTGGTGTCCTCCTAACAAACAATCATTTGATCCACAATATACCAAAAAGACCGTTAAGCATGAAGGACGTGGCATAATGATGTGGGCAGCATTTTCTTGGTATAATGTAGGCCGCCCAATTCAGTTGATTGACGGGATTATGACCAAAGAAAATTATTTGAACATAATAAAGGACATAATGCTGCCATTTGCAGAGGAAGACATGCCGCTTCGATGGACATTTCAACACGATAATGATCTGAAGCACTAATAGTGAAGAATTGCTTGTGGCGCAAAAACAAAATCGGCTCTCGATTGAAGCCAACGGACTGTAATCCTATAGAGAACATGCGGAAGCAAGTGAAGGATAAGGTTTATGTACATAAACCCAGAAATAAGTTTTAATTTTGGTCTGCAGTCAGTAAAAAGAGAATGGCACTTGATTACAAAAGACAGCTGTGAACTTTTAGTGGATTCGCAAACAAATTCTTACAAATAAGGGTCACGCAAACTAATAAATTGAAATCGGAATATATTAAAATCCCTTTTACAAGTAAGACGCTTTTTTGCTACTACTTTGTATGTTCTACACATTTTAACGTATCGTTTCAATAGACTTGGGCTTAACTTGCAGGATATTGAAAGCTGTAAAAACAGATGTTTTCCAAAAAACGTATTTATTATTTTGACGACCACCAGTGTATATGAATGGAAACATCTGATATTAACGCCAAAAATGATAACTAAATAAAGGCAGAATAGCAAAGGGCCAAGTATGGATCCTTGAGGAATGTCAGATAAAACAGATTGCACCCGAGCATACCATATTCACCCTAACAAACTGAATGCGCCCATTTGAAAAATTTTATTGCAGACAAAGAAAATAAAAATTCTTTTGAAAGTTTTCACAACAGCTTGCAATGAAATGAATAGAAATAGAATCGAATGCCTTACTGAAATCACGCAAAGCAAGAATCGTAAGTTGGTCTTTATGGACGGATTTCTGAATATCTGATGTAACTTTAAGCATAGCAGTTTCATTGCTATTATTCGGTCAAAATCCAAATAACCGTTTAAGTCAAAGTTTAGTTTACAGTTTGCATTAAAATTATCTTCTCTAAAACCTTAGCTAAGAAACATTGAAGACTAATTGGTCTGTAGCAACGAACATATAACTTAACAAGAAAATTCACCTGGCCTCTAAAAATGCACGGCTTCGATCCGATTCGTATAAATGTCAAATTTGCTCATATGAGACGTACGTGCAATTGGACACATTACACCGAAATGGATCCAAATGGAATGAATCGAAATGAAGAAGTTGAGCAAATTTCAACTTTTACGGATGACATAATCTGGAAAAATCATCTATAAAGATTTGTTTATACTTAAAGATGGGTGAAAAGGCTTTTGTTGCGGAAATAAAAAAGGACATGAATTAAACGACAGAAAAAAAAGAGTGTTTTCATGGATGGATGTAAAGCGGAAAGACAAAATCTAGTAAAACTTTAAAGTCAAGTCTTTGAAACCTAACGGAACAATTGTGCTCATGCACCCATTGGATCGAAATGGGTTGGATCGAATCGAATCGAAACGTCGGAATTGTGTTTGACACTTAATTGTTGAAACGGAAGAAGCAAAGATATGAAACTGAGAGAATGTTGCTCAGTTCTCTCTGTCTATACTACCCCATAGCTGATACATGTACCCATGACGTTGGGAGCCACGCACATAGTTTCATGTTTCACTTTGCTGCCTGACGGCCACGAATTTCTATCCCAAATCTGCTCATCTTACTACTCTCCCTCTATTCTATTGCAATGTAATGTAAATGAAAATTCTCTCAAACGAAGTATTCTTGATAAAACCGATTTCCTCGGGAAGAGGTAAAAGAGGCAAAAAGAACATACGATGAAATACATTCATGTGCATGATGCGGAATGCAGCCGTTGGTTCTGGTGTTGGTACTTTGACGACATGCCACTCGCCACCGTGGTGAGTGATGCGTCATCTAAAAGCAGAGAATTTTCGTAAAATTTATGAGAGCGGGTCTTAATATTACGACCCGTCATATAAAACTTTTCAATATACGAGATATGTAACTATTCTTTCTGTAGCTGTTCTTTTTCAATTAGAACAGATAATGACAGCTTTTTTGAGATAGGCAGCACAAACGCTCTTTTGAACTGACTGCGAAATAGAGACGTCAGTGGTTAAAAATATGAGTTATGATCTTAATAATAATAGGTGCGATTAGTTTAACAAACTATGGAGCAATCCATCTGGTCCTATAACATGAGAGAGCATAGTAGAGCTGAAAATTAGATCCCTTTTTTTTTAATATCCAGATATCCGGATACCCGGATCTACTAACTATCCGATTCCTGAAATTCGGATCCCAGCTATCCGGATCTGGATCCGATTTACCACACAGGTTATACGATGTGTGCTAATGCTTGTGTTGAAAACTTACCAGTGGAGGGCTTTGCCTTTCGTCGTATTGATGAGAACGAACGTCCTTCTGAATTAAAGCTGAAAGTATCCGGATTATCAGAAATAATCAGGATCCGATTCCTAAAATCCGGGTATTCGGATAATCCGAGTGCTAGTATCCGGATAATCCGGATACGAAATATCCCATTCTGAATCCGAACTATCCGGATCCAGACTAAGCAAAAGGGGTCCAAAATTTCATTCGAATTACATTGCTTCAATGGGAAAACATCAATTTCCATTTTCCTAATAAAACAATGCAATCTGAAGGAAATTTTGAACCTTTTGCTTAGTCTGGATCCGGATAGTTCGGATCCGGGTACTAGAATCCGGATTATCCCCATACCCTGATTTGAGGAATCGGATCCTAATTATTTCGGATAATCCGGATAGGAAATTATCCGGATACTTTCAGCTGTAATTCATAGCCAGAAGGACCTTCGTTCTCATCAAAAAGGCAAAGCCCTCCAATGGAAAATTTTCAACACAAGCATTAGCACACATTTACTGAGATGCAATTGTAGAATGTGTGCAAAAGAAACTTATTAAGTTCATTTCAATCGTGATTTACTTTGGGATCCATACAGGTAGGTACACCCAAGTGACGAGTGCCACAGGTTCTTTGGATGTAGATCAGTATTCAGCCTTAGTTGGTTTTCAGTCTGGAAAGGTTTGAAGCGCATACAACCACCTGAAAAAGTCACAAATATGGTAAAAAAATGCAAGTATTTACGTTGTCGCGGTTAAAAACAGTGCGTTGTGAAACGTTCCAATGCGTTTAAAGGCAGTTATATGAAAGATCAAAATTTTTAATTTCAGTCACGTGAAACCATTTGTGCATTGAATGATTGACATTTTGTCATTTGTATTGTCTCATTTGTGGAAATATTCGACGATATGGATACTGGTAAACTGATTTTGAGGGTATTCGAAACCGCCAGGCTATATGAGATGTGAAAAATAGTAATTATTTCAAGAAAATTATGGAATGAAGTTGCAATAGGAGTAATATGAATTCAAAAATGGCGCACTTTTCATCCGAAAATACGTCTAAAATCTCTCTCTGGAAGCACTGCAATTTTCTTTCTAAATACTTTTTTAATTTAAAATATGAATTTTCATAGAGAAAAACTCATATTGATCTTGATATAGACATGTTTAACGTTCAAATATCAACGGTTGAAACTACTTCGAATTAAACAGAAATCAACCCATACTGCTTCTACGTTTCCATACATTTTGTTTCTAAAGTTGCGAAACTGTTACCCGTACAACAGCTCCATTTCAAATACTCTCCTCTCCAGACTGAACACAGCCTTAAGCTTAAAAATTTAAATTTTGCTGTGCCATATTTAAATAAAATCGATTCTGTAGAACTGGATTAAAATTTCATTTCAAAATTTAATCCATACATTCATATCAAAATGTTTCCAAATTTTATCCGATTTAATCTTTATATGTATCTAAAGGATTTACTTGTACTTTTATTCAACAGAATATTTCTATATTTATAAAAACGTACTTGTATATAGTACTTGTAATTTTGTACCATAATCCCCTGAATCTAAACAGAATTACAACTTCCACCGATATATGTAATGATATCCTTCAAAATAATCAAAATTAGTCAAAACTTTTCCACGTCTTATGTATACCAACTAGACTAACATGAAAAGCTTAAGCATGAAAATTCTAAATAAAATAATTGCGTAAAATATATTCAGCGCAATACAAAACACACCCCTATTTTGTGTTCATACATAATTATGTACATACATACATTACATACATATTCATACATAGAATTCCGTCCTAAAATTACCAGTAGATTTTCTATTTGCGTGGTTAGGATAGATAACTGAAATGTAGTAGGCAGCGACCACATCATCAACATAATATGCTTAAACATCGTAATCAAATATATATCTATTTTTTTAATGCCACTCACTGAGTTAATTTTTCCAAAATTTCAGTATAATCGAGCCATAATCAAGTTTCTACTTTGAAAGAACATCACAACAAAATCATTCATATATTCGTCAAAGGACCTATTCATGCGAGGACGTGTACACATATATTTAATAAAAACTCTAGACAATTTTTCAGTTTATCAAAACAAAACAAAAAAACAAAATAAATAAGAAGATATTTCAGTTAATAAAAGTAGAAAAAAAATCAAATCAAATATTTTTTCTTTAATAAAATTCATGACTTACGTGTAATAAAAACAAGCACCACAAAAAATAAATTAAATTTATGTGGCACACGTCGTCCGAAAATCTGCTGAGATTTTATTTTCTTATTGTTAATGTTAAACAAACAAAAAAAAAATTACATTAGCTCTCTTCTTCTTTTAAAGTTGAACAACCTTGAGAGAGAACCTGAAGCACTTCTTCACAAAATATCTGCGATATTTAAGACTTCTAATGTAAGATAAATACATACACATGTATAGCTAGTACTGACTGACTACTGAGTGGTCCATCAAATATTTGCCAGTGACTAAATAAACAAACTTAAAACTCATTAAATATATCGCACGTATATAAAATTAATTAACACCAGTAATAACAACTATGGAGAACGACACTATATTATACCAAAAAAAAAAAAAAAACCTTTCCACTTTCGATTTGTCGAGCACTTCTCTAGTATAAAGCCAGAGAAATATTTACTTTAAAAAAAAAATTGTGTATCAAAACACTTAGTCAACAAAGCCTTATTATTAGACTTACTAAGTACAATTTGTAGCCCCCGAATGACGTGTGAACTAAGCATATAATAACATATAAAAAAAAACACAATATTCTCGCTAAAACTGCTCAGCCTTTTGACACTGAGCTTCTAAAACTGATAAAGAAAAACACCAACACCTCACGCGGCTAGTGCACTCCGATTTGATAACGCAAATCAATCGCTGTCATCAACATCAAGCAAAGCGCAAAGAAAGAGAAATGACCGCACGTCTTTTGACTTAGTGAGTGAGTGAGTCTATATCAATGGAAGTTTTTTTTTATTTTTTTTTCGTCGACAATAATAGACAGCAACACTAGAGCAACAATAATAAACTGAAAACACTATCGAAGTATTATAAACGAACCATTATTAAGTTAGTTAGACACTAGAAGCAATTATCTTAACTCAGCCCAAGTGTTGCTAGCTAACTAGCTAAGCTACTATACCATTGAACTCACGTCGTCGGTCGACTGAACTGAGCTCATCAGACGAGAAACCACCACCGATCATCTATTATAAATAAAAACACAAAAAAGTACGCCAGTACAATACGACAGGTAGGTTGGTTGGTTGGTTTGGTTTAGTTTGGTAGGGAATGAAGATAATTCCCAACTTCCAAGGCACAAGAAACCAACCTCGTCGTCTTCACCGAGTTCAACACGTTTATTATAGGTAGTAGTAGATTAAGGTATGTCGATTTCGATTGGACGTCCGTCCATCAACCACAAAAAATAAAACTGGACTATATGCGAATGCGACCAGTGGAGCAACTAACTACAACAGAGTGGTCTCCAAGGCGCGACTTGTGGTGTTGTGGTGATGATGCTGCTGTTGTAATGTTTCTAATATTCTGAAGGTTGTTTCATTTGGTTATACGTACGAGCGCGGTTAATAAAAAGCTTTCCAATTCAAGGTGAATCAAAGCCATATAGGTAGTAGAGGTATAGAGAAAAATCCAACAAGTGGATTTTGTCGGCTTCGAATTTAATGATGATGGAAAATAAAAATATGGAAAAAACAAAAAACAGTTGGTCGTGATATGTACGTATGCGCATATAGAATGAGTATAATCAAAAACCAACGTGTGCCTATGATCCCGGAGTGTAATCCAACAACGTGTAAACGACGACAACGACTATCGTCGTCGTCAACAAAGCAGAAAAGCAAGTTCAAGAAAACCAACCAGAAAATGCAGTATCCGTTATATTGAATTAGTAGGAGTGATATCGTCGTCGTTGATCCCGGATGAACTGAACTGGAGAACGCTTGCTGGTGCTGAGGAGAATCTTACATCTTACGGAAAGCTTTTAATAAAAGCTCCAGTAAGATTAATGTTTTCAGTATGACCAGAATGCGAAAATTTTTTGCATTAAGTTATCAGAATTTGCTGCAACCATTTCAAATGAAAACGATTACTTTTAAGCTGATTTTGGACATCACATCACATCACTATGTCGGATTTGGATGAAATTTTCAGAGTTTTTATTGGAATACGAAAATTTTTATTCTACCTAATAATTCCTAACCTCTAAGGGCCGGTTTCACAGTTCAACTTTGAACTCAGGATTAGTTAAACTCTGTTCGTAATTAGTGGTCCAGAAAAAATTGACCCATTAAGTTATTTTTATACCTGCAAAATTACAATAATCCAGGTCTGGATTTTTTTTGTTAAAATATTCCATAAATACTGAACTCTGAGTTTATATGAATCATTCGTGTATTGGAAGTGAAATAGTTAAAATGTCTCGAAGCGAAAAAGAAGTGCGTGAAATGATTTTGTCCAAATATTTGGAAAATCCCACAATTTCATTGTTAAAAATTTCAAAGACCTGAATACAAGTTATTCCGCGATAAAAAGGACAATAGCCAAGTATAGGCGAGGGTTGTCAATAGAAAGGATACGTTGGTCAGGTAGAAAACCAGGGCCATCCCGTCCAGACGTCATAAAACAGATGAAGGGTACTTATTCTCGGAAACCGAGAACTTCGGAAAGAAGTATGAAGACATTGGCAGGACCATCAAAGTCTACAGTGCACAGATATAAAAAATTCTGTGGATTAAGGAGCAATAAGGTTCAAAAAGTGCCGCTGAGGAAGGAAGAAGAAGAGAAAACAGCAAGAAGAAGAGCGAGAAAACTTTATGAGAACTACCTGACGAAATATGATTGTGTCGTTATGGATGATGAAACCTATTGCAAAGCTGACTTTTCGCAGATACCAGGTGACGAATATTTTACTGCAAAAAGTCGGAGTGGAGTATCCAGAAAATTTTCAACAAAAGGAATGACAATATTTCCCAAGAAGTACATGATTTGGCAGGCGATCTGTTCTTGCGGTTTACGAAGCAGTGAATTTATCATCAAAGGAACAATAAACTCAGATGTGTACATCAAAGAGTGCCTTCAAAAAAGACTTCTACCTTTTATTCAACAGCATCAAGGGTCTGTTATTTTCTGGCCAGATTTGGTCACCAGTCATTACGCAAAAGCAACGATTTAATGGTACAGAACCAATGAGGTCAATATCGTGCCAAGGGAAGCCAATCCAGCAAACTGCCTCCAACTTCGTCCAGTAGAGAGGTACTGGGCATTAATGAAAAAGGAGCTTAACTTTTGTATTTTAAAGTTTAAGTTGTAATAAACAAAATATAGAAATTTTATAAAAAAATTGCCATTATGGTTTTTACTGCAAACAAAAATAAATGGGTCAATTTTTTCTGGACCACTCCTTAGTTTATACTGAATTTAAACCAAAATGCGTTTCACAGTGTTCGAAATTTTCTAATATGGCATCACTGTACCATTGTGAACTAACAAACTATTGTGATTCATTTACTGTCAAAATATTGCTTATGTTTTATTGTTTTAAATTATTTACAAAATTTTCCCGTCAAATCGTTGTGGGGGAAAAAAATTAATTAAACCTACAAAATCGAAAATGAGTAAAGACTCTTTAAAACGCACTATGAACTTTTCATCAAAAGAAACAACAATATTAATGAAATGTATAGTGAGCATACAGCCATAAGTGCTAGGAGAAGCATTCTTTTAGAAAATAGAATGTGTTATGGTCGTAGCGTATTGCATATAGCAATATGCTACACGTACTGCAGCGTGTATGTCGGCTGCTGTCCATAGCGGGAAAGCTTGAACGCACCCCGACCGAGAGAAATGCACTTCCTCTAGCGAGGTGACATGTTGAGTTGACAGTGGGCAAAGAAGAAGAAGGCAATCAATCTGTCTTACTTCTCGAAAAGTACGCGCGTGAAAGAAGTCCAGAAAAAATTCAGCATCGAAAATTCTCATAGACATCTTGCCCAAAAAGGAATTTACAAATGGTGCTGAACATTATTGTTGGCCTAAGGATAAGTTACGGAATAAATATCCGTCAGCGTTGCTAATACACCACGTTATTTGAACTCTGGATTATCGTGTTAAAAGTTTACATTTTGCTGGAAGATTTAAACCATGGTTAGCGAATTTCAATGCAGAAAGTAAAACTTCATATGCCCCACAAGAGTTTCAATATAGTGCTGATTTAATACAGTTATAGTGGCGGAATACGTAAAATATGGTATAAACTCAATACTTTTTCAAAGGGGAATATATCCTCCTGAGCGTTTTATGTACATGCAACAATATGGATTAGCAATTTTAATGTCAAAGGATAGTAAAATCGAAAAGTTCTTGAAAAACGTACTCTCTCAAGTTCAAGAATGGTTGTCTAAAAATCTTCTTGAGAAAATATTCATGATTATTACACATGTTCACACCACAAAGAAGTTCTGGAGTGGTGGGATTTTAAAGTGCAGACAGAACCGGGCGACAACAGTTCTGATGATCCGAAGAACCCAATATCTAATAAGGAGTTGAAGCGTATCCAACAGGAGATTCGGGATGTAATGAAACAAATCTCTGCAACTGTTAGCTATTTGCCACTTTTAGATTGCATTTGTACTTTGGATATACTCATCCACACATTGCGAGACTGCAAAGTGCCTGAAGCGTGGAACGAAACTGAAGCTGTTTTCATACAAAATAGTCAAGCAGTTCAGTTGAGAGCGTTTTCGACGGGATTGCACAAAGTAGATACAGTCGTCAACTATAAAATGAATTTGTAAATTGTTTTAAATTTTAATTTTTATTATAATTACGTTCCGCACTTTCTTATTTAATTTCGTTCAAGATATAAGTGTAGATACAAGTGCCGCTGGGCAATATTATTTCAACTCAACAAATTAGTTTGTGTGATAGAGCCTACAGACAGCAAGTCGAAGCATTAAATTCTAATTTAATTTTTAACTAGATGGCGGATGTTGAAGCGCTTCATCAGGCCGTAGAACTGTAGCTGTAGAACTTTTTCGTCATTGATATTTTTTTCATATATTTACATAGTTTCAATTTAAAGCTATACTTGCACATATATATGTCTGATTTCATGGTATACTTACTTACACATGTATATTGGAATCCTGACCTTTTTGAATCTTTTTGATTTAATGCTTTATATATAACTAGCTATAGTTAATTTGTTGAATACTACACATTACCGAAAGTACCGAACGGAAAATTACATCAAAAGCAATTTTGGTAGTTAGATTTAAGTGTACAGTTTTGAACTGGAAGATATGCATATACATAGTAAGCCTGAAGTATGAGTGAAATAACAATCTTCAATCACTAAATTATTGCAAAGTAAAGTTTTCGAAGGAAATTATTTAGAGATTAAGTGTAAAATAATATTGTTTTGTAAAGTACAAGCTCCTATCTTAATTATTCAAATTCTTCAACTTTTGTAAGAATTTAAAAACGCTTTTGTTACGTAGAGGTGTCATTCCTAATTACACAAAAGAAAAGTATCTTTTAAAGAAATTTTTATTTTCATCAGAATTATAACGTAACTATGAAATTTTGAAAGTTTTAGTTCTTCCTTTACTATCCTGGAGCCCTCTCACGTAAGATGAAGGTTGACTAGGCTCGCCTAGTCTCTCTCTCTCTACAGGTCAAATAGGGACTCTGAATAATTATGCCCCTCAGAGTCAGATGGGAGGATGGGGCCGGCAAAGAAGGCAAAACATCTGCGCCTTCGATTGTATACGGGTGGGTGACGTAAGGGTTCCTTCAGGAACGAATATGTGCCGGCTTTTGTTTAGTAGGCACGAATTTTTTTTTTATTATGGCTGACGGCAACGGCAGGTTTTTCGTGAAACCTCCCCACACTCTCCGCCAATGAGCCGAGGCGAGCAAGCGTGCCACCCTGCAGGAACGCTGTCCGTCGAGTAATCTGTCAGCTCCTGCTGACAGTCTGGAGTTTACGTCCAAAGCCATCACTCTTCATAGTTCCATAATAAATGTTATAATCAAATTTCTTAATCGCTAATATCTTCCTGGTCTAAATTCATTGTATTATCACACAAATTTTTATCTAAAAACCAATCTACTTCAGCAAGTTTCAAATGGAAATGTCACTTCATTTACATTTAAAGATAAACTCAGTTTAAACACTCAATTTTGGTGGTTTAAGCTAAGTTTAAACGAGATAGGTTTAACTTACCACTGTGAAATTGTGCTGAAGAGATAAATTGAGTTCAAACCACATCTTAAGATTAAGCTTGAACTGTGAAACCGGCCCTAAGAGTGTTAGAAATTTCATAATGAAGCAAACAATTTTTGTGATACATATGTAAAAGAAAAATGAAGCTAAAAACTTCTCTTTTCGTGGGTTAAGGAAGGTTGAACACTATCCGGCGTTGATTTGCTGAAGTTGGATAATTATTACAAAAGTACGCTACATCTCTTCAATTGTACAAGAGGATATACTCGTTCATATTAATGGGCTTCCAAATGACTTCACAACGGGTACGGATGGGATCCCTTCAGCCTTTTTAAAGTCTTGCTGCCTTGCCCTGGTAGACCGTTGAGAATTATTTTTCAAAAATCGCTCGATAGTGGTTGTTTCCCCCTCAGCTATGGAAAAATTCCTTTATCATACCTATCCACAAAAAAGGTAGTAAAAATGAAATTTCTAACTATATAGGTCCATTGCAAAATTATCTTGCATGCCCAAATTATTCGAATCTATCATTTATTGTCAACTATCAACCTTTTATTAGAATTTAGTCTCTTCAAACCAACATGACTTTATTTCGGGCAGATCTACAACCACTAACTTGTTGGAATTTGTCTCGAATACCATTGGCGGACTTGCAAAAGGATACCAGACGGATTGTATTTATACAACAGACTTTAGTAAAGCGTTCGACAAGTTATCTCACTCCGTGATACTCTTTAAAATGGAAAAGTATGGTTTTCTCTAACATTTCTTAAATGGACGGAGTCTTATTTAGATAACAGAACATATCAAACCTTATTTCGTCATTCCATCTCAAGAGTCCTGAAGGCTTCGTCTGGCGTACCTTAAGGGAGTCATTTGGGACCGTTGTTCTTTATTCTATCTATTGACGACATTGTCTCTATTGTGATGCACTGTAAAGTCTTGATTTATGCTGACGACATTAAACTTTTCGCCCAGATTAAGTCTTTTAACGATTGTGAGCAGGTACAGAGTGACCTTCACAGATTTTATGATTGATGTAAAAGCAATAACTTGATACTCAATATAAACAAATGTGAGGTTATGACTGTCCACATGAATCAGAAATCAATTTCTTACGATTATGTGTTCTCGAATTCCTCGATTCGCCGTGTGGGTGCTGTTTGTGATTTCGATATCAAATGTGAATATAGATTGAATTTCATGTCCCACATAAACTATCATGATGTCAAAGAGTAGTTCTATGCTGAGTTTTATAAAACGTTGGTCCCGAGAGTCTTCGAATCCTACCATAACATTGCGTTTGTACATTTGTTTTATAAGACCACTTCTTGAATACGCTAGCCAGGTCTGGTCTGCATTTTACGGTACATACATCGACCGTATTAAGTCTGTTCAACGAAACTTCCTACAATTTGCTCTCAGGAATCTACCCTGGAATAATTCATTAATTCTTCCAGGATCGTTTGAAGCTTTTAATATGCACTCGGTTGAGAAACGTCGAATGGTTGCCGATGTAACTTTTGTGTATTAGCTATTAAACGCGAATATTTTGATTCTCCGTTGTTGCTTAACAAAATCTCTTTTCGTGATAGTAGGCACAAATTGAGAAGACTACCTCTGTTACACGTCAACTCCTTAAGGTCTAACTTCAGCACGTACGAATCTATTAATCGCATGTGCATTACTATTAATAATGTGGCTGAGGATTTTCTTGTTCACATTTCTAAGCATGTTTTAAAAAAACGTCTATGTAATAATAATACTTAGTTTTCTGTTTTTATGTCCCATTGCATGTCATTTCATCCAATGTTTGGTTTATGTTTAGTTTATGTTTAGTTTAACATACTAATACTAACACCGAGTAAGTGATGAAAAGCATATATGTATTGTTGATCTATTAAACGTGTCACTACAGTGAGCTTGTGTTAAGCTGGTTAAAAAAACTTCTATTGGAGATGCAGCAGGTACGTTCAAAGCGTTCAATATAGGCAAGGCAAAGGAAAATTTCCACCGCAATTGAGGAAATACGGACAAGTGACTATTTTGATGGGTCAGCAATCCAGTGAAGGGATCCGGATACCGCTAATGGTCGAAGACCAATAATATCACACCCTAGGATCAGTATTTATCAACCTTTTTTGATTGACGACACACTAAAATATCTGGAATTCTTTGAAGCACACCTGATGAAAGCTTCGACCAAAATTTCTCATTAACTTCGCGGTAAATCTAGTGTACGAGATTTTTGTAAAGTTGGTACGAGAATCTATTTGTTCCAGTCTAGCAACTCTGCACTTGAAGTGAGCTGACAACCATAATAAGGATGAATATAAAATAAAAATGCTTAAGTTTGAAACGTATTCTTTAGAAATTATTTGTCGGAAAATCTCACGGCACACAGGTTGAGAAATGCTGCCATAAATTAATGCTCATCATATGTAACTTCGTATGACTACCAAATCAGTGCAAGGTTGATCATTGAAATGGTTTTTCGCATATATTTCTAGAACAGTTTGTCGGACAGAAAAAATGATTATAACCAATTTCATAGGATTCCATAATCTGAAGAACTTTTCAGTACAATAAAATAATCTAGGACTAATTGTTTTCACAGTATACGTTAAAAACCTAAATTTTTATATGGTAACATCAAGAATGGGTTGTTCGATTGCTCAGGAGTATCCAAATATATAGTGAAAACGAAATTTTTCTATGGCAACCGCACATAGGAGTTACCCGATTTGTTCCATTTTCGAACTTAAATTTATTATTTTTTTATAAAAGCCTGTGTGCAAGATTTCATCTCTCTAAGTACACGCGTTCTTGAGATATGGTGGGCACTTACGGACAGACATGCAAAAATCAAAGTAACTTTAAATATTATTCATGGTTGTCCAATCCATTTTCCTCTACCATAATTATTTCTATGTGTTATAAACGGAATGACAGACTTATAGTGAACTCTTTTCTGAGACCCGGTGTTAACCCTTAAGTAGGCGCAGAGAAATTTTAACCGCGAAAAAAATGTATAACGCATTCTCTCTCGACCTTGCGTCTTCCAGTATAGGTTAGAACACTATTTTGAAAATTGTCGTACTAGAGCCGCTGAAACGTAGGTACGCATGTTTTTATACTATAGTGAAGTGTTACCCCATGCGCCCACTTAAGTACTTTTTCGTGAGATAAGTTTTGTTAAGTATATATTTCAAAATTTCAAAATTTTATAATATTTTTGGATGAGTTCTAGCGAAACTAAATTAAATAAAACGTATGTTGAGATTGTAGTTTTGAGCTTTTCTGCTCTACTCCGAATAGTGGCTCTTATTTTTCTACTTTTCTATATAAAGACTGGCAAGAAGCTCATCATTTATTTTTGTGTTAACTTAAAGAGAAGTTATTTGTTTTTCAGTTTTTGTTAAAGTAATAAGATTTATTTATTTTTCCCGGACGGGAATCGAACCTACACTTGCTAGAATCAGTCAATGATGGATAAAGAAGAATTTTAAGAACTTTTATTTTTAACGATTCTAGTTCAAATTAATAAATACAAGAAGAAAAAACAACCGCCTCGTCCGGGGTTTGAAACCGGGACCTTCCGCTTGCCGGGCGACTGCTCTTACCACTGAGCTAACGAGACAGATGATTTTTCCTCTTGCATTTATCAATTTGCTACTAGCCTACTAAGCCACGATTTTCTTTCAGCTGGAATTAACCAGCTTAGTAGGCTTAGTAGGCTAGTAGCAAATTGATAAATGCAAGAGGAAAAATCATCTGTCTCGTTAGCTCAGTGGTAAGAGCAGTCGCCCGGCAAGCGGAAGGTCCCGGTTTCAAACCCCGGACGAGGCGGTTGTTTTTTTCTTCTTGTATTTATTAATTTGATTTAGAATCGTTAAAAATAAAAGTTCTTAAAATTCTTCTTTATCCATAATAAGATTTAGTTATTGTACTGCATTGTTTTTGTTTTTGAATATTTTGTGGTTTACTTAAATTTCTAGAAACAAATTGGGGTCACTGCTGATCCCATGCCCCCACTTATGTGATTTTACTAGCGTGCCTACTTAAGAATTAATACTGCTACAAATCTGCCATTCTCGTGCTCTTTTCTTCCCTACTTGTGTGGTGGGAAGATAAGAGCCGGAAAATGACAGATTCGTGGCGCAAGTCGCAGAAAAATATTAACTATTAGTATAGGGTATAGATTTCATCTAGCGTATAAAAAATAAGAATTAAACTATATAAGAAATAACATGCCTTTTAAGAGTGCCTGAGCGTTCATGGAAGAGCGTTTCACAATCGAAATATCTGGACAAAGTAGGAACATTCCAAGATGTACGAGAGCGTGGAATCAAATTTCCGAGATAGTAGAAAATTAATATACCTATTCTGTTAAATAACTTGCTGCATCACAGTGAATAATTAAAAAATAAATAAAAATTAAATTAATTCAATAACAGCCTACTAATTTAGTTACAGATCGCAGGCAGTTTACATGAACGGTACCTATTCCTCCTTTTTACCGATATCCTGTGGTGTACCTAAAGGATCGATCCTTGGTCCCTTATTGTTCTTCATGTTTATCAATGACATATTTCGTCAAGTTAAGTTTTGTGATTTACATCTCTATGCAGATGATGTACGATTATAACATATCTCGTGTTAATGAAGATCTTGAATCAATACATTTATGGTCCTTGTCGAATAAATTGAAACTCAATCCAATTAAGTCTAAAAGCATGATTATATATAGGGTAAAATTAAACACAGATGGATATTCACCTGTGACTATTAATAATACTATTATTCCTTTTGTCGACTCCGTTAAGAGTCTTGGGGTTATATTTAATAACACATTCACCTGGGATGACCACATTAATTCTGTTATCAGAAAAGTTTATGGTGGACTTCGTACATTGTAGACATTCAGCTATTTTACGCCAATGCCCACCAAATTACTTCTTGTTCGTGCTCTACTAGTACCTGTAATAACTTATGGCTGTGAAATTTTTGGCAAACTAGACTATAATAATACAAGGAAACTTAGCATTGCTTTCAACTCTATAACCAGGTATGTACTTGGCCTTCGTAGATATGATCATGTATCACCCTATAGATGCCCAATCTTGGGGTCTGATTTGCTAACCTATTTGAACTTTCGTATGCTAATTCTTTTGGTAAGAATTATAAAATTTCATAAACCTAGATATATCTTTGAACTTCTTAACTTTTCTAGATCAAATAGAACATTGCTACTAATTTTACCTAGGTCTCAATTCTTAATAACAAAACGCCTGTTTTTCAGCCATTAAATCATGGAACCAGTTACCCTCTCAAATCAGAAGCTCTATACAGGCCGGCACATTATCCTCTATAAGTCGTAGCATATTTGAATTTCTTACTTTAAGTAGAAGTCTTAGCGTTCTATTTTTTATAGTATCATATCTTTTTCATCCTTCTTTTCTGTTTTTACTTCTTCTATCTCTCTTATTATATAATATCTTTATATGAATTATACTATTTATTTTAATGCTCTAACTCTATCTTGTACAATTTGTAAAGATCCTTAAATCTTAATTGTGCAATGTTTCATGAATAAATTTGAATTTGAATTTGAATTAATTTGTTTCGAAAAAGGGTAATGTGGTAATATCTGCGTAAGCCATAAATGAATCGTATACAGTCATTCAATACCACATCTAACTTCCTGTGCGACAAACAGGATGCATGCGACTGAAGATAAGAGAAATACTGTAATAGTAGGAGAGTTCTTAGGCTAGAATTGAAAATTTGATCCGGATTTGCTAATATCCGGATATCCGAACTATCCGATTCCTGAAATCCACATCCCAACTATCCGGATCTGGATCTGCCTTATCCTGATCCGGATCCATATTAGCCGAATTATTCGGATCCAGACTAAGAAAGAAAGCTTCAAAATATCTTCCAAATTGCATTGTTTCATTGGAAAAATGGAAATGCCATGGAATTTATATTTTTTCAATGAAACAATACAATCTTGACGAAAATTTTGATTTTTTTTTTCGGCTTAGTCTGGAGCCGGATCCGGATAATTCTAATCTACATCCGGATAGTTCGATTCTGGATTATCCGGATACCCGAATTTGAGGAATTGCATCCTAAATATTGCAGATAGAAAATTATCCGGATATTTTCAGAGCTACTTTAGATGGATATTATTAATACTTAAAATACTGGCAAATAAACATAGGCGACATAAACCAAAGCAAATTTTTGACAAACACGCATTAATTTGGTCACAACATTTCATACGAACGTTAAGGATAATGCCTAGATTACATACCTTAGCGACGACAAATGGCAAGATATTCCCACCTAACCGAGCAGAAGAAAGAGACAGTTGGTTCTTAAAGCCCATAGCCATATGCAGTGTAACTTCTCGTGAAATTTGCAGCGTTATAAGTTTTAGATGGACAATAAACTCCATATCACATTTTTGTCTGACAATATCCACTTTCATTCAGATAAAATCCAGTAACTCAGAATTGGAGCAAGCAATAAGCTTGTTAGTAATGTAAATGGCAGCCTCTTTTCCTGAGCAATCACAGAATAAGTTGTAATCATCAAACGTGACTAGAGAAGACGGGACTTCCAGATGCAGCAAGGATTCACTAAAGAACGAATGTAAATTAGACACTGAAAGAATATATCAATCTCATCTCATCAAGTTTCCCACATATACTATGAGAATGATATGGCTAACATTAAAACTTTTAGAATGGTTACAAAATATCTTCAGTAAGGCTCCCACTCTATTAAGAAGATCAAAATTATACAAAATCCATGAAGCAGAGGCTACAAAGAGTACGAAATAAAAGGCAAATCAATGCTGCTTACTCTTTAGGTCTACGAAATATAATAGTCCCTAGTGCTGATAAAATCAGTATCAATATGTCTCATATAATTTTATGTCTTTACATGAAAATTCCATGTTTTTCCTTATAAATTCATGATTGAGTACTGAAGATGTTTTACACCCAAACTGCAACGAAATAAGAATCGAAAATATTCAAAATCATATCATCCTCTAAAGCGGCCCATACACGGTGAACATATTGTCCATCTTGGTGTGTCACACATGAAAGCTTTTTCTCCACACACTGTCAAACATGTTGCCCAACATCAGGACAAAAGACATATCAGGAGCTCCTATCTTCTTTTCAACAGAGTTCACTCAAAATTCAAGAATGACGATTGCGTGACAAACATCACCCTACACGGTACAATATGTTGTCAAACACGCAGTCCCGACCCTAAAGGGCCCCATACACGATCAGCATGTTAACCAATTCGAGTAGGATAACGATGTTGTTACACAGATTGGACTGTGTGTGAGACTGTTTGCGGTGTGACACGCAGTATGTCAAGCGGTTGAACGAAAAGTGGCGGGGCCACGCGTTTGACAACATATTAAACTGTATAACATCTGCACGTTGTATTTTTCATTCCAATTTCTAAATGGTAAATGATAACGTTGAACTTTTATAATTCTTTTATTTCTATTTATTCTTTCTCTATTAAAAAATTACGACTTGCCACAATTTGTAAATGCTAGTAATTCTGATAAAAATGTAATCACACACTTATTAGTCATCGCCTGGAATGTCACAGGAGAATTGATGAACATCCTCCTGTCAACTACTTTTAATTGAACGGCGACTTCTAAGAACGTTCAACAAAATAAATCAACAAACCTACATACACTGATAAGAATAGAAAATTAATTTTCAACCTGTTTACCTCTTCTCAATCGTGAAATCAAATACAAAATTACATTTCTTCTGAACTCCAACTAAATACCTACCTACATACCTCACCTATACCTACACCTCGATTAAATTACGATTAAAGCTATGCACAACAACACCGGCTTGCACATGGATAGGGGTGCGATAAGGCTTAAAAAATGAACAAATCTTTGTGGAAAAATTTGTTTTGTTTTTTTTTTTATGAAATTATCCGCGGTATTTATATTTTAAAATGATTGCGTCATTTTTGTTCTTATCGTAATCAACGTCGTTGCCATTATATATTATGCAAAAATACATTTCGACTGACCATGACTATGCACGTAAACAAAAACTCAAACAACGGATTTTATTTCATATTAAATAAATAAAAAAGAAAATTAATAAAACAAGATAAAATGCCCCCAGCAGAAGGCAACAGCATTGTTACGAGTACAATCTGGCAACTGTGTCCATCATGGACCTGGTTGAAAGCTTTTATTTTAATACTACAAAACCAGAGTGACTCCTTTATTTGTACCTGCGCACCTTGAGCCGAAAAATGTGACACCGTAACAAAACAAAAACCGGGCAGCTGAAATCTTTCGAGGTAATGTGGGTTGTGGTTCTGGTTGGTTTCCATGCTGATTATTTCAGTTTTATTTAGCACAACAGAAATTCACAGAAATTTTACTTGGTCCCATTGGGAGAAACAACTTCTCCAACATTCACTGTGTGTTAGGATCATGGCAGTAAACCACACGAAACCTTCAACTATTCACCTATGCGAATTTGAAGAAGTTCATAGAATCCCTTGGCGTGACTAAAAAGAATATTTACAACCCATCGCCACACTAATAAAAAGTGAGCTATAAAGGCAAACGAGTGGAAAATCCTTTTTGTAATTGAGAGTTGCGAAGTTTGGTGACCGCACTCAACCGAATTTGTCAATGACAAAGAAGTAAAAGAAGAAAAAAGAAGGAAAGGTCAAGGATACCTTTATCACATTTCGGCTAAAGCTTGGATGGTCGGATTGATATTGTCATCATCATCATCACCATCATCATCATCGTCGTCGTCTAGACAAAAGAAGGTTTAACTAACAAATAGAAGCTCTGAGCAAAGTGATAAGCTTAGCAAAAGCGAGATAAAATTTCTTGTGAACTTGTGTGAAATGCCAAACTGATGGGAACCATAATAAGACAAACTTTATTTCTTCTCTTCTCCTTTAAGGGATCAGTGCCCTTCGGATGTTTTAAATTCAAAGAAAATTGCTTTCACATCAGTAAACTACTTATGTGAAAGACGTACATATAATACATACATACATGAAGATACATATGTATGTAGGTGTTTTGAATTTTTCACTCAACGAATGTGGAAGAAAAATCCTCCACAAGCGTTTAAGAGTTTTACAGAGTTTTTCTATGAGGTAATTTTGGGTACGATTTATGGAAACTCCTTGAATTTCAAGAGGAGGTTGTTCAGAATTTTTGTTTTTTGACTTTTCAATTGCATTGTGTAGGTACTTAAGAATTGAAATGTAGTAGCCATTTTGGGGATATAAAATTATAAATGGATGGGGAGCTGGTTTTTAATACGCTGTAAAGGAATAATAATAATAAAAAAGGGGATTGCTATTTAAGCTTTGCGATGAATCTACATAGAGGATGTTACCACCTAGGTGGTCCATAGACGAGGAGGTGATAGTACTCTCACCTACCAAACAAAAAATTATATTGCAGGGGGGGGGGGGGGTGTACGGCCACCGTCTAAAGCTCATTGTATGCACACAACTTCATGGACTTTCCAACGACTGCTCAACCAGCCCCGTACAACTTCCCTCAAAAGTTACCTTTTTTTTACTTTGACCTCTATTTTTTTTTTTTACAAAACGAGAGTTAGTGACTGAAATCACGTCATTTAAAAACAAGTAAAAAAGCTAGGATTAGTCTAAGACCAATTCTTATGATACCCTAGATGAATGCCCGTATTTAATTTCGTATGGTCACTGATCTATTCAAGTTTGATTTTGAAGTTGTTTTTCACATATATTTCTAGAACGGTTTGTCGCACAGAAAAAATGATTATAACCAATTTTATAGGATGTCGTATTCTGCAGATATTTTTATACAATAAAAATATCTTGGACTGATCGTTTTCAAAGTATACGTAAAAACCTAAATTTTTATATGGCAACACCAAGAAGGAGTTGCCCGATTTAGTCCATTTTTTAAATTTTATTAAAAACGTCATGTACGAAATTTCAGCTCTCTACGTCGACGCGTTCTCAGGCAGTGTCCAAATATATAACGGAAAACGAAATTTTTATATGGCAACCCCACGAAGGAGTTGCCCAATTTGTCTTATTTTCGAACTTGATTTTACTTTTTTTTTTTAAAGTCCGTGTACAAAATTTCAGCTCTCTAAGTATACGCGTTCTCGAGTTATCGTGCGCACGGACGGACGGACGGACATGCAAAAATCCAAATAACTTTTAATATTATGAATAGGTGTCCAATCCATTTTGCTCTACCATCACTATTTCGAGGTGTTACAAACGGAATGACAAACTTAGTATACCCCTATGATTTCATCTAGGGTATAAAAATATCGGCTAATTTCGGTATGACCTGAATAGGTTAAAAGCTAATAACTGCTTAACAGCAGCTACAGTTAGCATATAGTATAGGTGAAATAGATCAACCTGTTACCCCGGTTCATATGGACCTCCCCCCTATAATTTTTTTGTTTTTCTATATTAGAACTATCGCCTCCTGCTCTATGAACCACCTAGGTGGATGGAAACACCCTGTATTTCCGGCCTCGTTTCATTTTAGCAATGTTATCTTCTGATTCTTTGGTATTTTTTATGTATTCAGTGACAGCTTTGACAGATAAAAAAAAATGGTTGCCGTTGTTTTTATTCACTTAGTCAAGAAATATCATTTCTTTAGTTAAAAATTTGATTAAAAAGTGAACACAAAAGTGGTTCTTCCCAGGTGACAATAAATCACAGAAAAGAGAAGTGCGTATGGAGGGGTTACTAGAATTTTTTTTTAAGTACACTGTAAAAAATATTAGACTATTCCATAAAATGTAGGGAATACTCCTTCAAATTGAGGGAAAAAAAGCTACATTTTAGAATATATTCCCTAAAATGTAGGCAATATTTCCTACATTTCCATTGAAATATAGGGAATAATCCCTACATTTTAGAGAATATTCCGTAAATTTTAGGGAATATTCCTTAATCTTATCGAAAAATACCTAAGCTTTGTGGCAACAATTTGTGCAAATTTTTTACTGTGTAGGTACTCACATTCTAAGTTCATCTATTTTTTTTTAAATACATTTTTTAATACCGGTTTGTTTCAAAAAAGAAAAAAATGGCAACTCGTGTACCTAATAGTATCGCCTTAGTAGTCTACACATTCAACGAAATGCAGCGCAAGATCAACAGTCTAGAGACATGCGTACAATAAGTTGGTCTAAGGATAAATACTCCAGTAGGTAGGTAATGTAGCAAAATATTACCTTAAGAGTGCCTGTTATAACTGTTTCCAAACGTTTTCAAATCTTATTCTCGCAACATAACATGTACATACAGCGCTTCTAACTCCTCTTCGATCGGTTAAATGCTGGTTTGAAACAGACTGAATCATTATTATATTCGGGTGACCTTTTGCAGCTCCTTTAATCTGTTGCCGCTCTTTCGTAGATTGATAAAATTGAAGTGCGCCCGCGTAAAACTTCTATAATAAAATGGTTGATTATTTAAAGTAACACATTAACTTTATTATAGAAAGTTACATCATCTAAAACATAACTTCTACTGCAGTTGCTCCGACCAAATACTTCAATTCGTGCTTCTAGATAATTTTATTTCCCTGCTTGCATAATCACTTAGAAGAAGTGTTTACTGCAGATATTCCGAACAACCACTTCTATACCGGCTTCTCTCAAATTCCGTCGAAGGTAATAAATATAAAAAAAGAATCGGGAAGAAAGGACTTCTTCTACCTTAAGAAATAGTTATATAACTGTTTCTAAGCTCTTCTTTTCCCTACTGAGATACGAAATACAAAGTACATATACTTGTAGGGGAACCAATACTGACGAGGTATATTCAAATCAGTCCTAAACTATGTATGTATATATGGAAGTGTAGTAACATGGTCTGCAAAAGAAACTAGAATGAACCAAATCCAAGTAAATTCCTAAACAAATGATTGAGAATTAATTATAGGTAAGACATTCTGGCCAAGAGAAATCACGTCCACAGAACTGTACCAAGAGCCAATAGGTATCCAGTTGATGAGTAACAAAAACGAAATATACATACACTCACTCAGAATCAGGACTGTTATAGAATTCGAGGCAGGCGGTTCGAAGCTTCCAAGGTGAATCCTTCGAAACATAATCGTTTTGTTGAAACTTCAAAGTTTTCGGAGCTTCGAAGCATGAGTGTTTTACCAATGCTTCGAAACCTCGAAACATGAACTTTTCCTGGTGTCTGCTTTGTAGTGTTAGGTTAAATTATAACATTCGAGATGACTTCAAATAAATTAAAAGGCTCAAATCGATAAAAAAAAGAAATAGATCTCGGCGATTTCAAAATAAAGCATGTGCCTTACATGTTAATTTTTTTTTTCTTTTTGTGTCTAGAAATTAACTTTATTTTACAACTTAGAAAATAGATTCAGTAAGCCGTATTGGGTCTCCTTGCCGTTCGCCACCTCAGTCCTCCTTGTAGTAATAAGGGCGTTACCGGGAACTTATTGTCGACGCCTTACGGTGCCTCATACCCAAGCGATTGGCCACCAATACATTCGTATTGTTGACTACCAGGATACTCAGCTTCAACTTAAGTTGGAAGCCTCTCAAGCTTGCTTCAAGTCAAGTTCGAAGCCTCTCATCTGCTGAAACAATAGTGTGTCGATCCGTCACACCGCCAATCTCCTTGAAAGACTATTTTTATAATAGTCCCAGACTTTTCACACACAGTGGTCTACATGAAGCTATATCAGGTTAAACCCTACCTCTAAATCTGGTGGTCTATATGAAGCTATCAGCTAATGCTAGACCATACCGCTAAAACCCAATAGATTTAATCGTGGTATAATAAGAATGCAAGTGATGTGTTTGAATTGAGTTATGATATTTCAAATACACATTATTCAATTTTAAAGCCCACTTTAATTAATTTTCTAGTAAATTTATCCATTAAACCATTGTAAACTTGGAAACAGTTTTACTGTTTGTTTTAATATTTATTAATTCTCTTGATTACTGCAAAGGTTGAATATATTGCCGAAAAAATAACTGCGCCATCCAACATTGTGTCAAGCTTCGCAGATTTGAATTCGCTCGAATTCTTTATTATACTTCGGTACTTCATTTGTAAACCGTTCCTTCAACTTTCAAGCTCTAGGCGGCGAATTCAAGCCCTAGCCGAATTCAGATATCGAATATAAGTTGAATCGAGCAATAAATGGAAAATTTTTCAGACATATTGGCACCGCCATACTTAAATTGACAAAATATTCGTAATCTACGACCCCGACAATCCTAAGATATTGACTTTGAATCGAATCAGGCCATAGTGACAAAATTCAGCCACCATCTTGTTTTTATAATATATAAAATCGTTGAGATCAACAAGTGTGCCAAACTTTAGGTCAATGGCTCAACGGGAAGTGGGTCAAATTAGCATTACAAATTTTGAATCAAGGTCACGACAGTTACGAGGCTTCGAATTTTTTACGTTCAACCTGCGAAGCTTCGTTCCTCGAAGCTTCGAACAGAACACGAAGCTTCGAAAATCAATAGCCCTACTTAGAAGATCTGCATAAGCAATCATCCGACAGACATTAGAATGGAATCCGTTGGGGAAAGGAAACAAAACTGATTCATCATCATCGGGCCTAAGCTACTAAAGCAAGAAACATAAACTTTTTAATATAGCTTTATGGTGTAATGACGTTTTTGGAATGCCTAATTCCAAAGAACGACGAGGAATGGACAAACCTGGGTTTTCTTCAACACTTTCGGCTACAGCAGCAATATTCTCGGCTGTTCTTGAGGGACGTGCACGGGTTTTATTCTTCACATCACTAACTTGTTCCGACAGCTCGAATTTTTCTACTAATTTCTGTATTGCGGTCCGACAAGGTGCTTCACGACGACCCAAAAATGTTCGAGTTTTACGAACCGTCTCTACCACATTTTCACCATTTTTATAGTGAATTTTAATAATTTCAATGCGTTGTTGAATCGTGTATCGTTCCATTTTTATTAATGGCGTAGTTTCTACTTGTCAAATGTCAAAAAATGACAGCTCCAAAAGTGACATCTACGGAAATAGCGGGCTAATTAAAATAACACCTCTTATTGGAAAACCCTTTACTACAGAGCTCCCCCTCAAAGTTTACTTTGCAATGACGATAAATAAATCCGACGTCATTGTAAACGTAAATGTAACGGAAGGATCGTCTTCTGAAGACCTCAAGCCTACTTGACATTATGCTGATTCACGAGCGCTGATGTTTCAACAGCTGGAATCAGCGCACCATAATCACAGCGTCAATATCAATGCTGATAGTACATCAATGCTGTTAGCATCAGCACTTCACATTTGCTAATTTTACCAGCATCAAGGCAGCCAAACGAGCTTAACTTTTACATCAGCGCTGATCAATTAGCATAATTACTACCAGGCTGGTTATTATCCAAAAATTTCAGATATGAAAATTTTCATTCCGAATAAATAATAAGAAAATTCTCACATTATACTTCCAAGTATTTTTTACACACAATCTGAAACTCGGCTATCATATATTCGGATAGATGTGTGCCCTTGCCGTAAAAATGTTTCGATAAGTTTTAATAATATATGATGAAACTAGTTCTACTTCTGGTATTTTCTTAGTGAAGACATTGCAAACTATTCTAAATTTATATCAAACTAAATATAGGAAATAACTTGGATTTCTAAAGTATTAGGTACCTATGAAGGTATGTATATCAAAGGAATGAAAATCCTTACAACTTCCCTTTATACAAAAATACCGCGGAAAAAAACATGAAAATCTATTTGAACTCAATGCTCATCTCCAACTAGAAATTCAATGAAAGACTTACGAATTTTGGCGCAGTTCCAAATTTGACCAATTAAAAAGCACGGAAATCCGACAGGTAAACTTGTCAAAAATTACATGGATGGAAAATGAAAGCCAAAATCCCTACACGGAACACACGCGTGTCACATCATACACATTCCTTCATCATTCTTAATAATTTCGTTGCTACCTATCTAATCTACCGTTATAAATTTCGTAATGTCTTGATATCCCGCAGGAATGCCCCTTGTATTCCCTGTCACTTTAAATAATTATGAATATTTTGTCTATGTTAATTAGTTGAAAATTAAAAGCATTTTTCAACCTCTGTGAAAGTCAGGAAGTTCAAGAGTCATAATTGATCCGCCTCCAAGTTCACTTGGACAAACTCAAGTCGAGACTCGACAACTGACGAATACAGAGCCACTCGCACGTTTTAGGCCAAATCTACACCCACATCTCCTTCAATTTACTTTCAAAGTGCTTAATTTCCCTTCTAAATGAAACTGATATGTCCTATAATATGGAAACACCTTTTCTTTTTATTCCAAATGTACCCTCCCCGTTCATTACTAATGGAAAAGTTTCAATGAAGCATTTTCAGAGCCTCAAGTTTGCTGCAGTGTGCGTCATGCACAATTAGAAAATCGAAATACTTGGAATAATTCACTTTTCTGGGGTGTGGTGTAGTTACACCGCGAGTGTGAGATAATCTGTTAACTAGTGCGGAGATTAAATCGAGAAAAGCTTTTCGCGGAATGTTCTGCTTTTCTATTTATAATATCTTTAGCCATCTAGCTGCTCTTGGAAGCTCTCCAATGATATTGTTGAGCTACTATTTCACGCTAGATGTCACTACACTAAACGTTTATTTGTTGAGCTTTCTGCAGTGGCGGCACTTCGATGGCAGCGAATGAAAATTTTTTCCTTTATTTACACTGAAACTTTGAACAACGAGTAAATTTTTATAGTTTTTACAAGAGCTTAATGTAAGATACAAACAAATATTAATTTACGTATAAGCCCCAGTATGGAGTTCGAGTATTGGTCAAATTTAACCCAGTTTTGTGTGGAGAAAACGAAGTTACAGCTTTAAAAATTGCAGTTAATCGGAAGTATTTAAAAAAATATTAAGTGAACTTCTATGGTATGCGATCAGAGATAACCATACTGATGAGACCTTTTTGATCGCTTGGTCGAAAAGTTCGATTTTTCTGAATTCTCAATGCATTTTAGAAATTCATTGAAATTATTTTCAATGAATTTCAGTCTGTTGTAGACAAGAAATAAAACACCTATAAATGATTATTATTTATAATGGATATAATTCATCAATTCAACGATGCGATTGTTTCTCCGGCAGGTTGAAGGGTGCATTATCATCAAAGAAGTCCATGGGGAAAATTAATTAAATTCACTTTGTCAACAATCAAAGAAATATTAAAATTTTATAAGCATTGAGTGGAGACATACAAACTGCCATCATCTTATACTAGAAAAAATTTTACCCGTTTCACCAGTGAACTCCGTACTAGGACCGAATTCACTAACACGGAGAGTTGTGGAGTTCTGGATATGGGAGTTGTTTTGACACTCAACTCTTCACTCGAAATTCTGTAACTCGGGGAATTTGTATTGAGAATTACAATACTTTCTATTCCATTCGACAAAACTCTCGGCTGTTTTAGTTGTGGAGAAGTAAGAAGAATATTTCTCAACTGACAGTATTGTCTGTTTTTGTTGTGTTTTGTTGGTGAAGGTACCTAGGTCCCAAGGAATTTTCAAAATAAATTATGGATTCACCGCATATCCTGGATATATTTACAAAAACAACTTATGAAAATCCTTGCAATACTTTCAGAGAAATATGGATTTTTGTGTCTCAAGGTACCCGCTAAAAATTTTAAATCACGCGAAAATGCTCAATTTGGTTCTCTTGCAATACAGAAGAGATGCTATAAAAATTTTAAATAAGCACGTTAAAGCTTGTAGGTAGGATGACTCTACATTTTTGTCCCCTAATTAGATATGTAATTAATTTTACGATAAATGGTTTTGGAAATAACTCCAAAAGAAGTGAATCAGTCATTCTTAAGATAAAAAATGTCTGTTTTTTGGTACAAAAATGGACATATGTATTTTCAACTCATCATTATGAAGAACTGATAAGTCGTGGAAATTTACTTTCCATCAGCAAAATGCTCACAACAGAGTACTAATGATGTGAAACAAAAAACGGAAGAAATATATACAAAATATATGAACTGCTGTTTATAGGACCCAAGTGCAAAAAATCTTTCTTTCGGTGGTAAAAAGTCAGTTATGACGTTAAAATGATCACAAAAAATACTACACCACTCGATTACCCGCTCCTCCCTCTTTAATTTGATACCAAACATGACGTATTTTGGACAACCCCCAATGAGGGCTGGTACGACCCCCCATCCTCAAAAGCCCCTCCACTGGAAATTATTCACCTATATTACTATAAACCCTAAATTTGTAGGAAGAAACCCCAATGGTGTCCCTCTCACAGAGAATTAGGGAGATTTAATCGAGGAAAACGAAAATTCTCATCTCCCAAACTCCCCAATTCTACGTTTTACAGAGTCCGGCCCCTGGACTAGTAAAGACCTCAGTAAAATTGTTGCTTGGTATTTTACCAGCGGTAAGATTTGTAATGGAAATGTAATTTTTTACTCGAACTTCGTACTATTTACGCCTTATAAATTCGTTGAACAGATTACACTAAAAAATATTCAACAATAATAGAATGTGCTCCCCAATTCGCGAACATTTTGTCAGTAGATAATTTCTCATCATTCAGTGTAAACAGTAGGTAAAGGTTTGAGTGGATTTTACATTTTACTATAGCAGCTCGAGCACTTTTCCTTGATTAATTTATATCTGGCTAAAATTGTATTATAATTAATTAGGTAAGTACACAGGCAACGAAAGTAATGGTATAAGAAAGTACAATATGGTTTTATCTATTAAGTATTTACTTTTAAATGTCACAAGACAAAAAAGGTACGATGACGACAACAAAATAAAATTAAGTGAAATGCGTAGGTCCCGTAGACGTAGTTATTTTGTATGCAATAAAATCTGACGCACCGAAGAGTGTGTTTTAATTAATCAATCAAACATTTCTGTAGTGTCCTTGAAAAAAAAAAGTTAAAAACAAATTAAATAAATGAATAATAATTTGTATAAGAAAGGCTGCTAGTAAAAATAATTACCTTCGCCCCTGATGATTTTGGTTTCGGGCAAAAGTTCTCAAAAGAAATTCAATTAAAAACAAGTAAAAAGATAGAATTGGTTGGTCTAAAAAAAGATGGAATCGGTTGGTCTATGAATCCCCGTATGTAATTTTGTATGGTCGCTTCTCTGTGCAAGTTTAATTATTAATGTGATTTTTCGCACTAGAATGGCTCGTCGGACAGTAAAAATGATAATAATCAATTTCATAGGATTTCATATTCTGAAGAACTTTTCAGTAGTACAACAAAAACGTCTAGGATTGATGTTTTCACAGTAAGTGATTTATTGGTGGTCTAAGTGATCCGAAAAAATAAGGTCTCAGTAATCGATCCATCGTTTCGATGGAGAAGTAAAAGTGTAGAGGATCTCAGTGATTAAATACTCAACATGGTTTAGTGAATTAATGAGTTTGAGAACGATAAAGAATAGACAATCCTCTTGCTGATTTTCATAATTATTTTACAGTACCCAGGAACTTGCTTTACCTCCCCTTGGCATATATACAGGGTGTCCCGTATGTGATCATGTACCTGAAGGCTATGGATTGGTCATGCTCAGATAAGGAAAAATTTGTATGGGTTGGGAAGGGGGAATCCATAACGGTTTCCGAGACAACGGGACTTAAAGGTAATTTGGTATGTTTTTGTAGATCATTCTGTAATTTCTGAACGTTACACTCTATATTCATAATTTGGATATATTTAAGAAAAAGTCCAAAAAACACATAACTTCAATATGGAGAGGGGTATGCATTGCAAAGGCTATCAATCCAACAAAATTAAATAAATCCATTAGGATTCCCCCCAACTATACAATTTTTTGCTTGTCTAAGCTTGACCTATCCATAGCCACATACGGGATGAAAAAAAACATACAGTTAAGGTTACAAATGTCAATATAAATGTGAAATCTAAGCAAAGAAAAACAATCACAATATAAAAATGTAGAAATTGTTAACATTTATTTTTGTTCAATATATGTGATAATTTACCAATTCAGTCTTAACATAAAATTGAAAAAGTTTTGACTGATTTAAGATTCATAAGCATTTTTTATTGACACCTAACGAACACCAAAATACCATCGGCGGAGATCTTATAGCAGGGGTGGCCAAGACGTCGACCGCGGTCTACCGGTCGATCGCGTAGACGTTTTTGGTAGCCCGCGAGAGTAAAATCAATTGAACAAATGTTACAATAAATTGCCATTTTCAGATAATTGCGCCGCTTCACGTGGCGTGAGTAACGGATAACCCACCCTCGCCAACATGGTGCCAAGTCTTTGCCTCACTTACCCATCGTACGCTCTTTATTTCTCTCGATATCTCTCTCTCTCTTTATCTCCTGTATTAATAAAAAATGCGCCTTTGTGTTCTCAGTTAGTGTACTCAGCTGGTAAGAGTATTTAACTCTGACGATGGTTTTGTTACGTGGTGATAATAATAGCGACTAAAATGGGCGGGCAAGTTTGTCGAGTGCGGAAAAAGGTTACCATTATCAGAGGAGTTATTTACTTTTATGTTCAAAGATTAATGTGTTTGTTCTATTTGTAACTCAGGAGGTGTAGTACTACACAAAAAAAAACAAAAGCATTTTAAAACTACACACTCAAAATACGTCACTGACTTTCCGGTTGGAAGTAAAATCTAAAAAAAATAGAAGAACGTGAGTTAAAAACTGGCTTATATGCACACAGCAATCGGTTTTTACGAAGCCAGGCACAAAATTAAAAACAGCGACATTGGTATCGTAAAAATAAAAAAGAAATTCTTTTGTAAATCGCCGGCATTTCCCTGCCTCGGGAATTCTAAATTTTCGCCGAGCAATTGGAGAATTTACACGAGAAGTTCGAAAGAAGTTTTTAGAGCTCGGCTAGAAGTCATCAGTTTCATAGTGTTCCCTTTTAACGAAGGCATTAACATTGACAGAGGAAGAAATTATAATTGGTCCGACATATCTAAGTATTTTTCAAATTTGGACTATTCGGAAGCATGTACAGATTTTTTTAGGAAAACTTTTTGCGTTTTATTTAAAACCGTTGCTGTCGGTAGACCGCTACGATATTCTGAATTATAATGTAGACCCCGCACTTCAAAAGTTTGGCCCCCCATAGGTATGGAATCACAAACAGGATGAAGACTTTTTCAAACAACTTCAAGCATCTTTTCAGACGTGTTGCAGATTGAATAATAATCTACAGTGTTCTCTTTTAAATGGTTTAAAAAGCACTGAAATACAGTAAATAGTTTTTGATTTATAAAATAAGTTAAAGGAAGTACCGGCAAGTCATCAAAATATCTCGAAAACAGCGTGGAGTTGTACATGTGTTACAAAGACTTCAGTAGTGTTTTTCAGAAATGATGAAGCTGACTACGACTTGGAAGTATACTAAGTGTTAATAAAAACCTTATATTTATGGGTGATACCAATATAGATCTATTGGTATCCACTAATATCTCTAAAAAGTATATGGACAGCTTGAGATCGCCGGGATTCAATATTGTAAATAAGATACTTCCAATTAACGGTACTAGAATTACGAAGCCACGGATCTAAAATCAAGCAATGAGATATCACTTAACATGCACCATGCCCCTTATACTGATCACGTACTGTTAAGTATGACAGTGAATGGTATCACTTTTATGAAGAAACGAATGAAAACAAAAGTAAGGCAAAAAACAAATAACAATGGCTTCTAATCTATGGTGCAGTATAAGTTAAACATAGAATCGGATCTTAACATAGAAAGACTCATTACAATTATAAAGCAGTCAAAGAAAGTTCATACTAAATATAAAAACGTTCGTACTAGAAGTAACGAATGGATTACTGACAGTATACTCAGTGCAATGCGAAAAAGACGAGACGCCTATAACATCATGCTACATAATCCTGGCAACACGGATTGAGGGACCATTACAAGAAAATTAAGAACCAGGTAGCAAAACTAGTAACACAAACGAAAGAGGAATATATTAAGAGAAAATTACGAAAAGGCGGAAGTAATCCGCGAAAGTTTTGGAAAGGGGTAAATAACGAAATACTGAATAGGGATGGAGGAACTAGGGAACTAGGGCAATGGAGAAATATACAACAGTAATTTTGATATAGGTGGTCATTTGAATAAATGAAATCTAACTTAAACAACAAATCCCAAATAATCTATATGTGCGTAAAAACATGTTCGTGCAACCCACAGACACAGCAAAAGAATAACACATCATTAAGAATTTAAAAAAAAAAGATTCCGCACCTGGCACCGATGGCATCATGGCGAAAAACGTAAGTATCCTTGGAAGTCATCCTTTGTCCTCCAATTATCAATGGGGCATTGCTGAAAGGTGAATACCCGAACTGTTTAAAGGAGACTCTGGAATACACAAAGGAGATGACACAACAAACTCAAGTAACTATCACCAAATCTCACTCTTACCTAAGTACAATATGGAAAATCTACGAAATACTATTAGATACAAGAATAACAAAATTTATCTCTGCCAGTGGAGGATTTGATAAAAACCAATACGGATTTCAAGAGAAATGTGGTACGGATTCAGCCATAACTGAATCAATGCACATGATAAATGAATACTTAGACATGAATATGTATGTGGGTGTTGTGTTTATCGATTTACGAAAAACCTTCGATACAGTTGACCACAAGATATTGCTGGAGATCTTGGATGAACTAGGACTACATGGTAAAAATAATAATATCATCAAAAATTATTTATCACGTAAAACTGTCAGAACTAAGATAAATGAAACACTCAGTTCTTCCTTACCATTTCGCACAGGTGTACCTCAAGGTTCTATAATAGGACCAACACTATACTTGTTGTATATAACAAGCATTTCATCTGCCGGTCTCATGGAGAAGTACCATATATTTGTGGATGATAAAAATTTGATTTATTATGCAGCAAATGAGCAAGATGTGGAAAATAGACTACAAGATGATATGGTAAGATTAACAAATTGGACAAATGGTAATAAACTTTTTCTCAATGAGGATAAAACAAAATACATGGTGCTTAAACAACGAAACAAGACTGAAATCTATTCAATATTACGTTTTAACTCCAAGCAAATAGATAGTGTAACTGAGGTGAAATACCTAGGTATAAATATTGATGAGAAACTCAACTGGAGCAGACATGTCGACGAAATAGCTTCCAAAATCAACCCAATATTAGGTGTATTGTGAAGAGGCCCTAGGTTAAAGAATAATTCAGCTCTTGCAATTTACAATGCACATAATATAGCGTCGCATATTAGATATGGATTACTAGCGTGGAGTCAGTGCATTCAATTCGAAAAAATTAGAGTGCAGAGATAGATTAATAGAGCCCTAAGCATTAACCAAATGACTTACCTTGAAAAGGCTAAATTTATTCATAAAGTTGCACGTGGACTTATCAATCAAAACAAATATACGAATAGGTATACACATAAGTATACATAATCATCGGACGAGGAATATAAAAAAACTAAGAGTACAACATCCTAAAACAAACAGAATCAGAAAAGGACTTATATACACGGCGACCAAAATCTATAATGAGCTTCCTGACGTTATTAAGGCAAGCTCAAGCTTTAATGTATTCAGTTTTAAGCTAAAAGGCCTAGTTAGGGATTTACCCATTGACTGCGAGATTGATTGAATGACCTTCACATACATAAATCTACAATCTCCATTTGAATAATGAATAATATGAATAATCGGAAATTGAAAAGCGCACACAAGTAATAAAACGGGAGTAAACGACTTCCATAAAATAATAGGAAAGCTCTAAAATAAAGTCAATATTATAATATGAAGTACTCCACCTAGAGAGAAGTTTAAGCATAATATAACTATATTTGATGAGTCATGCTAGATTTGAAGGAAGTAAAAAAAACACAGTTTTATCCAAAATAGACTAGTAAAATAGTACAAAAGCTCGCCATACATTTTGCTGACCGTCTGTCTAGGAATAATAAAAACAAACAAACAAAATAGTCCCGGAATTTCACATACTCGTACATACATTACTGGGAAAGAAATAGTTATAGCCATATATAGTTTAGAGTCACATAAATATATGTACTTAAAAAAGTCTTTATATATCATATTACCAAAATAAACCTTTTCCAATTTAAGCTCTTCACCTCTTTAAATGATTTATATCGTTCCCAAATAACATTATCGAGTTAGTACCTACTATAAAACTCATGTACTAAGTATAATTTAATAATAGAAATATTATGATTGAGAACTTTCATACAAAAAAACTAATTTTTTATTCGGATCTGTAGTACAGAAAATAAAACATTGAATTTAAAAATTTTAATTTTTAAAATTAAAATAAATGTTAAAAACAACTTCATCATTAATAGACACACAGAAATCATTCTGTGAAAATATTTTTGAAAAACAGAAAAATATAATAAAACAACAATTTCTATTCAAAAATCACAGATAAAAAACTACATATGTACATATACATATAAAATATATATATTTACACATATACATATATATATTTTACAAAACAATAATAAACAGCTCTGAAACAACACTGAAGAAGACATAAAAAGGCAACATTACCTTGAGCTTGAAGGCAGATAGTAGTTATTAGGTGCTAAGTATAATCAAACAAGGTACAGATGGGTGGGTTGCATGTGTTCGTAATCAGCATTTAGAGAATACCTATACAAAAAATGAGATTACCAATTTAAATATGTAATTAAATTCTCAAAATTATTTATTAAATAAAGAGAAAAAACACATTTTAATATAGTGTGTATATGTATAAGAAAAACACTCTTTAGATAATGTTATATAGATTAGAAAGTAGGAAACTGAAAAAAAAACGGATTATTCTACACAAATACACAATAGGTGATGCAAAAATATAGAATTTATGGTCAAAGTGGGGAGTACATATTTTTTTAAACAGGCCTAAAAACACTTCTTTTCAAAAATATTAGAAACCTAGACTCTCCTCTCTAAATTAACCAAGAATGCATACTCTGGCCCAAATTAATAGATGTACTTAAAATTTTAATCAAAAATTTGTAATCAAATCCTTCTAACTTTCTCAATGTCTTGTTGGTGTTGCCTTAACCCTTTATTACTACCCGGAGTCGAAAACGACCCCAAAAATAATTCATTTATGTTTTTCTCAAAAAAAAAAAAATATTGAAAATTTTCATCGCTCATTTAGACTGGTGCCAATACTTTGTTGAAAAGAAAAAATTAATAACAGGCAAGGACCAGACAGAAAATTTTGTTAAGGTTATAATTAAGAGAAAAAACAAAAATTAAACACGAGATAAAGTGAAATTGCGAAATGGGGGTGTGTTAAGGGATTGAAAGTAGTTATTTTGCGATTTTCGGCGAAATGTGTCTTCCTAGCGGAAAATTTTCTTCACGAAAGTTATAGATAATAAAAATATCTAAAACTTTCATATAAGGGATTTTTCAACATTACCTGAAACTTTTCGAGAAAATAGCGGAAAGCCGATTTTTGAGTTTTTTATTTTTTTTTCTCTTGTAATTTACAATTGTATTTACAATTTGCGAAAAAAAAACCAAAATCTTCCACGAAAAACTTTATTGGTGTTTTTTCGATTTAAATATTCTATCTGGGCTCATTTTAACCGTTGAAATGTTTATTTTAAAATGGTCTATACATGTTGATGGTTTATTTTTGAAGAAACCACTTAAAATTGAGAAAAACCAAAAAATGACTTTTCGGATCACGAATTTTTCATTTTTTTTTTTTTATGATTTTAATTTTTTTTTTATTATTATTTACGTACATAATGGATTAAATTTCAATGACAGAATTTAGTTTAATGTAATATTACTAAAGTTGAATCAATTTAATTGAAGACAGAGGCGAAAATCATCCTGAAACTTAAATTTTTCATGACAATGCACCGTACCGTACTGAAAGTCGTAAGCTAGAGTTAAAACTCGCTGGCACCGTGTGCAATTTTATTAACGTACATTTTACTATTTTTTCACTAAATAAATAGTATAACTATGTGTAATCTGTTTTACGTATATTTGAATAAAATAATTTAAATACATAATTATTAAGTAGAACAATTAATTTATTGATATTTTTTTACGAAGGATCTTTTTTCGAGTTCCTCGATTTCAATATAAAGACTCTTTGCTAAGAGTCGATAATTTCTTCCAAATCACTTACGTCTTCAAATATTTCTTTATCTCTATTTGAACAGTTTTCATTATAATAACCAAGCCAAAGTTGCAATTGGTAATAAAATTTTCCGTTTTAGCCTTTACAATCCGTTTTGGCACCAGCCTAACTGTTTTAAAAGCGTACTAAGGATCACTGAAATTCATTCAGCGCCAGATTTTAAAAATTCGGTGCGTTTTTCTGGGAAACATAAAGTAGGAATAGCGCAATTGAAAAATTCTAGAAAAAAATTAGTAAAACCCAATACGTAAGGTGAAGGAAAAGTTTATCATTGTTTTTCGCAATTTTTATATAATATTTGTACATAGCATCTAATAGTATCTATACCAGCGTTTCTCAACCTGTGTGCCGCGAGATTTTCCGACAAATAATTAATATTGCATGTTGTTTTGTAACCTTAAATAAGTATTTAAAATTGCCTCAACGGTTTCTAAAAAAAAAAAATCGTTTTAAACATAATATTCTTACATTTTTATGTTATGTTAACCCTTGTTATGGTTGTCACTTTCACTTCAATTGCAGAAGTGCTAGACTGAAACAAATAGATTCTCGTACCAATTTTAAAAAAATGTCGTACGACGTGAAAAATTTTCGTACACTAGGTGCAACGCGTAGCTTTTTATTTTCATCTGTGCCGCAAAGAATTCTAGATATTTTAGTGTGCCGTCAATCAAAAAAGTTTGAGAAACACTGATCTATACCAAAGGTAATGTAGACACTTTTGACCAATTGTGTCACAAATATAGTGTGGCCAATGTGTGTAATTTATAGCCTTTTAAATGCTGTAGGAATAAACTCATTAATACTTTTACGTCTTTCAAACTCAAGGAACAAAGAATCTGGTGAAAAAAGACGAGCTTTTCTAAAAAAAATTGGCGTTAAGTCATCTAAGATCATATTTAGAGGAACGTTTTGAACGCAGCACTTTGCCTACTTGGCTTAAGGACAGGATTGCCGGAATAATTGAAAAGGAAAGACATGTTGAAGAGTTTTGGAAATTCCTCGTGGAAAGAGAGCAAGGTGCGCGAAAAATCAACTCGTAATGCGCGACAGATGCCAGCGATACATCTGCTCAATGCATTATAAAAAATTGCGCGTTAACTATCTTCATAAATAAAATAAAAAGCATAATTTGATGGAATATGGAATAATACTATTCTAAAGTTATTGAAACTTTCATACTTAAAAAGACTTTTGAATGTCCTAGTGAAATCGGTTAATTTCACAGTGGGGTCTTTTTCAAACCCAGGGTAGGAAAATAAGTGCTGAAACTATGGGTAATAATAAAGGGTTAAATCCATCTACCCATGTCAGTATTACTTTTATCTATTTAATATCATCGACAATATTGCTAATTCACTCGTACACGCTCGTGTATGTCAAAAAAGAAGTGTAGTGTAAATACATGTATTCGCTACAATATAATGAAGTAATTATACTATTATAATACGATGAAATGTGTTTCCTAGTACGTAATACTATCTAATGACTGTAAATTACCACGCTGTCAAAATTGAAAGGTTTTTCGCAATTATTAGACTTAAACTATGCCCGGATTTAAGTTTCAGAATTACAGAATTACAAAATATTAACCACATAAATGTAAAAATACATTGTCACCTAAAGAAAGTGGAATAGTAATCAGAAAAATAATGTAATTTTATCATAAATGTTGTTGTATGAAAACAAAAAATTAAACTTCGACTTATATTGAATTGACTATGAATATCATATAAAAGACAGTATTTTACACACGTATACGGTGTAATTTATGCTTTGCCTCCTTATTATCATTTTTAAAAGGCAATTATTCAATTCAAAATTTTTGATTAGGCACTATACGATTTAATAAGAATCTCAAAGATTTTATACATTTCATGTTTCATTCTAATGTTGTTTTCATTTATTAGGTGGCCTTTGATAAATATATCGTACCAACTTTTAACTCTCTTTAATTTATTGATACATTCAATATTCAATAGATGGCATTACTGTCAACCGTTAATATTTTAATCTAAATTAAAAAACTTTTTGTGGGTAATATCAAACAATATGTTTAGAACATAATTGTGGCAATATTACAATTAATGAGGTAAAATATAAATTATGTAGAAAACAAAAATAGCAATTTTATAAAAACTTGTAAATTTACACATTTACTTAATTTTTAGTAATATTGAAATATTCCATAACACATTTTACAAATATCATGTAAAAATACCACAGTGAAAGAAATATGACTAGCTAATACTAGTTATTTTATTTTAAATTATTTTGGCGCAGGCTGAAAACAAAAATTTCAATTTTATTTCACTTAACTGTGAGAACACTTCACAAATAGAAAATTTTACCTAATTTCAGATGAAAAAGATTTTCACTTTATTACAGTAATCTTTCATTTTGAAGGAAAGTTTGCTTTTAAGTGAATTTTGCTTCATGGGGTGTAAATTTTACTTCATAAGAAAAGAAAGAAAAGAAAATTTTACCATTGTTTGTACTTTTAGTCTACGCATTTAATCTAGTAGTAATGCAATGGCATAATAAATTGTATAATAAAGAAGTATGTACATTCTGCTGTTTTTAACAGAAGTTATTATCTGTAGACTAATATCCAAGGCAGACTACTACAGAGCATAATGAGACTTGACTAACTAATTCTACTTCAAATTGCAATCATATTTAAGTAAGTATCAAAAATTTTGTATCTTAGGAATATTTCTAAATATTTGGTACATCTCGTGGAAAATTTATACATTAAAATGTGCAATGGATATTAATTTTTAAGCTGTTATGTCACGTGATTTAAGAATACCCTTACACCTTTCTTCTCAAATAGATTAAGATTTTAAGTATTTGTTTTCTTCTTAATTTTATTACAGAATTTAACTTTTTTAAATTTATATGTGGAAGCAGAATAATATTCATTTGACAAACTAAATTCCACTTAAGTTTGTAGTCTGTCACTTGAATTTTCGAGGGGACTTTACAGTATGTCTAGGTACTAAGAAAGATTACGGAAAAAAATGTCTGTGTGTACCGCTCACTCATACAATTATGGCTAGGTATGTGTTTTAAGCAGGATTTACATTACGATGGCATGCATTTTTTACAGAAATTGTGAGGGAGATATAGTTTATTAAAATTTAAATGCTGCTGAAGCAATCACTGCAATTCCTCTCACGTACAGTCCCCTCCTGTTTTTATGGTACAAATCGCAAACTGTCACATTATCAAGTTGTCAAATTGTAAGGTGCTTGTATACGGTGCCTTTAAGTTTGCTCAATTTGTTTTGAATAGTTAAGTAAGACGGACATATTAAAAATGAGGGCGTCTTTTTAAAAGCGGTGCGAAACAATGTTCCTTGTTTCGCATCCAAGAGGAACTAAAATGGTTGGGCAAGAAGCAGCTGTGCCTGTCAAGATTGCCAGATTGGGCGATTTCTCGTCAACTGGGCTGCTTCGAACTCAACTTTGGCTTGGGCGAGGCGCCAACTATTTTTGATAGATTGCATTATTTTCGTCATGGTGCTAATCCATACGTAGTAAGTACAATAAATTGCTCAGCAGTAGTTCCTTATATGATTACCGAGTTTTTTTCTTTGTATACGTGTTCAATAAAGTTACAGTTTTTGATATAAAAAATAACTGTTTCAAAAATTCACTTCACAGCACGTGATGAGAATGGAATTATTATATCATCACCTCAAATCGCAGATAAGCAGCTGCACGGCCGTCGATCAGAAATTTCAAAACCTCAAAATGGCCGCAACTATTCGCTTGCAGTAGTATTGGTATGCTGCAGCTTAAAAAAGTGTAGCACGGAATTTTTCCACCCCCCGAATGATTTTCATCATTAAAAATTGTAGCATGCTAGCAGCGTGTGGGTTCGAGCTTATGATTATTTCTGTCCCATTCTTACCCCTGAATCACATATGGATCGTTCTACCTGTTGCTGAAAAAGGAGAAGTGAATATCGAGTGTGTGCGGCTGCGGTTCTTTTTTTATTTCGCAAAACAACAACAATGCGTGATCCATAAAATTGAACCGAATCAGATCAGAGGGATAAAAAAACGCAGCTTTTATATACCTTGTTCACATGAAGCGGAGTAGATTGGATTATAGAGCTCCGGAATGAGAATGGAACACTAGTATGCGAATTAGAACTATTCTAATCCAGTCTACTCCGCTTCATGTGAACAAGGTAAGAGAGTGCCACGCATAGGCGATAAATTGGACTACTTTTAATTGAAATTGGGCGACTTTGGGCTACCTTTTTAGAGAAATATGGCGATATGTCTAAAAAATTTCTGCCAAGCCTGGTGCCTGTGTACCTGAAAAGGTTGAAGAGTTTCGTACAGAAATAGAATAAACGATATGAAGAGATAGGAAATGTTCATAACTTCGGCGGCTGTGACGTCAAGGGAGGACAAGGTAATTTATAGATTGTACAATAAGTTTTGCAATATGGCAATACTAATGTTATTTGAGGCGATCTGACATTTCCATAGAAAAATTTGACATTTTACAATATATACGTATTCAGAACGTATTGTCACATGAACGCTGTTTGATTACTTTTTGTTGACTTGAAAATTTCATCTTGGCCAAAAAATAGAATTGTTAACATTTTCGTGCAATAATGTTTTATGATTTTCCAAATGGCCTAACTCTTCAACAGTTGGCTGATAAAATTAATTCTGTCTTTGGTGATGGAGCCCCACATAAAACCACTGTGTAAAGCTGCTTTAATGAATTCAATCGTGGCCGTACTTCGCTGGCGGATGAATTTCGTGCAGCTCGTCCAAGCTCGGTTGTGCCAGAAAACATCGATGCAGTGCACAATGAAATATCGCAAGATCGTCATGTGATTAATCGTGAGTTAGAGATGACCCTGTGACAAGTCAGAAAAGAATATTGGGAACATGGATGTGAGAAAGCTCTATTTGCGTTGTATTCCGCATAATTTGACAATTGCTCTCCCGGTTTGGATAGTAGTTTAGACTCTATAGCATTATATAAAATCAAAGTTTGGCATTTTTCCATACATATCAATATAGAGCATTTTAGAGAACGGACTCATAAACGCACACATAGATCTCTGTTTCATGGCTTGGAAAGTACTCTCGAGGGTTGTTACACATTGTGACGAATTTTGGGTATAATCGTATAAACCCGAAAATAAACAGCAGTCGACTGTATGGGTGTTTCAAGATAAGCCAAATCCAACGAAAGTTCTTCGCTTATGAAGCACTTCGAAGCAAATGGTGGCTTGTTTCTTCGGTATAAATGGACATATCGCTACTGTTGCTATGGGGAATGGTAGAACGGTCAATTGGCATACCACCATTTGTTTGTCAGAAGTCTTTAGGGAAATACAAAAAAAAAAACAAGAAGAAAAACTATTTTTTATCATGGCAATGCGAGCTCTCACACATCGGCTAAAACGACTGCATTTTTGAGCACTCAAAACGTCGAATTAATGGGTCAGCCCCCATACAGTCGTGATTTGGCAACTAATAATTTCTTTCAATCGGAGTGGAAAAAATACTTTAAAAATTGGTTTAAACTTAAGTATGTAGATCATCATAGTGAATACTTTGACAAACAATAAAGTCGTTTGCAAAACCTTAACTATTGTTGTTATTCCTCTATTGCAAAACTTATGGTACAACAACCTCAAGAAAAATCCTACCATTTCTCTCCGTACAAAGCAAAGGCTAAGCTAGCTAGAAGTGGTATCGAGATATTGTTAAAAGAAAAACATACCCAAAAAAGGTAGGTACTCATGAGAACATCAGCAGATATTAGAGTAAAATGAGGTTTACAGATGAATCATCCATTAAGCAATACTCAATATGTCGTAGCTGAACAAAACAAGGTGAAAGAATAGTGGTTAGAACAGTAAAACACCCGGCAAAGGTTTATGTATGGAGTTACTTCTGCGCTAAACCGTTTTGGACGCCTTATTATGTTTATCGGGATTATTAACCCAGAAATGATGATTCAATTGTATAAAATTGGATTGCGTCTTTATGCTAAAATAAATATTTGAGCCAGATAACGACGATTGGATTCTCCAAGAGGACAATGATTCAAAACACTGCAGTCGTTTGGTGCTTACTAGATATCCAAGAGGACAATGATTCAAAACACTGCAGTCGTTTGGTGCTTACTAGATATCGCAAGATGGCATTAATTGAATAGATTGGTCAGCACAGAGCTCTGACGCCAATCCTATTAAAAATGTTTGGTCTCTCATTACGAGGATACAAATCTAAAATATTAAATCGTGTACGTTGAATTTGGAGGGGCCTTTCCTCAGAGTACGCGAAAAACGTAATCGAAAATTGCACCCGTAGTAGTCAATATATATAATTATATAGTAATTATTTTTACAATAACTTAATATTTTCCTTACATACACAGTAAAAAATATTAGCACTAGTCCCTAAAATATAGGGAATACTCCCTAAAATTTAGGGGGGGAACCTACATTTTAAGGAATATTTCTTAATCTTATCGAAAAATACCTAAGCTTTGTGGCAACAATTTTCGCAAATTTTTTACTGTGTATACTGTATTGTTTCTTGTTAGATAAACTGTAGGTTTGCTTATTCTAATTGGATTCAGCATCTTGAGTATAAAATTAAAAATACTAAGACGATTACATTGAAATTTTTTATTTTCCTTCAAGAGTCATATGAAAGGTCTATTAAGGATGAGGTCAAGAGTTTAGTACTTACATATACCGATATGTTCATCAATTTTCCTGTTTTTTTCCCTCCACTATCAATATTAAATATGCACACATTGTATATGAGAAGCAACAATTTTGCATTCAAAAGATTTTTTTTTTTTTACAATGTAAACATATACCTATGTTGTATAATTTTACTCACCGTTACATAACCATATAATATTTTTACCACCGTTGTAAACCAAAATACATAGATAATATCATATAATTTTGTAAATTTACTATACGTTGAATGTTGCTAAATTTGTACCAACATTTATTGTTGTAAAATTACTTTTGTTTGTGGTTCTTTTTTTTTATGTACAAGGGCGAAATAGATAAATATAACTGTTTCTTGGCAAGTACTATAATTTTATGTGTTCCGAACCATTGAGATATGTAAATATATACATATACAGAATTCCAATGGAATTGTCAATGTTAACGGAATGCCTTGACCGCTGATGCGTCGGTGAGGTTTTACAATAAACTAATAATTTTTCAGTTATTATCAAGCCATTTGTTATAGTATCCAATTAAGACATATTTCATTTTGAACAATCATTTATAAAAAAAAAAAACTTTGCAGTGTAAATAAATGAAAATATCAACTATAAATTAAAAATATCACAACTTACATTTTATTATTAAATAAATATACTATACTAAAATTCAAAACTTTTTATATGTTGAAGCTACTTTGCGCAAAAATGTTAGGACTGTTATTATTATGGAAATGATTTAGGTATTGTATACAAAGTTGAAAAACTATCAACAGCAACATCAACAACAACAAAAAAAAAACACAGATTAATGATAGTTAATAATGTTTTTATTGCAATATCAACAAGATGTTTTATTCACAATGTATTACACACACAAAAACAAAAGAAACATGACTCTTTTGAGTTTTTTTTTTACTATATATATAAAATACTACATAATATTATGTAATGTATGCGTCAGCAATGAATAACCTAAAAACGGTTGCGTCTATCGAGAAAAGAATATTAATCCATGAGAGAATATAATATATTATGTAAAACATAGGAAAATGTTTTAAAATAAATATACCAAATGTTTATCTTCAAAAGAATAAAACAATTAAAATAAAAGAATGAATAACAAACACGAACATAACTAAAATCTTATTTATGTAAATTGTAAAAAATAATCATTGGCACAAGGCGCAGTCTATGTATATAAAAAGATATGATGTATAATAATAAAAATAATGCTAATAAAATAAAAAATAAAAACATAGAAAACATAGAATCGAATTATCCATATGTTTAATATAACAGAAAATAAATATTGGTAACTAAAAGAATTTTAAAATAAAAAAAAATTAAATTAAATAAAATATCCATGCAAGAAAATACATTTTTCTTTTGTGCTTCTTCAAGTTTCTTCGCTTTCCATAATACACACTGAATGTGAAGGTGATGGTATGGTTTTATGTATATGCATGAGCCATGAATTGCCAGATACGGTGCTTTTCTCTAAAATAATGTTACTCTCTCTCTCTCTCTCTCTTTCTACTTTCTATATCGATATCTTATTAAAAATATTAGCTGCGCTTTACAATAGTAATAGAGCAATAATAGTGATCACAGCTGCGATAATAGCAAGAAACGTGTATATGTCATTACTTGCAATGCCGAATGTGCAAGCTATAAGAATAGATTCGATAAGTGTTTGCCTATTATCTCGTAACATTAAAGGTTTCCCATGGACACTTGATGCAGAAGATGATGAACAGGTTGGTGTAAAATGTCTGCTTCTAAGTTCATTACTTTGGTTAATTTTTCTACTACCATTTTTATTATTATTATTATTCATTGGGTAACAATTTTTTTCTATGTTTTGGACTTTTAGCTTATATTGAGAATTTGTCAATGACATATTTTCAATGTCCTGAGATTCCTCAGTGGATTTTTGAATAAATTCATTTTCCTTAGAAAACTTATATCTCTGGCATTCTTGTGTACTACCAAAATTAAAGTCAATTAGATGAACTTCATTTTCCAGTACTTCGACACTCTCGACAGCCGCTTCGTCATCAGCATCATCATCATCACCACCAAAAGTTGTATATATGTCAATCTGATTTATAAATGGATATTGATTAGAGCAATCATAATTACAATTTTGAAGCAAAGACAATTCAAGGGTGGTAGTGTTAATTTGATGTTGCATAGAAAAATCAGATAGACTAACATGACCAGAGTCTGGATTGGATTCATCATTAGTCGAACTAATCGAATCAAATTGTGTTTCAATTGTTTTAGTATATTCATTGCTTATTAAAATGCTAATATTATTTGAAAAGTTATAAACTGTACTAATTGTATCAGTTTCAGTTTCAGTAGTAGCAACAGCAGCATCATCATCATCATTCATGCAATTTATTTTAACACTTTCAACACAATCATGCAATAATTCTGGTATGGTGTCTAATGAAGATGTCAGAGATACTAATTTGGCATGCCTACTACTACAAAATTTGTTGTTTGTTTTGTTTGAAAGAAACTTGCTTTCATTTTGAATATCTGATTTATTATAAAATTCACAAAGCTTAGATTCATTAGTTTCAACCATTTCAGTAATACTGGTAGTAGTGGTAGTATTTTGGATAGGAATAGTAGTAGTAGCAGTAGCAGCAATATTATTATTTGCAACTGTAGTAGCGATCGAAAGCATTTCATTACCTGTGGCTGTAGTACTAATAGTAGTAGTAGTAGCCGTTGATCCTGTTGTAGTAACAGGAGATTGATTTATTCCGAAAATCATAGCTAATTCCTCCGAAGAGTTGTATTGTGATGGACTGATATTATTACGACAATAATTAATAGCGCCATTGTTGCCAACAGGTGTTAAATTTAATGGTGGGGAAGGTGTTGTACTAAAAGGTGAATTACTTATATTTGGAGTGACACTAGTCGATTTCACTTCATATGAAGTTGTGCTAAATGTTTTTATTGGATCAGTGCTTAGTGTATTAAAATCACTACTTGTCGACTTAACGCAATCACTTGATGAGAACGCATGTATCGATGTAATACTAGATGATTTTTGTCGACTTGGTGTCTCACTTGATGATTTGAGACAATCACTTGATGAAAACGTACCACAGCCTACAGCTTCATCAGATGTTCGATATTCATCGGTTGATTGTTTTCGATTATTTGTACTGCTGCTGCTATTATTATTATCTAATACACTCTGTTCACATTCCTTCATGATTTTGTCAATATCTTCTTCTTCGTCGTCTTTAGTAGTAGTTGAAATCATCGAATTTTGTCCTGCAACAATAACAGAATCATTTTGGATATTTGCATAGTCACATTCAGTTTTACAAGCTGCAACACGAATATCTGTATTCAAATTATCATAATCAGGACCATCAGCGATTTTATGATCTTTTGTGTCTGCTGGTATAATTTCATCTTTAAGATCACCTAATTCATTGATTTGTCTCATACAACGTTCTGCTAATTCACCGATTTTTTCTGAACTGGGATCTAATTTTGTTAGGAGAGTAGCTACTTTTGAATTTGGTTCTTCTTCTACTTTTATGCTATTCACTTGTTGTCGTACATTGCCAACTGTAATTACAATTTCTACAAGTTCTGGTTGATGATCTTGATGATTGAGTTTCTGAGATTTAGGATCATTTTCAACAGCAGCTTGTAATTTTTTTTCACAAATTTTTGCAGCTTGTGACACTTTATTAATGTCGTCCAAATATTTTTGTTCTTTTTCTAATTTTCTTGGTAGAATTTGATGAACAGATTCTTGTTCCACTTCAATCGGTTCAGGTGGAATTGCATCGAGTAAGATTTCTTCATATCTTTTAACAGCTTGTGATACTTCATCAATTGCTCGAATATCTTTTTCGGTTTTTGGAGGTGTCGAATTTCCACTTTTCGGACTAGAACTTTTTGATAATGTTTCTTTTCTCAATTCCTTAAGTTCTCTACTCAATTTCTCACTACTCTCTTTGGCTTCTTTAGCAATTTGATTTAACATTTCTTCCATACCACTTCGACTATGATCTGGTTCAGGTGTAATACTCTTCCGAGGCAATGGAACTGGAGCTTTGTGAGTTATGCCAGTAACGGTGTTGTCCGTTGCCATTTTACTGAGAACTGTTGGTAAATTATAAACGGCCCCACCTTCGCTTGGATGTCTAAATGAAATGGGTTTTTGTTTCTGTTTTTGTTCTTCATTTTGAATACTTCGAATAAGAAATAAAGTTGACGGTACATCATCAGTATCCTTTCGAACATCTGATAAACTTCCAGATTTATTCAGAGACTTGTCGAGGTCATAATAATCAAATAAATTCCCACCGGATGGTTTAGCTGCATCACGTTGAATTAGCGAATAAATATTAGCGGATTGCGTTCGTGCAGCTCGCTTTTTCTTCATCGATGCATTTGGATATATTAAATTTGATTTTTCCAAAGCAGGTGGATCTTTACGTAAACTTCTTACAGCCATATCATCAGTTACCAAATCAGGATAATGTTGAGATGAACAACGAATTTTTTTGCTATCTTTCTCTGGTGTTACATGTAGATAATCAGTGTTAGGTGGAGGCGGTATAGGACCAATAGGTATACCAAACGGTGGCTGAGATTCACCAAGTTTATGAATAATGTTAACACGTTGTAAGTTACGATAAACAACATCATCTTTAACAATATCTGGTTCGCCTGTTTGTTCTTCATCATCATCATCATCGTCGTCATTGAATTCATCTAGTTTAGCATATTTCTCAAAATTTGTTGGTGTTGGAATATCTCGACGTTCTGCTCTGTCCAAAAGGTCTTCATCTCCAAGCTTAAGACTTTTATAGATTGCTTCTAGTTCATTTATTGCATCTTCAAGATTAGTCGTTGATTTTTTCATATCTTGTGTTATATCAATGTCGACAGCAGCACTAATACGAAATGATTTTCTTTCTGGTGGTACTGGTGGAGTTCTTGTTAATTTCATATCAATAATATTTTGACTTGGAGGATTAATAGCTTTACGTCTAGCTACATATTCATCGTATTTATTAGAAGTAGGTGTTATTGGATTTTGAACAGTTGTCGGACGTTTTTGTGTTTGATAATAGTTCGGCATTGATTTACTCTTTTTATCCCCATCTTTACTGGTGATCTTAATGTAATCCTTTTCATTATTTTTTGTTGGTTTAATGAAAAGGCTTCCCTTAACAACGTTGTCGATATCTTCTGTTGATCTATTTCTTAAAGGATTTTGATTTTTGTAAATGCTGTCAAACATCGGATTACGAATATATCTCAATTCGCCAGCTCTTGAACTTGAAACTGATCGTGGTTTAAAGCTTTTATCTTGGTTTATTTCAGATTCTCTTCCACGGCGATTAGATTGAGCTTGATCAATTCGTTTCCAAAAATCTGTTGCTGCTTGCATTTGTGGTGGTAATCCACTTTTAGTTGTTCTTATTATTGGCGGTGGACTTGTCATAGCTATCGGTGATGTTGTTGTTGCTGCTGCTGTTGTTGTTGGTGTAGTTGTTGGTTGCGGTAGTGGTGGTATTTGAGTTTGAAGTTTCTGAGATTGCCCTTGATTAAGTATGTTTATCGGCCTTCGTGATCTAGGTACAGCCTCAGCTACATATTTATAATCATTACCAAAAGGCACTAATTTTGGGACATTTTTACTTTGATCAGTTGGAACTCTTGTAATAAATCGTTTCTGTTGAATAGCAGCAGATTGCGTTGAAGATGGCCTTTGGATTTCTGATGTTTGATAATTGGTACTAGGTCCCCAAAGTTTGTCATCCGAAACACAACGACTGCTAATTGCATATATTGGAGTTGAACTCTGATCAAAAGCATATGAAATAGGGCGAAGCTCATTATTACTAACATTCAATCGCCTTTGAGGATCCCTTGGTGGGGGAGGGGGTGGTGAGCTTTTAATTTGATCTCTAGGTTTATTTCTGTTTTGCAAATGAATGTGATTATCATAGCTGATACTCCTTTTATCTTGGCTTACTTGATTTTTAATTCGTTTAATGTTGCTGTTGTTGTTGTTATTATTATTGTTATTGTTATTATTGTTGTTGTTGTTTTTGTTATACGTCAAGACTCCAGAATTGTTTGGATGAATATTATTCATAGTCATCTGATTTAGACTTGAACTTTTATTGCCATATATCAAAGGTTGCTGATTATTTTTATATCCATAGTTTGTATTTTGCGCTGGTTGAGTTTTCCATCGACCAACCTGTTGAGTTATCTGAAGCATCGGTGAATTGCCATTCTCGTCACGGCTCATTCGTTTCAAATATCGTTCATTACGTGCGGTTCGACTTTTGCGACTACCTGGAACGATGCCACCACTACCGATACTTTCATCGCTTCGATATTTCGATATCGATGAAGAATTTAATGATACCAATTCATCTTCGCTAGATGATTGGCATTGAACTAACCGAACAGTTTTTTTACGATCCCGTCGCGCACGTTTATCAATCGAATTCGTTGAAATATTTTGATCATTTGAATCGATCGTTTCGAATGGTAAAAATAATTCTTCTTTAGGACTTAGGACGATATGATCAAATCCAGCTCCGATTATCTTACTTCCGCGTCGTTTTTTATCTTTTTTTCGTGGCTTAAATGGTATAAATCCAGCCTTGCGATCTTCTTCTGAGGATGATTCTGATTCAGCATCTTTTTTTCTTCGAAAAAATCTCCCGAATGACCATTTCTTATTATTGCTTGATTCTTTTTTCGAATTCTTATCCATTCCGCAGGAGTTATTGTTGTCACTGTCGATAACCTCCTTTGGTAAAGGCAATTGTGGCCTCCAAGATGTTTGAACAGTCTGAAAAAAGATAGAAAAGATATAATGTTAAAAATTTGATGTAAAATGATGATTAAGAATAATTAAATTAAATTTTTGAGGCGGTTTCATTGTTTGCAAGAAAAGCTAAAAGATTTATTACTAATCAATATGAGGGGGAAAAAGGAAAAGAGAGAAAGAACTTAAAATAATAATAAGAGAGCTCTTCGCAAGCCATTACCCTTTACGATACCTCTTAAAGAAGATTAGGTTCACTTAGAACGCCATCATTCTACTTCTGTTCTGTCGGAAGAAGCTCACGAACCATCGGAATATTTGCTCTGCAACAGCAAGATGGAGATTGTTCTCTCTTGTCTACGCATTTCCTCTTTCAAAATATCTATGTATAGAGCCTTAGTCCTACAAAGCTCTTAGACTTCATTAACAGTCTTAATCAAGAAGGTTGTGTAGGTCGGCATTATTTAAATTTATATACCAATTAAAAAGTTTTTAAATCCGGTCGAGTAAATCTGAACATAGAGATAAATCGTGACATGGGGAACATCTCGAGTAATACCATTAATAAAAATGACGAATAAAAATGGAGCAAGGATAGAGCCTTGTAGGACACCAGCAGCTAATGGCAAAATCTATAAATCAATTTCGCTACCTATAACTAAATGTCATCAGGCTCAGCAGAATTAGATTTACAACTTACATTATTTGAAGAAGTAAAATATCAATTAAAAAAATTTGTGTCAAGGTCACAATATCCACAAATGTTAGCTACCTAAAAAATTCATATATGCATTTTTAAAAACAGCGAAATTGAGGAATTAACAACTTTAGTACCCAAGCGAATAACGTTGGGTAAACGGATGGATAGAAACCAACTTTCTCAGGAAATTTTCGCAAAAAGGTCGGTGGTAGAAGTAGTGTCAAACTATATTATAAATAGTGCCAGTGTTGACAACATATTTTTCTCTCTCCCTCTGTTTAATCACATTAACACGGTTACAGGCGATAATAAACCCAGTTTTCAAGCTTTGTTACTTTGCCTGATCATTTGTAGTTCAGTTAACAGACAATGGAAATTTGTTCGATGGATTTTTTCAGTTTACAATTTGCGGCTTCTAACTTTTTTACCATTTTGTTTAATTCACTAACAAGACACATACCAGAACTCGTATAACTCAATCTTCCATTGAAAAATTGAGTATTATTCCATAAAAGCAACAATGCACAAACTAAGAAAACTAAGTAATACAGCTAGGGGCATAGTGACGAATGAATATTATCTGTAATCAGCTTTATTCTAAAGTTGCGCTATGATACCCACAATTCAGGGTTAAGTATTGCCAACAGATATGGTAAACATTTTTTTTCACATTCGTCTATGTTTGTTGTACAAAAAGAGCAGACGAATTTTGCAATTAAAACATGCAAAAGGTTTAGCTTTGCCAAAGATTGTGTTTGAGGAAATATTTTAGTCGTTTTGATTTTAATGGTGAGTAAGTCTATTTTCTACTTATGGTGTGCAGTTTGTCGGGATAATGATAGTTTTCATATTAGTTTTCGATAAATTTTGCATGACATGTCGGAAAAAGACTTATGTTTAGTGCGGCATATTGACTCACTTCCTATAATCGTTTTTCGATTTTTCATTTAGGTAGGCTCAACGAAGAGCCGATTCAGAATACATAATTTTACATAAGAAGAAAATTCTTTGTCAAGGAAAATGACTCCAACAATTAGAGTATTTAGTATTTTACAAACTGTGAATTTTTCGGTTTTTCGGACTTGGTTGCTCAAAGAACGGGAAATCGGCATTTTGTAAAACCAATATTGTTTTCGAATTGTATGCATACAAAGGAAATTTTGGAATGTTAACCTATTTATCCAAATACTTCCAAAATCCAGGAATTGTTTTAAAGGTAAAATATATATCAGATGTTTTCAGTTTGCATTGCAGAAAAACTAGTGGGTATAGACTAGAAATCTAGATATCAATATACCCAAAAATTACTGGGCATAGCCTGATCATCGGTTCTTTTTACGTTGCGCAGCGCCATCTAGTAGTTGATAATAATATGATAATGTGTTTAATTAAGCAAAAATGTGTCTGTGCTTACCCAAAAATGCGAAAAAGAAGAAAAAGGATCAAACATTTTCCGGGAAAAGTAATAAAAAAAGGCAATTATTAAACTCCGCAGAGTTAATAAATTATTCCTTATAATTTTGTTATTTTTAAACAACCCTTCAACCACACTTTTCTTCGTTTCACACTAAATTATGAATTGAGACACCACATCCGTCAAATAACGTATATTTATCTTTTTTCGTCTAAATCTTGAATTTGTCGTATATTTACAATTAATTATTTCCGTTCAGCTTGCGTTAAAACTAATATATTTGTCACTTTCATTTCCAAATTTGTTACGCTTAAAGATCTGTGAGCTGAATTGAAATTTCGAAGTACGGCTTGTCACATCAATCCCTTTTTTATGTGTGTCAGGGGTACTTTGATATCTCGTTATGCGGAGCATCTAAATATCGATACCCCATGTCTGTCATAAGTATAAGAATGCTAGACGGTAATTATCTATATCACATTTTGTCCCTGATTTACCCTACTTGTTATTGGTATATTTAAAGCTTCAAGAAATCGATTCAGGAATTTAAAAAAAAAAATTTGAGAAAAATCGTTCGTCATTATGTGCAGGACCCCCCTACTATTCAGAAAAGCACGTAGATTTAAACATTGACTAGCTTAGCAAATAACAGTCATGATATAATATTAAGTTAAGAATTAGGCAAAGCGTGAGGCCATTATACGATACTCACAACAGGATAATAAACCGAAGAGGAAGAATGTCGAAAGGCCTATACCTACTTATGTAGATCAATTTTAAGCGAGGATTAAAAATAATATAAACTGCGACGATCTACATATTAAGACACGATTGGCAAAAACTGAAATGAGATCGATACGCATTCATTGCGCAAAACGAAATTAGCTTCATTCTATTCTATCAATCATTGAATATTGAAACCCTCCTAATTTTAGCGGTCCTTCGATCCATGCTTTCATAAAAATAACTCAAAACAAAAAAATCAAAGAAAGCAAATTTTTCAGTCGCTTTGAAATTATGTTTACATTTTTTTACATCACATAAATGACGAAATTGGGGTCAGTAAAAAAGAGTTTCTTTGTAAATCTACTTCACTTCTCTAAAACTATATTTACATAGTTATTCTAGCAGTACATATTTACCACGTTTAATATTACTTATGGAGGATCTCACTTAACATTGAGAAGCCACCAGAAAACTCTTAAAATTTAAGACAGCTTAATCCAAGTCGAGTTATGATTATTTAAACCATATGTTGATTCATAATGAGTCTGAAAGCATCGTAAAATCAAATCGAATGCTTACGGCGTACTCTAAAATTTTGAAAGTCGTTATTTAGTTCATATATATAAAATTTGAACCGAAGACGGAAAAAAGATAAGAAGATTTGATTACATATTATACATACGTTCTTCTTATCACCCATAATAAACATGTTCAATGTTTTAAGAAAATCCCTTCGACGACTGGCCAGCGAACGCGGCGGCGGAAACAAATTTAAAAGTGCCGAGCTTTATTAGAGATTAGCTCCGACAAAAATATTTAACAGACACCGTATAGTGTGAGTCAAGGTTAATTTTTTTATCTCCTAAGGAATATGAAGAAGATAATGTTTATCCAGTTTAGATGTGTGAATTATTTTTAGTACAACAAAACAAAAAAAAAATATTCTGTGGCCTTACATTCATTTTGGAGTTGTTGAGATAGTTTATCCTGCTTTCAATAAACAATCGAAAAGTGTTATTGACATTGAAAATTTGGAATCGTTTGTGAATGATTGTAGTCATATGAAATCATTTGCCAAACAACAGTTAATTGATATATTTACACGAGAAATTTGTAAATATTTAAATTTTAAATAATACGTTTCGTGAAATAATCCCTAAGGAAATATGACTTAACGTAATTCCATGCAAATTTAGTAATTATGGGCAAATTATAATTCCATAAATTGTAAAAAAAATTTATCAACGCGATATTCTCAAAACGACATTTTTCGAATTTGCTGCAGTTCTAACTCGAATACAAATCATCAAATCGACTTTAATCTTATTTTAGCGTATTTAGTATTTGTTCCCTCATTCAATGACACTCCAGTTTTTCGATTGGATAAAAAATGTCAATCTGCCATGGAAAAAACCATCAGATTTGAAGCGTAATTTGGAATTATTTTTTTTAACTCCGCCATTTTATTGGATTTTATTGGATTTTTTGTTTTCTTTTTTTTTTCACAATCCTGTGTCATTGTACAGGCATTATCTTCTAGTTTAATGACTTTTTCTATTATTTGATTTCAGGTACTCTGCAGGCCCCAATCACTGCAGCAATGGGAGAACTTTTTTTTTATTTTTGAAAGTCGGGAGAAAAAAATTTAATGGTAGTACATAATTTATATACAAATATATCCTTAAAATTTCAAAACATTCAATGCAATACTTATCTTGACAGATTTATTACGACACAACAAGAAATTTGTAATAAAGAGTGTGCACTGTAAAGATTGAAATATCGACGATGTTTAAGGAATTGTCGGTCATGGTTGATCGAATCGAACTCCTTACTGAAATCAAAGAGGAACAAAATGAACATTCGATCACTGTCAACTGCATCTGTAAAGTCGGATACAACTTTAAGCAAGGCTGATTCACAGTGCACCGTGACCTAAAACCATACTGACAACAGGGCAGTTTACGTCCTTGGTTTAAATAAGTAACAGTTTGGAAATGCATCAGTTTTTCTAAGACTTTACTCAAAATTTATCGAACGAAAATCCGCCATTTCGGAACATTTGTGACACTTGGACAAAGGAACGATAACAGCTTTTTTCCAGAACAATATGCAGATAATGTGAAGTAGTTAAACATCCATTAAATACACATGTATCATGAGCCGAGAAATAATTGGCATAATTGGCGCATCGGGATATCATCAGCTCAAGCAAATTTTTACACTATTCATGGTAATGAAAACCTCGTATAAATTAACGCATCTAAACGAAAAGGCCTCTTCGGTTTTTATCCGAACTCCACCATTAGAATCAAATTGTTGCTGTTGCATAATGAAATACTTTTTCTGTTGCACAGATGGTCGTGAACTCTGATGGGAATATACTTCCCATATAAATATCTAGGATACTCGGTAAGACAACTAGCTTTTGCGACTCTCATAAGGCAACATCATGCATTTATTGCAAAGGATCATAGTTCATTTTGTTGCAATCACGATAAGTAAACTCCTTTAACTGAGAAATAGACTCCACCTGAAAATTGTAAGTCATTTAGATGAAATCGTGGTCAAAATTATGGAGTAGACTAATTTGATTCACAAGAGAGGCACCTTTGGTGTCGGCAGTTAAAAAAAGGTCCTAGCTGAGACATTTGCTAATAAAATCTGCCAACATTATTTGCAGATTGAAAAGAACATTGACATAAGTGCATATTATTACGGGTCAGTATGTAAGATGGGTTTGAGGTGCTTTATAGTCGGTGCAACAAATAACACACACACACTGCATTGCTTGAAACTGGAATGATCACATGACTTATAATAGCCAATATAATAGCTTCCTGTGTTGCTTTCGAATGTTAAGTTGCACTTGATTCCTATCCCCAAGCATCATCCCACCGAACAAGATTCGTGCAGCAGAGGCAGCACGCTGACCAATCTAAACAGACTTTATTTGATGGAAACTATTTTGAAGCAGGGCTGAAAGTATCCGGATAATTTGCTAGTATGATAATTATAAAGAATAGTTGAAATCCCATTCCTCAAATCCCGGTAGCCGAAAACTCTCGGTCTGTACTATCCGAATACGGAAGCCAACTATCCGGATCCGGAAGCCAACAATCCGAAAAGAAAAAGAAATTTCAAATGTCACCTAAAAATAAGATAAACAGCAACATTTAACACCCCACCAAGCTCTTTTAATGGATGTTTTCCCAGTTCAATTGGAGATAGACAATTGGGAATGGTTTTAAATTGTGAGGGAGGAGTGGTTCAGAGGTGTTAAATTTTGCTATTTAACTTGTGATTAGGTTCTTCGATAACATTTCCAATTTCTCAATGAAACAATTCAATCTGGAGGAAATCTCCAACTTTCTTTGCTTAGTCTGCATCCGAATAGTTCGGCTCTGGATTTAGATAGTTCGGATCCAGTTTATCCGGCCGTATTTTAGGAATCGGATGTCTGCAGATCCAGCTATTTGCCAATTCGAATCCAATTTTCAGCTATACTTTGAAGGGGTCAATATCAATATTAAATATTAGGTACGTACATAATAATTTTTTGAAAAGAAAAGAAAAAATAAATCTCGTTGATTTCTAATCAAACTTAGTGGCCAATACCCGACCAAGATATTTTGGCGCTGAAAATAGGATATTTTGAAACGTTGATTTTTGCATTTTTCATTACTCTCAGATGATTAATTGGAAAGATTTTTTTTGTAATTCACACGTTAAATTGTCCTGAATTTCTATTCAGTTTATATTTATTCATTTTTTAAAGATGTGACTGCCATATTAGTTTTCCAGTCTGACTTTTACAAATTTCATGTTCTACATTTGCAATAAAAAGTTCGTAATATTCCATTTAAAGAGAAAAAGTTAAAAAAAAAAATTAATAATGGCTAAAAAAAATTCTCACTCCTCACTACTGTATAAATCTCATCAAAACAATATCACATTTTCAGGGATAGCAAGCACCATATTTTATATAAAAATTGAAATTATGAAACTAAAATAACAACAAAAACAAAATAAAAGTTAGCACCTCAATTTAGTTGATTTTTGTGTCAATATTTAAGAAAAATAAAAATATTCACGTAGAATTCATACCACAACCATTTCGTAGTGAAAATGGCATGCATATTCGAATACTAAAAGAATTTTTAAAAAATATTTAAATCACATAAAAAATCAAAGCATCACAGTCGGAAAACTAAAAGAAAACCACCACCACCATCACCACCCACAAAATATTCAGATTTGTTTCACACTTTGAAAATTATATTTCAAATTCCTTACATTATACAAGAAAATTCCTTCATTCGATTTTGAAGGTTTCTGACAAACCTTGTTCATTTTTACCACAGTTTTTTTTTTTTATTTTTTATGTATATAAAAAAAAAATATATTTTTAATAATTTTTATTGAACACTTTCTTCTTTTTTTATTTCTTCACATTAATCTAGGTAGATATTTATACTTTTAAAATAGGCACATAACACCTGATCTCCCTAAAATAAGACCAGGAAGAGAAATGAAGATTTCAACTAGATTCAATATGTCCACTACTAACTGATACACCACTTCAGAATTTTGTGTTACACTTTTAGAAGAGAAACATTCATTAAACCCACCGAGATAAAACTTAAAATCCGAATAACAACGACGACGACGATGATGATGATGGTGATGATGACGACGAAGATGATGTGATGGGGCACGAACGTTTATTTGGCATTTATCCAAAATATACATACAATTCGCAAACGGAACAGGAAAATTTATATTTTTTTATTTATTTATTTTTAATGAAATTCAACAGAAAAGATCAATACTCTCGTTGAAAGTAGGTAGATAATTAGAAAATATCCGTGATTTGTACTTCAGTTCATACCACCAAAATTTTATTACTTAACTGTTGACTGGCCTATAATAGAAGCACATACGAACGCGAAATAATTTCAAACTTATCTTGAATTTCTTAAAACAGTGACTGGCTAGCGCTGAGGGAATCTTTCTATATAATATTTTAGCGCTAGAAAGTCTTGAACGCGGTTTACACGATCCAGATTAAAGTATTTGTAAGACTATTTACGCATTTCACACTGCGATAGGGATGAATAGTATTTAAGCTTTAATGTGGTTGTGGCGTATAATATTATAATTATCGAGCACATTTTTGCATGTGGTTATCAGCTTGTCGAATAAATTCAAACAAACAAAAAACTTAATCTTATGCTTACTTTAAGAATTTGTTTGTTTATACTTTAAAGAGGAGAGAGAGAAGTCATTAAAATCGGTTAAATAACGAAATTTAGTGCATATGTCAAGAAACTTTGAAGCGATTATTCGTGCTGTGTTCCGCGACTGCCCTTCAGATGTTGTATTTGCACATTTTTTATGACAATTTCTGAAGTCTTTAATTGTTTTTTATGGAGATTTTATGTTTAACTAAGATTGGTCGCAATTTTTGACTTTATGTAAAAGTCAACGATTTCATTAATCAATGTTTTAGTTTGGCGGCAAAGAGCACGATATGTTGTAAGTACATTTAAACTTTACAGTTTTAACACGGTAATTGAAAACAAAAAAAAAACATTTAAACGCTTCTAGAGAACTTCGACATGAATAGTCCACCTATTTAACACATGTTTAAATTTAGAAGCCTAAATTCAAGCCAAAGCTAAAAATGCAACATGGATGGATGGATTGAAAAGAGGTTGAGTCCACCGAGGGGCAGCGGAGAGAAGGGAGAGGGGATAGGGGGGGGGCTCTGGAACCTAGTCCACACCAAGGCCATTATTCACCCTACAGACTTACGAACAATTGCTCATAGGTCCCAGCAGGAAGCTCTAACACAATTCAGAATTGGCCCCAACCCTTCCTGAATGCTTCATGTACTTTTTTCGGGAGATGTGATGCAATGAATATGTAACGCTTTCCGAAGAAAGCCGGATCCGGATAGCGACACAAGAAGTCAGTCACCGTTTCGGGTTCTTCTCCGCATCCTCTGCATATAGGATCAGCAACAAGTCTCATCATGTGTAGGTGACCCCTGAGAAAAGAGTGCTCACTGAGAATTAACAAAAAGGCAACATAATTGCAAAGCCAATCGGAAAAAAAAGAAGAACACAGAAGAAAAACAGGGCTAGGTGGAGTTCCTAGACTGTCTTACTCTTCGTTAGGTCAGTAATTAAGCTAACCATATGGGATTGGTTGCGAAAGCTGTAATAAACGATACATTATTCATCCAGCAACCCCTCTTTCCTAAGAGTCAAAAATCAAAAAGACAAAATAAACCGGTAGTTAGCAAGTTTTAGCAATGCTCTTTAATAAAAAATCTTTATTGCTAGAACTCAACAAATAGCAAGAGATGAACTGGAGCAACATTTTGTCATGGATTCCTGTCATTTAATCTTGTCAATTGTATCTACATCCCAAAAGCAGATATATGTATGTCGGTAGTTTTACGATATTTGCTGTTGGAGGGTGTATTTCCTGGAAGGTGTCACTTTTGAAAATCTTATTTTCTATAATTCTTTGACGTTCTACATGTTTTGACAGCTTTGATAAATCAAAAGAAAAATTATTGTATTTTATTTTATTTACGCTGTAAAAAATTAATTCCCTTAAAAATTAGAAATAATATTTAACAGCTCTCAAACGACAGTAGAAGCCGCCTACGAAAATTTTATTTCTGAAGTATAGCTCCGGAACGTTGGGTTCAATGCTTTCAGATTTGGTTCAAACATATACACAACTTAAAAAAAAAAGAAACATAAAGGCAAATTTAAAAAATGGAAAATTATTTTTCATCCGCGAAACTTAATTAACCCGGTAATATATGTAAATGTAAAGATCGACCTTCAAAAACACTGATTCTAAATACGTCATGAAAACTCTTAGTTTTAGATATATAGGATGCAAATCACCTTGGTATACATAACATTTCCAAGTATATATTCCCGCAGATACAGACATGCACGTGATATGAAATGAGACAAAAGTTACCCGTAAAGCAGCAACACAGAAGAAAGCTTCGGTCGGCTTTGTGCAAATCAAAAGGGGTCGACAAGAATGGAAAACTTACATAACCTAGCAGAAAATCGAACCCCGAAAGACGTTTAAGAATTTCATCAACTCCACCCGCGACCCACATCCACGACTGAGCTGTGTAACAAATAATTTCATCTCTGATCTATACACGGACGTTAAACGTAACATCCATTGTGATACAAAAAAAAAAAGTTAATATCAAACATCTATCATTCTGGGAAACGGTGGTGTGCCTACCAAGAGAGTAATCCAATTCATGTCAGGTTGAAGAAAATCAACACCAGCACCAACTCCCTCATTAGTGAGAGGGTCGTCGGTTATCACAACCATCGATTTCCTTTTAGGAAAACCCACAGGAAAGCGACGTCCAAAAAGAAGCTCTGGAACCATAACATCAAGTGGCATACGGGCCAGAGAGTTTTCCCGTTCAAGCCCACACGCCAAAGAGCAATGGTAAGAACCAGTCCAGCCGTCCTCCCGACATTCCGATGAGCGCAATCTACACAAACCCCTTTTGCCATCTACCTATATGACAAAATCCAAGAATATCAGATTAAGTAAAAGCTCAAGAGCAGCAGTTGCCATAAATCGCATGGAGCCTGTAATTCCCAGGCAAGCAAGAATTTACAGGCCAACCAGATTCCGGATAGCAGTCCCCACTTGCATCGTCGGTCAGGCCACCATATGAAGCATGGGTCTTACAATCGAGGTGTACATTCAGTGCACAACACTCCGTCTCATGCCCCATGTGCAGCCAAAGGCTCTCCTGCATAGCCGCATTAACTTTTTCCTCTACATGCATTCCCAGCATCAACTTCAAGTCAAGGTCGACACCGAAGTGCTTGACATGCAATTGTCCAAAGAGTTTTGGAACAAAGTGCCCAAGCTTCCATCTCCTGGAGAAGGTAGCAGACATGTTGTGCCTGGTAATGATCAGAGAGATGTGATCCGCTTACACTTCACATGAGAGTTCCACAGCCGATCCATCGCACGATAGTGCAGTCAACACTATTATTTCACTATGCATTACACTGAAAAGAAAATTCTTCAACATTCCTACATATGACAATTGTTATAAATCTCGGAGAAAATTCTGTTACACCTAAGTCAACCCCAACAGAAGTTCAACTTCTTTCAGCTTAACTCGAGAAAAACTAAGGACCGATCATCGACAACTAGAATGTGGAGAGAGAAATAATATCGAGACGGTTCTCATGTTATGGAACTCTAAAGATCACCATCAAAACAAAACTTTGGCTAATTAATTCCAAGGTGCAAGTAGTCTTGTTTGTAGACTTTCGTAAATAAATATATAAAATGTACACTGACTTAGAGATAATGTAAATGAGCAAAGGATGAACAATGAGCTAGATGAGATCTTCGAAGATCCCAACATTATGAACTATGTGCACGATTGAAAAACTTAAAAATATTGGATAGGTACACAAAAAGATCTAGGAAATGTGAAGAGAGAAGCTGTAGGTTGCTGATACCCACGTAATCGAGGCAGACTGTTAATCCGTGGTAGTGTAGGCATTGAAAGCTCTGCGTGAATAATTTTAGCCAATGATGGCTATAAACATTTTGAAAAATAATGGTTAACGCTGAATTACAAAAATTCGTTGGAGTAATCGGTTTTTGCTTGGTCACAATAGGTACCATCTGCAAATAACGCCAATTGACTGTGTTTTATTACTGACTTGATATCATTTATGTACAGAAGAAAGAATGTGACGCCCAGTATTGAACCTTGGGGAACTCCCAATTCCACATCTATTAAATCAGTCATTATACTATTCACTCTCGTTTTTTGTGCTCTATTACCATTGCTCAGTTTCTCTTATTTCGTATGTTTTAAGTTTGTTTAGTAAAATATCCTTATCTATAGTCTCAAATGCTCGTTTGAAATCTAGGAAAACTGCCATTATTTTCTTAACAACTCCTTTTTCCATTCAAATCTGATCCAATGTAATGCTGTTTCGCATGAATGTTTCTTTCTGAAGGCAAACTTCTACTCTATTAATAACTTGGTCTACATATTCTCCTAGCTGATCTGCTACTATTCTTTCCAGAACTTTTTCATAGCTATGCATCATATTGATTGGATTTTGAAATTCTTCACATTTTGTAGTATTGGGAATCTTTTGAATCGGAATAACGACAGTTTCTTTCCAACAAGAAAATGTTCCATTTTGAAGGCTTAGATTTATTAACTGCATTAATATAGGACCTTTTGTCTCTATGGATTGAGCAATCATATCGCAGCTCAGGCCATAGAGTATTGTTTCACTACAAAAACTGAATTTGAGTGTATCCGATGTTGCAAAATCTATTTGAAGAAATTCCACTACTGCGATAGAGATATTTATGTGTTTAATACTTTTGACAAAATACGTATTGAAGTTATGTACAATCTCACTCGGATTCATTATATCATAGTCTCCAAACAGTAATACATTCAGATCATTGCTCCCTCGATTTTTTGGTCAAGTTCCTTCATTGCCTTCCATACGTTTCTTCGGCCATCCTTTTTGTTTAATACTAGTAATTTTATGTATTTATTCTTTGCTAGAACTATCTCGATAACAATTTTGTTAAAAAAAGAATCAACTTTGAGATCATGGAAGAAACTAAAACCTACCACATCAAACACCATCGGATGAAGAGAAAATCGTTTCCCTACTAGTTACTCGTGAATTATAGATGCATTACTTGATGTTATTTAGACTGATTTAGTGAAAAGAAAAATTAATTTCAAACAACATATGGGATTTTCCAGAATTCTAGTTCAATATCAAATCAATTTCCATTTTCATCACAGACATTATGAACTACTTACAAGAAAAATTTATTAATAATGTACCACAAATGCGCATGAATGAGTGATTAATAAATGAAAAAAAAATGAAAAAAAAAGTAAAATTTCTTACGTCAAGATCACACTATAAAAACAACATAAAATTTGTTCGTTCAAATCAATATGATTTATAAAAAGTACTTTAAAACAAGATGCATCTGCAGCAACAGATTTTTAGTGCAGCTGTTAAAAGCTCTTCATGCTGATCACACCATTATTCACTATTTCTTTTTTAGGGACTTCCATCATTAATATCTTTACAAAATCATTTCAGTATCGAGCTCCGTAGAAAAGGGCTATTAAATTTTATGCTATCTATCACAGTTCTTTTACACACTTCGATGAAATGCAAATAAACTGAGTGGAAAACATAAATAACGCGCGCCACTATGTTGGTCCATATTTTGAGGGGCAAAAAACACCAGATTGTTACATAGTGCAGACAGCACTTAATGAATGTTAAAATTTCTTCTGCTTCTAGCATGTTTTATCTAAGAGCCATTGTTGTGAATCTAGAAAGAATTCACTTTTTTTTTTACTTTTGTATAGCTTCCGACACGAAAAGGTGATGACATATCCGTAGCTCTAAGAAATGTCTACACTGATGAATCTCTTAAATTCGTCATCTTCAATTTGATAAATTAGAAGGAATCTTTGAAATATTAACACAACTCAGTGGATCAGAATTAAGAAATGGGTCAGATGATAAAAATTTCGTCGGCAGGTTTTTTTTTTGTGTTCTGAAGAAAGAAAAAAACTGTTTTTCATAATTTTAAAAAAGTTGATTTTACGAAATTTTTTAAAATCATTTTTTTTATACATAGAGATTAAGAAAGAGATTAGGAAATAGATGAGAGTTTTGTGTAGGAAAGGAATGCATTTCTTATAAGAATAACGGTCCAGTAAAAATTATAGTTTCTTTATGCTACGTAGAGCTATGAAGTATAGTATAAAAAAACATATCTATCACTTTAGCAGCAAAAATGGAAAATTTTTGATTTTTGAATTTGTAAGTGGAAATTTTCACCTGCATATACTATATACGTAGGTAGAAGAATATTCAATTTTATGCCCTTCTTGCTGGAAGATGCGAGTAAAAAGATAGTTCAATGGATCTATGTATGCCTGACATTCTGCTAGGCAAGAATTACTAGAATTCGATATACAGTAAGTAGATGGCCTTCGAATTAGAAACTTTCGTAAAAAAAATTTATCTTTCCAATATAAAGAATCCTTCTCAATATTTTCAGTTTCTAAGCAAACTCATTGTGCACTAGGATATCGTTTATGTACCTAAAAAGTAAATTTTAACCTATCTTCCTTAAGTCTGTTGCTTACAGTAATTTTTTTCGACTAAGTTGAATGCTTGGTATTCAATTTCTGAACTGTATGCATTAATTGAACTTCTTTATTAATTTCTGTTTAGTGTGTTGTGTTAAAATATTTAATTTGAAAAGAAAAAAACATTTTTAAGTGAAAAGGAGAGTTTAGGCAGGTTGTCCGTTTAAGCCCAGTTTTTTGCATAATGGGTAGTAAAAAAGACATAAGCAGTGAAAAATCGAAAGTGATTTCATCTTTACTTACCAGCGGTACAATAAATCAATTAGAAATAGCCCATATAACTAATGTTTCATGTGCCACGATATCTAGGATATCAAAAAAAGTCTGGGAAAATATAGTTCCAGACACGAGCCATCGACCAAATTGGCGAGGTAAAAGAAAAACTACCTCAAGGAGCGACCGACAAATTATTTCAACAGCTTTATTACATCGCACAGCATCACATAAAGTACTACTAAAAATCTCTCACTGAGGAAGGAGTAGAGATATCAACTAGGACCTTACGTTACCGCTTGTACGAAGCAAATTTAAAATTCAGGCGTCCAGCGAAAAAATCAAAATTGACACCAAAAATGAAAAAGGTACAATTCCAGTGGGTGAAATAACATAAGAACTTTACAGTTAACAATTGGAAAAAGATAAGTTTACCAATTCGCCCGACCAACCAGTTTTTGTGCCTTTTGAAAAATCGATTGAAAATTACAATGCCGGCTAGAAGCTGTAATGGAGGAGAGTCTTTGTCCACCAGCAGTCATGATTTGGAGCTGCATATCAGCAAAGGGTCCGGGTCCTCTTCACTTTATTACGGAAACAATGCTGCAAGATCAGTACAAAATAAGTTTAGATATTGTTCTCTGATCACATATTGAATATTTGAATGCCCAGGGAATATCATATACTTTTATGCAAGATGACGATCCCTGCTATACCCCAAAAAATCTATTCAATAGGAGCTCGCGGAACATGAATTTTCATTACTTCCTTGGTGTGGGAACTCCCCGGATTTATACCCAATAGAGGACTGCTGGGCTATGTTAAAATCTTAAGTTTATAGCTTTTCAAATCCAACGGTTTAAATATCGATAAAGAGAATCGAAGATATCTTGAAAAATGACAAGGATATTAAGTCCATGATTCAGAAATACATTGAGTATGCCGGACCGTATAAAAGCGGTAGCTAATTTTAAGCGAGGAGTCACAAAATATTAATTATAAAGACACATTTTGTACGTACAAACTTTAAATAAATATAAATATTGCTAGTGCAATAGAAAAGGTCAAGTGACATCTATTAGAAGTGGGCACTTCGTGTGAAATAAGTAAATAAGTACGGACATAAAAAACTTTCGGAGAATCCTATTACAGAAAAGGACAAGCGACACCTGTAAGTACGGAAATAAACAACTTTGGGTTCGGAGTATGGAAGTTTCGAAAACGGAATCTTCATTAAGGTACTAGCGACAATTTATAGAGTATACATAAATACGGCTCTTTTCACCACCAGGAGGCGAGTCTTATTTCAGACAGTGAAGTAAACGAAATAAACTATTTGAATTGCGATAATTAGAACTGGAGTACTAACGATAACTAAAGTAGAGTTGATTTGATAATTGTTTGTGAATGCTATAAAAGTAAACAGTATGGATAAATAAAGGAAGAACTTGTGAATAATATTTGAAATATTGTGTTTGAATAACGAACAAAGGCCACGCTCGTAATAATAGTTATAAAAGTACTTCTTTTTATATCCTAGATGAAATCATAGGGTATACTAAGTTTGCAATTCCGTTTGAAACACATAGAAATAATTATGGTAGAGCAAAATGGATTGGACATCCACGCATAATATTAAAAGTTATTTTGATTTTTGTATGTCCGTCTGTCCTTGCGTCTGTGCGCACAATAACTCGAGAACGCGTTTTCTTAGAGAGATGAAATTTTGCACACGGGCTTTGAAAAACAAAAACAAGTTCGAAAATGTGAAAAATCGGGTACCTCCTTCGTGGGGTTGCTATACAAAAATTTCGTTTTTCACTAATATTTGGAGACATCCTGAGAACGTGTCACCATAGGGAGCTGAAATTTCGTAGACAGTAGGGTAGGGTGCGACCAGAAGTGCAACTTTTTGAATTGTCATCAATATGTCAAACTTTTAGGTCAAATTATATGATAATTTAAACATACAATCTTTAGGGTTTCATGTACCAATACCAAAAAACAAAAAATATATGTAAAAAATTTACTTATTTTACGTTATTAATTGATTTTAAATGTGGAAGTCGTTCAGTACTTTTTACCCCTCTTGCGGGTAAAAAGTACCACCTGTTGCAACCTGATAAGAAAGAATAAAATAGAGGAAACTATAACCGTTGTTATCGATATTTATTCATAACATCAAAAATAATCTCAACACAAACGAGCATTCTAATTTAATATGATATTCTAGCGTTATTTTAGTTGCATCACTTTAAAATGTAATTTTTATATTTACTTTTTCCAATTCAGGTTGTTATTAATATTTAAATAGGTAGCTATAACTTTCAATTTTTGTTATACCTTATACCTACCTAAAATTTGCCAACCGCGGCACTTTTTACCCCGAACGGTACAACAACATATTTTTAAATAGAAAACAATGACAACAAAACATTTATAGTTTTAAGTAGTATCAGAGTGCTCACAAAGAAAATAGCAATATAAAGGTCTTTACTATACTTAACCATGATGAGCACATTCAGCAAGAAACTAAAATGTCCGACACTATGTTCTTTTACGTTTTGCCAAATTAATAGCACTATTATTTATGTGCAATCTTACCTAATGCCTGACAGCGAATGGCTATGTGGCAAAAATTACCCCACGCCAAGTGCATTCCTTGCATGTACGTTCTTTTTCTATTGTCCTTTTATACTATGAGATATTAAAGGTTGCACTTTTTACCCGCGGTACTTTTTACCCCACCCAACCCTACTTTCATAAAAATAGTAAATATAATTTCAAAAATGGTCTAAATCTGGAGACCCCTTCTTCTTGATGTTGCCAAATAAAATTTAGGATTTTTACTGCAAAAACGATCAGTCCTAGACGTATTTATTGTACTGAAAGGTTCTTCAGAATATGAAATCCTATGAAATTGATTATAATCATTTTTACTGTCCGACAAACAACATTCTAGAAATACATATATGCGAAAAACAACTTCAACTTCAAGTATTAAGATTTGAGTGTTGAGAAGGAAGTAGGCGTATGGAAGGGTATATTTTGAGTGTATGTAATTAAAGTTATTAGGGTATAATCTGCAGAATAACAATGTGAAACAATGGTGCTGTTCGTGCTTCTTAACGTCTAAGGTCTATGTTAATCCGGGCATCATGAATTTTTCAGAGAGCACCATCGTGTAGAATGAGCTCCACCCCCACAACTCTCTTTCAACTTCAAAGATCTGTAAACTAAAAAAAATTAAATAACACATAAACTTAATGCTTGATAAACCACATCTGTGCTCCTCTTAACGGTTTAACCATTTCCCTTCTCAAAACAAGCAATTACCTCCCCTTTAGTACTAAAATAACTTTCATTTACCCCCTTACCTATATACGAAAGGTAGGCTATTTTCTTAAAAATGTTCAAGTATTTCGACACTTCCCCATTAATTTTAAGTAGTAATATTAGTTAGACATTTCCTATAGAATTGGTTATCGCAATATCTTTTTTCTAAATAAAATGTCATAAAATTTCACACAATATCCGAAAAAAAAGAGATAAAACAATACCAACAACATAATTTAATAAATTAATACCGAATAAAAATAACTTAAAATCTTTGAAAGGTAAGAACCTATTCTTCATTTAGCCAAACCTTAATTTCTATTTATCAGTCAATGATCTCTACATACTTCCACCATTAGTGCATGTACGACTTTACAAAGGTTCATGAAATTAGTGAAAATTGCGTTTATGAACTAACAACCTACACTTTATCAAAATGTCACATGTGTTCACTCACAGTTGATAGATGTTTCTTGTAACTATATAATTTCTTCTCCTCCCAAGATAAAGTGTGTATTCCCTCTTTCTCCTCTCCTCTCGATATGTTTTGTTCATTTCGCCTCTAGGGCCAAAGGCGCTCGTTAAATCTCTGAATATATTTATTTCTTTATTCCTTTCATGACCTCAATATTTTTATCACGTGCATAACATCATCATCCTACACATACATAGGCAGCAAGACAGCTGCAAGTTTTTACTATCAGAATATTCTGAAAAATTTATTCTATCCCAAAAGATAATAATAGATGACAAGACAAAGTGGAAATTCCTTTAATTATATAGTTAATAAATCATTATGAAGTAAGAGGGGGCATTTGAAATTGTAATCTCCTTAAAGTTGTATTGGTATTATACCTGTTGGACCAGAAAAAAAAAAAAAACAAAAATAAAAACTTCCATAACTCAAGTTGATTGTTAACACTTTCTAATAAATTTATAACATCGCACCGGGACCGCCGCACCGCTCCGACCCATACTTAAAGATTTCAGACCCGTTTTTAAGCGAAAGTAATTTAATCCGCATTATTTTTTGAAGAAGGTTCATATATAAAATCCTGTAACACTACACATCATTTAATCCACACATTATTTGGGCTTTAGAAAATTCATAAAAAATTCTTAAAAGCCTATTAAACGCATCATTAATTCCAAATGTTCGGCCTACCTTATTTTTGGAAGTAGGTACATATGTACGTACGTATGTACATATGTAAAATGTACATATAAAATATATCAATAATGGCTTTAGATGAATTCTATAAGTCGTCTGGAAGTATTTTCAGAAATTAATGTTGACAGGGTCTTTCAGAGATTCTCAATAAATTTCCTTCCCGACTAACCGGACCGACGACACGGACCAGATGAAACCCATCAAAATATCCAGCGATTGAGGTCTAATTTTTGGGTTGCATTCAAAAATTATTTCAACTTCAAAATATTTGGAAGAAAAACACAAAGCACTCAGAAATTGGCCTATGACTCAGTTGATAGTCATGTACCTACATTAAAACGATTCATGCAAATAGAATGAAGAAGGCGCATGAATAAATTTTTGCACAAACCCGCCTATTTCTGTTTTATCTCGTCAACAAAAATATTGTAGAATTGTGTAGGTGGTAAAATCGGTTTTCTTAATAATGAATCATTGTAGCCGAGTGTACGTTCATACAATAGTCGACAAATTAAGCAGTTTATAGACTCTAATTGCAAAAATTAAGACCCAACAATTGCTTCCCAATTTACGAACATTGTTGCCTAATCACTAAAATTGCCGGAAGTCATTGCTCCGATGACATTCATTAGTGCGCGGACCTTTGGAATGAAAGAGATATATTGTGGCGAGACATGGTTCGACAATTCTTAAATGAAACACTTAACATAAACATTATATGTAACCTATTATGATGGTCTTGACCTTAAACTACCTGTGCAGTCAGTCAGTCAAAATGGTATATAATACCTGTAGGATGTAAGACGATAAAATATATGCCAGGGCTAATTGACTTTCAATAGCTTATTTTTTATTTTCCGGAAAATTCAAGGTTTTGTTCACAGCGGGGACAAATTTTAAGTATAAACATAAGGTTTCAAGCAGATATATGTGTGTATGTATGTTTGGATGGATTTCCGGTGTAAATATAATTTTATAAAGGAAATTTTAGTAGAAGTAAGGACATGACAATCACTACGCTTCCGGTTACAAGGAACAATTTTTTTTTTAAGTAGCCAAATATTTTTTGTACATTTTACATTGTGATTTTCTTGAGATCAGGTCTATGCTGATTTTATAGCCCTTTATTTTTTTGAATGGTTCGAAAAGAAGCACAATAAATTGGCAAAATATGTTTTTCTCATTAGTTTTCATTTTTTGTACAGTAATACGTACCGGAAAGGTGTTACTTTTGAGAATGTTATTTTATGGTACTTTGAAGTTTTCTATGTTTTCTATGCTCTGTCAGATTTCACAGATAAAAAAATGGTTGCTTCATTAACACGATCGAAAAAGGTTTTTTCAATTTTAATAATTTGTTCAAGATATAAGATTTTGGATTCTCCGGTAAAACATCAAAAGTGATTTTTTTTTATTTTTGTTGTTTCATCACACAACTTATTGATTTTGGGCAACAAGTTTCAAGTCTTGGTTTGACTCATTCATCAACAGGTCCCAAATAGCGAAATTGACTGACTCGAAAAATAAAAAAATGAAAAGAAATGAAAAAAATTGAAAAAATATAAAAAAAAATGTTAACAAAGTTGGAAAAAAAATCAAATTAATTCGAACGAATTAAAATTGCGTAAGCCCACAGTGGGCTAAAAAATCATAATATTATTGATTTTCCTCCTTTGGTGAAATATGGAGAGTTTGCCTATCACTCTCAGAATTTATTCTGAGTTTATATGAGATGAGATCAGTTTGATCTCTTATCAAGCGTCTACGGCACGCAGAAACCCATCTAAGCAGAGATTCCACTTTACTACAATTATAGTAAGTCTAATACACATTTTAGCATTTTACTACCCTAGTTCGTATTAATAGAAATTAGTTACACTTTAGGAATTTAAAAAAAATTACAAAAATTAAGAAAGAACTACCCCCAACAATAGAAAAACTTTGTAAAAATATCGTACATCAGCAACGAAAGTGTCACAACACAAAAAAAATATACGAAACTGACATAAGTGTGCGTGCCAAAAGAACTCTCGAACTCTGCTAAAAAAAATGTCATAATTATTATGCAGTTCCTTGCCGAGAGATTGCGAAAAATAACCTCAGCAAATTTTAAATAAAATTTTTAGAAATGTTCTGATAAAACAAATACATAATAAAATACGATTTCTCAAATACTAAGCACTACTACTCGTTGCCGATGTACCATATACATATTCGCATTTTTCCAAGAGCAGAAAAAGGCAAGTGAATAAAATCTCTACTTATTGGTTAGCTTTGGAAGAAGTTGCTAAAATGTCTTATGCTAAGCAAAAAACTATCCAGTGAACTTCGAGATGATGAAATATGGAAATCGACAAAGATTAATAAAATGCTGTGAAATTCAAATTTGTAGATGGTAAATATAAACTCACAAACTGAAAATACAAGATGGAGAATAGAAGAATTTTAAGAATTTTCATTTTTAATGATTCTAAATCAAATCATAATCATCTCTTGTATTTATGATTTGATTTAGAATCTTTAAAAATAAAAGTTTTTAAAATTCTTCTATTCTCCATCTTTGACCGATTCTAAAAAGTGTCGGTTCGATTCCTGTCAAGGAAAAATAAAATAAAATTTAATTTACAAATTTATTTGTGCGCTTTCATCGTTACTGGTTAATGCCAGCTGAAAGCAAAACGTGGCTTAGTAGGCTAATTACAAATTAAGAAATGCAAGAGGGAAAATTTCTGTCTCGTTAGCTCAGCGGTTAGAGCAGTCGCCCGGCCAGGCGAAGGTCCCGGTTTCAAACCCCGGACGTGGCGGTTGTTTTTTCTCTTGTATTTATGATTTGATTTAGAATCTTTAAAAATAAAAGTTCTTAAAATTCTTCTATTCTCCATCTTTGACTGATTCTAACAAGTGTGGATTCGTTATCCCGTCAGGGAAAAATAAAATTAAAATATAATTTAAAAAGTGTACTTGAGAGGCTATTAGTTATGGCTATGTGCAATCAAAGTGTAATGGTACATATATTTTTAGTTTTTAAATTAAACTTCGTAATGTGTTCTGGAGTTATTTTATGTTTTCTTTTGAAAGGCACAGTATGGCAGGAAAGATATAGGGAAGGAATTAGGGACATGAGGAAAAGTGGCGGAGTTGCTGATGAGCTGTGACCATACATTTTAAGATGCAGGGTGTTTTGTGAAAAAAACAACTTTTTTTAACTCTGTTACTTCGAAACGATTGATATACCCCACAGATAACCTAATAAGAAGACAGGATACAGCCGAACAAAATTGGAAATTTTCCGTGTGTTTTTGAAAGAAACAATTAATGTCATATACTTTCGTCTTTTGCATGAATGGAGAAAAAAACTTTGCTATGTACTATTGTAGTGTGATTGAGACCGAACGACAAAATATTATTGAATCACTCAAAATCCTATCAAACTATTGATAATAATGTACTTCGGGTCACTCTACCTCACTTTTTTAAGAAAAAGATAAATTTCGCTTTGGCCAAGGTGCTGAAAGGAGATGTAAAGTTCCTCTCAAATAAAATTCTCATTTTTCCCACTTAATCTCTTCAGAGTAAAACGAATGTAAACAGAAGCACGTGCTGTTCAAATATCATAGGAATTACACCAACAAACATTGGTTATACTATAAAAAACATTGAATAATTCTCACAACATTTCACCGGTTTTCACAAAAGCGCACGAACATTTTATGAGAGTGAAACCTGAAAACTCCGGCCCTTCTCATTTATTTACGAAAATGAATCATTTGCCATTCTGTTTCGTTGCATATAATCTGCGTTTTCCCATTTTTTGTCTTTATTCTTAAAGTTTTAAAGATAGTTTGATTTTTTGTTATTTTTTTCTTTCCTTTTCTCGCCGTATATATTTCAAATGTAAAATAGTCGCCTGGAACAAATCGAATTCTTCCTAAATTAAAAAAAAAAAAAAAAAAAAAAAAAGTGATTATATCAAAAATTTCCAAAAAACGATCAAACCTTATTACACCCTCCCCTCCCTTTTTTAAACTAATATGATTTATATTTCTTTCAGCAGGGGCTATTAGCTTGCATGTAATGTAGAAAATAAACTCTTCTCTTGAAAGCACTTTATTTGGGAGCCAGTTGGAAATGAGGTTTATATATTTCTTAACAATAAATAGAACACAAATAATTTTTCTTCCTGAACTACTTTCCTCAGTTATTGACAATTTCTTCACTTGAGCGGGTTAGGTGCTCTCTTAACTCTTAAAGAAAGCTGTCCACTTCCAAATCATCCAATCAAGCACAGACCTATTATTAAATAAGGGTGAAGAGTGATGGGTGGAAGGGAGGGGGGGGGGGAGTATTTCGAGACCCGTATAATATACAAAGTCTACAGCCACCTACGGTGTATGAGCAGAGAATTTTAAATAAAATAAGTAAAAAACGAGTTTTCAAACAAAACTGAGGCCAAGTCACATGAAAAAGTAGAAAATAAACTTTTCTTCACACACAGAGGTGGACCCAGATTTTATTCGCTGACAATCACCGATATATTTCAGTATGATAAATCAGAGGTAATAAGTGATTTGATTCATGAAGAGAAAGAATATTCAAGAGAAATGTCCCAATCAAAAAATCTGAGTCCACCTCTGACATTTCTCTTGAATATTCTTTCTCTTCATGAATCAAATCACTTATTACCTCTGATTGATCATACTGAAATATATCGGTGATTGTCAGCGAATAAAATCTGAGTCCACCTCTGTGTGTGAAGAAAAGTTTATTTTATACTTTTTCATGCGACTTGGCCTCAGTATTGTTTGAAAACTCGTTTTTTACTTATTTTATTTTCTGCCTTTTTCACGTTAACTAAATTGGAAAATTCTGCATTTTTCCTGAAACAGATTTATCACTAATCATATCGATGAAAATTTGTCCAATGATTTTCCCGCTTTTCCGGGTTTTCCATGGAGTTTTCCACAAAAGCAACTTTATGCAACTCATTTCGCTCTACAACTTTGTCTTAGGTTGCAAAACGCTCAAACGCTTCCTTGGTCGGAAAAACTCCGGAAAAGCGTTTTACATGAATTTTCCTCGATTTTTTCTGCAAGTTTTCACCATTGTCGGAGAGAAAGTAATGATGCCAGTTGATAGGGAACTTGATCCTGCATAATTTAGAAAACTTTTTTACCGGAAAAGTCGGAAAATTCCGGAAAATTTTTCGGAAAAAACGGAAAACTCTGCATTTTTCATAAAACGGATTTATCACTAATCAAATTTGTACCAAATTTTCAAATGATTTTTCCCGATTTTCCGGGTTTTCCATGGAAATTTCCGGTTTGACAGATTCAATTGTCACGCGACATGAACCTGTGTACCAAATTTCAGCTCGCTGTGATGACGAAAAGTGGGTCTACGAGAGTGTCGAAAATAGTAAAGAAATAGACAAATTCGTGTACGAGTTAAAGGGAATGGCTGGCCTCAAAAATAAGTACCGAGATACTGTGGCAGTTACTGGCTTTGTAGCTGAAAATGAAAATTTCATAAAGAAATTTCGAAAAAATATTCTATTATTAGTAGACTTTAGCAATATCGACTCTCCAATAATATAGCAGTTTTAACCTAAAATAATTTTTTTATTTTAAAATGAGGTTTTTTTTTTTAATATCAGAATCAATAAATACTTATAATACGAAAATAAACGAGAAGAAAATTGATTGTAAAAATTATTAAGTGCACGCAAGATAGGATCATTAAATTATCTCAAGCAAATATACGTTCAGCGCGCGCAGCTCTAGTTAACACATGACCGTGAAATTTAATGCTCGCGTATATGTAATTGGTGACAGCTACTACATACATATATTCCTTATTAAAGGTCAACACTCAACTTTTCTATGCGAATTAAAGAACCGAAGGCAATCAAGATGATATGATAGTTCTACATAAATTTTCAAGACAACAAGTACACAAAGCCAAACTAAATCTCGTTAGAAATGCTAAGCGGAAGTGTGACTGAATTGACTGTCGTCTGTCTGTCTGTTGTATCATCACAGTAGTATTGCGAAAAATTATAGCTTTTTTTTTACCAAGAAAAAATCTAGATACTATTATAATTGACTTGGAAAATTTTATCGAATTAATGAAGAGATTTTTTATTTTTTTTTTTTTTTTTTTATTTAATTTATCATCAACAATCACATGACCGTGAAAACTGACAATTTGAATGAAAACTTTCACATCCATTTAAAATTTTCAGACCAGAAAATGTAAAAAAAAAACAATCTGTGAAAAATGCGGTGAAATACCGATAATTAAGGTATCTGTGGATAGGAAGATATAAAAAAAAAACTTGTTAATTGGAAAGCGTAATGTGATTAATGAAATTAAATCGGCCAACATTTTTCATGGAACTGTAAAACAAAACAAAATAAATCGGAAATTCCCAATTCTCGGAAAACCATATTTACATACCTATACATACATATTTCTGAAATGCAGTGACAGAAGTGTCGTTGTTATTGCCGTGCGTTGATTAACTTGTAGCTGGATTTAAAAAGGCAACACCACAAGTCTCTTTGAATTTTCCATTTGCGCAGAAACAATTCTGAGAAAATCCAATGGGAATGAACTTTTTATGACCGTTTATTTTTGATTTATGGTAGAATGTCACACAGAATGTGTAATATATTTAGCAGCAAATTGTTTTACGTAAGCTGCACAGAGGGAAGAAGAGCATATGTATAAGATATATAGTATGCCTGTACCTACAGCTACGCACCCATACATTATCTACAGCTTGGCGTAAGCAATTCGTTTAAAGTTATATGGAAAATTTACACTAATAAATGAGTTCATGTTGAAAATTATTCTGTTTTTAAATGTAAATAAAATTCTTCACATTTTTGCTCTCTAATGAACAGTTTTCAGTTTGATATGCCAAATTGGCTTTTAAGAAATCACGGTATACGAGTACATATGATCTGATCATAAACAGATTATCAATGAAACAAAAGAGAGAAAAAATAGAAATTTATTCAAATTAAAGCTGTCCCAGCGAATATTGGGCGATTAAGTCAAAAAGATTCGTTTAAGCGGAGTTTAAAGCAAATCATGATTGAATATAAATCTAGCAATCGACTAAAAGAAAAATATGTTTGATGTTTATTATTATTATTATTTCCATCAAACATTTGAGCGTGAGACCTCGCCTTAGATGATGGCATTCCGCAAGGATCAATTTTCAGGCCATTATTATTCAGTTTGTATACAAACGATTTACCTCAGATAATTAAGTAGGAGCACTTTGTTGATTTTTATGCTGATGATGTAAAAATATGCCTCAGCAATTCAATTGGATTATTTGAGAACGGCATACATCGCATCAATGAAGACTTTTACAAGCCATTTTACAGTGAATCTAGTGAATTATCTATTAATCCAGTCAAAATGTCTAGCTGTACATAGAGGTGTTGTGTTATTGATAAATTCGACCTGCCACTTGTCATAAGTAATAATTCAGTACGTGAATACTCTGAAATCTGGAGATTCACATGAAGTCGAAATTCAATTTATAAAATTGTGTTTAAACTCAAATTGCTAATATCCAATCAATTTGCACTTCATATGTATTCCAGTCGGATTAGATCTGAAGGGCGAAATGTAATTTAACCAACGATTTTTGTTGTTGTTGTAGATATTATTTAAAGTGACTTAGAAACATATGAAATGGCGCTTGCTTAATTGGTGGGGCAATACCCTTAAAAATAGAAGAAGAAAAATTACATTTGTAGCCCCCTTCCTGCGTTTCTCCTTTAAAATATATGTTTGGGGTGCGAAATTGGTAATTGTGCGGAATAAAGCATATATGAAAAATTGTGTAATCTCGAAAAGTTTTACTTTATTATATTTATAAAGTATAATTCTCTAATAGATGAGAAGGGAGATTTTCGAAATTTTCAGGACAGAAAAATTCGACCAAAAACATGCACTTAAAGCGTGATGATATTTTACCTTCTAATTTAAATATAATGATTTATAATATGTTTATATAGAAGGTGAGGCAATGGCGAACTTCTGCCTAGGCAAACTAGGCAGTTGACTAGGTGCGCAACCTTGTAAGGGGGACCCGCCAGGATCCCAAATGGTATACATGGATGACATGCAACACCGGACATTAAAAAACAAAATTACTTTATTGTTCCTGCATACAGGGGCGGGTTTACCAATAGACAGAGTGTGGCGGCAAATTTTTGTAGGTCGCAAATTCTCAATTGATGAAGTAAAAGGAAGGAAACGAGATCGAAGTCGCACTATTCGACTGAGACAGATTCAGATTCAACGTTTTCAACATCATTATTGACAGATTGATTACAGAATTACAAAAACTTGGTTCTGCTTAAAAGAACTTTTGTAAAAAGTGTGATTTTATCATGAATCTGCTTGAAATCGCAAGGCGCATAGAACTTGAAAGCCTTCCTTATTTAGAAGATTTATACGGTACTTTGGAAAACGAGTGTCTGCATCTGTGAGCTCAATTATCGGTCCACGAGTTATACAAGTACATGCTAGAAAAAGACAGGATCAATTCAATCTCTGTGAAGTACATAGATTTAGAAATAATGCCGTCTATGCACTATAGTGAGATAATCCGTTCCTTTGTAGAGAGTTCGTCGCATGTATAAAATTTCGTACTTATTTGTGATATTTCTATGTCTCCTTGTTTATTTTCTAAGGTCGATGTACGTTAAATAAATGGAAAATAATGATAACATTTTTGTTTTAGTCAATTATTTTCAATTATTTAGGGGGGGGGGGGGCGACTCTGTTAACCGCCTAGGGGCCTTGGATTTTCATATCCGCGCCTGAGGTAAGGGGTAGTTTTTAAATCTTCTTAAAGGTGAACTATTTTAGTCTTGAATTGTTTGATCCACTTTTAATATATTCTCCATTGAATGCTTTCCAAAAGGATTTTTCATCACTATTAGGCTGGTTGACAGGAAATTGGTGAGGGTTGCCCCTTTATTAAATTTTCATCTATAGATGTGCCATTTTAATTTCAAACTTAGGCATGTGGGTACTTTATGATCACTTGAATTTTGCTAATTTAATATAAAAATAAGGCATTATTTTTATCGAAAAAACCAACAAAGACCACGATTAAATTTTGTAGTTTCCTTTTGAGGGTAACACCACTCTAGGATTTTGGAAACATGTTTTTTTTTTACTTAAAAAATACTTTGGCGTCATAAAAACAATATGCAGTTGGTCCTGTAGAGAAAAAAAGAATGTTAAAAGGTTCAATTATGGATTCTGTCGCAGCGCCTCGGAGCGCGGGTTGAGCTCACCACCACTCACAAGGGTGCGCAGCGTCTTGGAGCGCACGCTGAGCTCACCACCATTCACCCAACCAAGGTACGCAAATGCTATAATAAACGCAGCGCTTTGAAGCAAGTACAGTATGGTGCAGGCATCGCAGATTAAAGGTAAAAATTAAGGATTTAAGTGCTCGTACAACTTTAAACACGTTTTTCTCGAAACTACTTTTTCAAATTGGGAGGACGGATTACTCGAACACCTTTGCATGGATCGATTTGAAATTTTGTTAGTAGATTCACAATTATATTCTCTATGGGAACACGTAGCCGTTTTTTGATTACATGTAAATTTTTGTTTTATAAACAATTTACTGCTTATTTTTTGGGCAAAAAAAAAAAGGATTGATTTCGTCAAAAGTGCACCATTTCTTCAAAATTAGATAAAAAGAAAAAGCCCTATTTGTAAAAAAACACACTTTCAAGATAGGCTCTGTCGCCGCCATTTTGTATAAAAATTATAACAATCCCTTTCTCACATACTTACTTTAATATGTGTCAAATAAACCGTCTCAATAGAAATCCTATTCCAACCAACATTAATTGTCACAGTTAGGACTTATTTTCTGCCGCAAGAGTGGTTTGCGATTACCCCTTAATCAGTCTAACTAGACGAATGTTCGTCGCGAATTGGTACAGCTGTTTTTATTTCGCGCAAGCTAATCTGAAGTGCAATCTTTTCCCTCTTTTTACATAAATTTTTCCAATATATCGCAAGATATTTTGATTGCTTGAATTATGTAATTATGCAATAATATTTTTTTTTTTTTTTTTTTTTTTTTTTTTTTTTTTTTTTTTTTTTTCGCAAAAACGGAAGACATATTGCAATATGTACAAGTCTAAATTATTTGACATTTCTTAGATTCAAAAGTCGATGTTCCTTTAAATTTACAGACAATGGAACAAAACAAAAAAAGGAAAAATCACTTGGAAAATAGCTGTAGATTACAAAATTTATTCCCTTATCAATTTTTTTTCTATTGTTCAAAAATTATCTATAAAAATAATATTTGATAAAAACTCAAGCCATCAGTGTGATCGTACACTTCATGAAAATTATCATCATGTAAAAAAAAAAACTGTAAATGGCAAAAATATTAAAAACCACAATTTCCTGTCCATGGCAGCAATATTTTTCCAACGTGCTACTAATAATAATTTACACAGTCAACGAAATGAGGAGAAACCAGATGAAAACCCATGTAATTTTGGCTTACGCTACAAGAAGATGAAGCGACCTTTAACCTCAGATCTTAAAAGTTGAACATGTACCATCCCATGCCTACCTGTTGGCTGTTATGAAAAGGAATTTTAAAACGTCTTTTCCGCTTGTCTGGTAATTGCACTTTGAACAACACTAATCGGAGACGTTATATAACCATTCTGGGAGGACTCACTATGATTATATCTCTCATAGATTTTTTTTTTATCGATTCCAATCTCTTCGCTACCCTATCTATCTACCTGAGATCTTATAGCAAACCTCACGTCACAAGTGTTTTTTGTTTTTTTTTTACCTATTTTGGTTTTGCATCAGGCATTGTAACATGATTAAGAAAAAAATTTTAAGGTCGGATTGTCTGTCATTGACTCGTTTTACTTTTTTTTTTTAATACTGTGTGCTGGTTGAGTGATGCGTCAGAATTTTAAGTATTTAATAATGATGTCTTGCTGGGCTCTAATGTATAATGATTGATTTCAATAATTGTTGTTTTCATATGTTTTTTGTACCGCCTATATTACATCATTTATTTAAAAAAAAAAAGTGCAAAAATACCTACAATTCGAACAATTTACAAATCCTGTTTTATTAAACAGTATTTAGAAATGTTCCAAGTTTGCCTTGGTAATATTCCGAAAATATGGATTCCATGGAAAAATATGGAAAAAATTAGTAGATTTTTTTTTTTTTTGTAGGGAATTTTATGAGCTTTATGGCTGTTGCATTTTTCTCAATAAAAAAAATATATCGAAAATAAACAAGTTGTTAACAAAAAAAAAAATACCCATTTTTAGAAAGTTTACGGCACTGTCGAAAAGTTCTGTGTAGAAGAGCAGGAAAACGAAACCTTATTCTTGATCGATATACATATAAGAATACGATTTCGTTTTCCTACCCAGAAACATTTTACTATTATTATTTAGGTTGGATTTTTGCTGACTTTTGTAGATATTTATACATATGTCCAAATTTTCTGGACTATAGTGGATTTTTTTACGTATCTCAAAAGGGCGGGAAGATCGGTTGCAATTTGTTGAAAAAATGATAATATATCGGAGATTTTCATAGAATAAAAAACCATAATATGGTAAACAGAGAGAATGCCAAAATATTATACGATAGCAATAAAATTAGAAGACACCGAACAGTAAAAAAATCGGTGTAAATTTATTCCGTTTGCTGGATAACATGAATTTTGAATCGATTTTGGAGTTTTAAGTTCTATACCCCGAATGGTGTAAAAATTCCCTCTATATTCGAATGATATTAATTTTGTATGAAAAACTCAAAAATGTTATCCATTCGGATAACAAAAACACCCAGCGGAGCTCTATCTAGCGGAAATATTCAAAAATATTTATTTTAAAACTCCGTTCGGTGTAACTTAACTCTAGTCTCCCAAACAGAATTGTATCTAAACTTCTGTCGGTGTAAAATGCATCAGGCTCTGTCGTGCTTTGAAAAAATTATGAAATATTGTCATCAGTAATTTCATATTTGTAGGGCAAATTGCAAGTGTCCTCAGATAGTACATTAGTTTTAATTTTTTTTACACGTAAAACATATTCGAAAATTTCTTTGGAGCGAAATTGCACAAAAGTAAAACTAAAAATACTTTAATTTTAGATCATATCCAAAACTATTTCATGCCGATGGGCCAAACAATTTTGGATATTATTTAAAATCAAAATGTTTTTGTTTCTCAATAACGCATACCTATTCGGCAATTCCTGTCTGAAGGAAACATTAAAATCAGATTAGTCCGCGGTTCGATGTAAAATTATGCAAAATAGGGGTTTCGAATACATTTTCGATCGGGATATACATATATCAGATTTCTGAAGGCGTTCTAAATATTCACCACAAATAATAATAATTATCCCATATCGGAGCTTGGTAATATTATACTCATGAGTAATAATAATTACACCGCTTTAAAGGGACAAATGTACTCCGAAAATGTATGAACCTCATTGATCACCCTTTCGGTGTACATGGAACTCCGAGTTTTATACTGTGCGGAAATGGTTGACTACAGGGGTTGGTTGACATAATCTTAATATTTCTCAGTATACACGACAAATCGAGGCACTGCCTAAGTCAATAACTGAAAACCCAATGCCCCACCAGAAAGTTCCGGCTACTCTAATGCTTCAGAATAAATGAAGGAAGAGCTTTTTTGCCAATTTCTGAGGAACTTTGAAACGAATATTAAATGTTTGATAGTAAGACCTGTGTTTCTTTTGCTAAATAATCATTAAAATTGCAGCCATAAACATAAATACTCTGATAAAAGTTTCGAGACAATGTTATAGTCAAGATAAGTAAGTCTACTGTAAATATGAAGTTAATAACAGTTTTCTCCTACTCGCTGTGACAGAGATTCGATAAGTGTAGCCAACCATACCCGGTCTCCCATATTTGGCGGTAAAATTTGTCTGCTGTAGCTTAAAATTTATAGAAAAGTGTTTTTGTGTAGAATTGTGGAAAAAAAATAATATTTATTATACATTTATCAGGTGGATTACACTAACAATCGGAATCATTCCTAGAGATTTTCAAGAAGTACATATAAGTATGTAGTCTGGAAAAGAGCGAGGCCAACAATATATTTTACTAGAAGCGATTAGTCTCCCTCCCATTGACCGTTAACCATGTTCCACGAAACTCTAGGGCAAATAAAAAAATATTAAAGCGAATATAACACTAGACGTTGGTAACATTGGAAATTTGCCCTTCAATCAAACTAAAATAATAGCCCTTGCAGCCTAAAGTTATTAAGAGTTTTGCTATGAAATAAATTCATTAAGAAATTAGACCGAGTTTGGTGTTAAATCTGCAGCTCGAGAATTGAGTGTATTGAATTGAGTGAATTTAAGTGCATATGTGAGGTCAGGTTGGCTGTTCACTTTGTCGTATACAGCAGGCAGGAAACAAGCCGTACTGATGAGTGTACGGTTCCTGCTGATATGAAACGCCGGCTTTTGAATAGAAATTTCTTTTTTTTTTTTAAGATTTTTCGTTTGTAAAAGTGTTTTTTCCACGAAAGTATAGCTTTATTGTTCCTTCAATTTTTCTTGTAAACTGCGGAAACGTATGTTGTACACCGTAGTATCCGTTTTGCAATACTTCTAGACAGGTATGCATTATGATCTGCACAGAACATATTATACCTCTATTAAACACCCACATTTTAGGGAAACTTAACAATATCAGCAGCATTTGATTGTTGTATATGAAACTGACTCCCATTTTTAATTCTAGAAAAAAATATGGAACAGCAGATTAAAGGGAAAATAACCTCGTCAATCTTCCTAAAAAGAACTGTACAATTATCAGCTTACTGCCAACCTCGGTAAAGATCTTGAAAAAAATTTATATAATACCCAGTCTATTGTATGATAAAGTAAAGGATTGTATAATAAAAGTAACAGTCACTTCTGCATATAGATCACATTAACACCTTGAGGATTATCGTAGAATAATCTACAGAGTACCCTCAATGTAACTTTCGTGAATAATGAGCAGGCATTCGACTCAATTCAGAAATTGTATTTGGAAGGCTCTGTGAAGACGATATATTCTCCAAAAAAAATAATTGAATTGATAAGGATCTATGTATGTACAAAATACTTCATGACAAAAATTTCTCAGACAGTATGACAATATGAATACCGGAGTAGGACAAAGCTGTTTGACTACGCGCCGCTTCTATCTCTTTTTTTAAAAAACAACGTATCCATCAACACAAAATCTGACGACGACATACAATTGAGGATTTTTATAATGTCTTTACAGACATTCGATTATGATGATGATCTCTGTTTGCTTACTCATCGACACCAGAGCTTCAACACATGATTCAAAATTTTGCAGCAAGAAATTCAGCTAACCTAAAATTGAAGTCCGACAAAAACCAAGGAAATGTGAATGAACACCAGCAACATCTCCTGGATTGACAATGAGAAAAATAAACAGATTAGAAGTTGTTGAGAAAAAGATATCGGCCCTGTATAAACAAATCAAGAAGCTCTTTTTCTCAATTAACTCAAATATGAAACTCAAGAGAGAGATATCAAACAAAACAAAACGGTTATTATTAAACTTCAAAGTTAAAGCAGTTTTACTATATGGTTATGAAATGTGAACGACGCTTGATCTATGAGGAAATTATAAGAAGGCAAATTAAAGGAGTGTTAGCAATCCCTGGATTGGAATCTTCAAAGGAGTCGGCGCATCGAGAGACCAAGCGCCATATGGAGAAGAACTATACTAAAAGAAGTCGAAACTTTTGTATTATCCTGGAATAAATTGAAAGCTGTCGCGTCGCACAAAACAGAATCTATGAGATAGTAACCATTTCCGCCTTAATTCCATATATCAAAGAACCTGTAATGATATTTTTTACCAAACTAACAAAATACAATACGGGGAAAGCATGATTAAGTCATATTCAACCTCATGCAAAAAGCCCTTTTAAACAAAAAAAAAAAAGCCCGTATAAACAAAGGCTTTAGCATGAACCCCAACAAAACGTTTGATCTTTCCCTTCGCGAGAACGACAGCACTTTCACTAACTTTCTTAATAACATGGAATATTTTCAGACGAATTCAAATTTCCGGGGGTTCCTCTAGATAAGAAACTTACTTGGAATTCGCATCTATCCAGAGTGACGAAAAGAGTGGTAGGATTTCTCTAGACGTGTCGTCGCTTCTTTAGCAGAAAATGGGGTCTGAACTCAAAAATGATATACTGGACGTACACCAAGGTTATTAGACCCATCGCATGGTGGCCAAAAACTAATCAAGAGAAAACCGAGGCTCAGCTTAGAAAAACCTAGTGGCTTGCATGTCTAGGAATAACTGGTGACATGAGGACCTGTCCTACAGCACACAAGGAAGCCTTATTAAATCTTCCACCCCTCCATTTGCAGGTGAAAAAAGCAGCGATGTTCAGTGCTATCAGATAGCAAAATGAGAAAAAGTCAAATCCAAGGGATCTGGTTGGTCATTTAAGTACTATCTTAAAACAAATATGCTTCGAATAACGACAATATCTGACAACCAAGGTGGATTCTGTAAAACCAATCAACATGGTCTTGAGAAACCGACAACAATGACATTTCCTAAGCCGTCCTTCCAACAAGGATTCATTGTGTGATATACAGATGGTTCCAAAACGAACAGTGGAGTCGGACTGGCCGTAAGCGGCCCTAAATGCCATATATCAAAAGCTCTGGGCTCTACCCCTACCGTATCCCAAGCCAAGGTATTGGCCATAGAAGATTGCGCTAATACCTGCAGTAGAAGAGCCATAAATGGCTCAACCATTAATATCCTCTCGGACAGTCAAGCCGCTCTCAAGACCTTAAAGTCCTACACCATTAAGTCAAGGATAGTCTGAGCGTGTTTGAAAACCCTTAAAAATTTATCAAGGAAAAATATAGTTATCCTTATATGGGTGCCTAGATATTAGGGCCATAAAGGTAATGAAATTGCTTATTGACACCTTTGACGCAAAAATAAAAGAACTCCTACTCCTTAGGAGAACAGAGCTCAAAATTATTACAGAGCTCTTTTCAGGATCAAGATCGGCTTTGCCGAGATTTCATTCTATCGCTTTTGTCAGCATGCTCATGAAACCTCGGAGCACCGGCTCTGCAACTACGAAGCATTGCCTAGGCGGAGATTACTGCACTACGTGTGGATCCTAGGTCCAAAAATGGTAGGTACTAGACTTTATTAACAGTCTAAGCCTAAGAAGGGAGTAAATCGAATGGGGATTCACAATAGATCTTTCAGATCGCAGTGAATGCGAAGCCAACGCCTTTAAACCCCTCCATAAATCTAAATCTAAACTAACAAAATAAATAATAACTACAAAAATAAACCTGCAATGAATTATTTAACATAACGGCAGTAATTTGATAGTAAGAAATGGTTACAATTGATTGCACATTTACCCGACATTATTCACTAGAACAGTATAACAGTAACACAATAATAATTTCCTTATTAAATATGCTCTCTTACTCTACTTTATATCGTTAAAAGAAAGTGCGTGTATGAGTTCGAATAGAGAATTGAAACCAAATCGAAAGATTTTCTAAAACTCTCCAATGCAATATAGTAATGGAAAATGAAAATAATTCTAATTCTATAGCGCTCCTCAACAAGGTTATACAACGATCTTAATCGTACTGACAACTTATAAGATACCGCCGCATATATCTAGGTAGGTATAGCTCTCTATATATCTAAAAATAAAACGTGTGTGGAGTGTGTGTAATGAATGCATTTCAATGCATATCCAGATTTTAAATGTGCAACAAACAACTAAGTAATGTCGGTAATAATATATTATGTAGTACGATACAAATGCATATAAGAATACATCTATAATAAATGTGTACAACAACACATTACACATACTATATACGCACGGACAAGGTAGAATGAAACGTTCTAATTTTTTTAATTTTTTTTTCTCTTTCTTTACAATTCTCACCTGTATCAAGTACATTTTGATGGATAGATGAATTAATCTGTGATGCTCCTCATTAAAAACAAAATCCTCTCAAGGTATTGTTGCTTAATCTGTTTTTTAGTTTTTCTTTTTCGTTCTCACAAAATTTCACGAATTTATTTTAATTTTATAAAAATTTATATTATCTTTTAAACAATCCACTTGCGCTAAAGAGAAAAATCAAGTCAAATAATAATTTTTTTTTTTTTAGTGTATTAGATAATTTTCAGTACATCTAGGAAATGCCACTGACTTGATTATACTTAATTCCCACATAAAAAAAATTTTGTTTCCATAAATAAATAATTTTTCACTTCATGATTTTTCGTGAAAGTTAAATTCACTGTCACGTTCAAAACAAACAAACAAACAGGAATAAAACAGAGTTAACGACCCTGCGCACGGTCGGATGAGGACAAAAACATTATTCAAATTATAATCACATTATAATTAGACATGTCTCCGATATAAAAACGAATACAATATTATTTCCTCGTGTATAAGAATAGAACATGAATTTATTTATAATTTTTTTTTTTTTTTTTTTACAAAGATACTTCCGAGCTGTAAAAGATCTTTCCCCCTTTTGTATTCTTCAATTGACACATAAAACGATTTCTAAAGCGTCTTAATGAACCGTTCAAATAACAAATTAGCATCAAATTATCCAAATAATTAAGGATTGTGTCCAAAAACAACACATACGCGATTTCACTGAATTAAATCGATTGGATAAAGTCTTTTTTCTTTTTCGTTTTTTTTTTTTTAAGTATAACCAAAACGTTTTCTTTCACTCCGTTCACTTTGGAGATCTATACGACAATGCAATGTGAGCTCAACCTTAATACAATCCATACTAACCATATCAAGCCAGCAAGCAAGCAAGCAGCCAAAGCAAAGCAAGGCAAGCCAAGTGAGTATAATTATTAGTGACTGACTCAAGAGCTCATTATGTTGCCGGCAGCGCGGCGGCGCAATAGTAACTAAAATGTTCACCTATGATGTCTGATCATCATATGAACGGGGGTATAGGAGAGGAAGTTTGTTGCTAGAATACGTCTCCAACCAAATAATAACTAAAATGTTTCGAAACTTTGTGTGAAATCATAGTAGACATCATAGGCACACAACACATAATAAGTTGCAGTCTCTGTTGTTGGAAAGAGAATACTTACTGTGTCGCACCGAGACGATTGCAGCATAATACCAAAACATACGTCGTGGTTGGTGCGATGTATGACGGGACATTACAATTTGTGGTAAATTAAAATAGGTGAGTCCAACGGCCGCTGCGTGTATCGATCGCCATACACAAAAAAAAAATGAATATCGGAAGACGAAGCTTTAATAGCAATAGAGAAAAGACTTAAATAAAGCAGCCAAACATAGGTCGAATGCATTCTCTTGTTTTGAAATTATGGTGATATTACAACCACGCATAATGGAAAACGTAGAGACTATGTAGAGGAGGCTTCTGGTTTTGTTGTGTCACATTATGAGATGGAAATTGAATGCAGTTGTTGGGTCTTGGTTCCAATTTTTTTTTTTTTTTTTTGTTTTTGTCGTTTCTTTTTTCTTTTTCTTGAACGAACATATACTCGTATATGAAAGGTAATTTGAATGCGCTGCTTATAATATATGCATTCGATCAAAATGCAGTGATGTTTTTGTTTATATCAGAAACTAAAGTTTTTTTTTTTATTTTTTATTTTTATTAAAATTGATGCACTTAGGAGGAGTATAACTATAGACGCACTTAACTTTTAACGTATACAACGCTCTCGATAAAGAGAATAATGAATTGCATTATATGATGTGAGAGAGAATTGAGAAACATTATTAACTTTCAAAAAATACAACAAATTAATTTCATTGGAATTAAGCAATAACTAGGATCCCTTATTTTTGAATAAGCTCAAAAAATCGATGTGGCATGCTCTAAACTAAGGTTTTTAAAATATTTTTATAATGGACTCTCACGCTTCAATCACAGTTACTTGTCAATTTCATAACATTTTGGTACTGCTAGTTTTCCGTATAAAGTCAACATGAAATAATTTCTGTAATGTTTTGATACTGGGAGTAGGCTAACATTAATATTTTGGGCTTGCAGAGGATCTCGTGGCTACTGTGCACCAAAGCGTTATCTTGTTGAAAATCCACACTTTCTTACTATTTCTTCGTATGTGGAATTAAATTAATCCCAAACGGTGTGGTATACTCCGCAGAAATCATACCCGTAGTTGGTAAGGCCAACTCGAACGCACCGTCAAGGTAAAATTGTCCCCAAAACCATTAGTGTTAGCGCCACCAAAATTTCTTTTTGAAAAACAACGGTGCTCTTTCCGCGGATCCTCCAATATGATCTGAATTAATTAATTTAGATTGTGGATGGATTTAGCTCATATTGGAGAATCGGCGGAAAGAGCATTGATAAAAATATTTTAAAAACTTTTATTGAGGGACAATCCGATCGTTTTGTTTTAGCTTATTGACAAAAAAAGAAGGTCCTAGTTATTACTTAATTCCAATGAAATTAACTTTTTATATATTTGAGCAATTCACCTCTTCATTTTAAGCCACCTTTTAATTTGCGTCTATAATTATGCACCACTAATAAAAAATAAACTGAAATATAACGGTACTTAAGAAAAACTAAATTATTTTATTTTCTATTGAAAACCATTTCAATTGTCTTTCACATCATATAATCCAATTCATTATTATCTTTATCGCTTGCGTTGTATACGTTAAAAATTAAGTGCGTCTATAGTTATACTCCTCAGTGTATGTGGGTGTTATTTATCACTTTTCTCTATGGAAATTATCCTTTCTACTACAGCACACTAAGAGCTTAATTAAAATCAAAACTACGATTTTAAGAACCGGATAGAGCATATCTCAGATTTTGATCAAACTTTTGCATAATGGTACTTTGGTATTGTCATGAAAGCGAAAATAAAGGTAAATATTTAACGATAGTCAGAGCAAACTATTGGCCAAAACAAGAACTTACAGAATGACATGATGAGATGTTTGGGCTAGTTTCATTAAGTCAATAATTTCAGAGTTATTCCACAGAAAATCAATGTTGTTGTAAATTTGTGCTTTGATCATCTCCAATTTTGATGAAATTTCACAGGTAGGTTGATTTTAATACTAGGTTTACGGGACGCGTCATTTTGACGCTTTTCGATTGTCATTTAAAAATTATAAAAAAGAACCCCTTCGGATTTTTCTTTTAATTTTTGTATTGACTCAATAAAAGTCAATACAAGGGAATTATATATGCATTCAGGTTTATTTGTTTTAGAAGTTTTGAAATATTAAAGTTCTCTATATTTTATACCAATTTCTATGGATGTACGTCAATTTGACGCAATAGTAAGACAAGAACAAGCGAGCGTGAAATATGTAAACAAGATACATACATAAATGTCCACACCCTGTAATAAGAGGCGTCTTACAGTGCTCTGCAGTTTTTGAGATACCTGAGACGGTTTGACATTTTGCTATTATCTGAGATGAATCCCACCTTGATAGGGTGTATATCAAGAAAGTTACAGGGTATAAAGTGAAAGAAGTGAAAAAAGTAAGTACTAAAAATCCACGACGCGTCTCCCCCCCCCCCCCCCACACCCTTCACCTTATAGTTTTTTACTCGTCTTCACCTCAGCTATCAAACCCTTGAGCTATGCGCACCAATTATGAAACACCCTGTATATATAGGTATATAATATATTTTATGCAAGTATCTTATCTTTTCATTTTAAGGCTGAATAAATTTGGAACCATTTTGTTCAACCTATTTATTTTCCACAATTTTTACGATATTGATTTGAAACCTTCGACAAAATATTAGAAACTCTTCAGTTCAAATGCTGTCGGGCTTAGATTTTTGAAAAAGGTGTTTCAAAAACCTCAAAAAACTGTGTTATTTTCCTCTTGGACCTAGAACCTTTTCATGTACACATCAATTTTTATTATTTTTCGTACACAGGTTTTCCAAACATATTTGTAAATGCTACCGGAGCTGTTTTTCCAAATTTGTTAGTATTTTTCATGTTATAATAACTTTTATAACATTAAGACCCCTTTAACTTAAATAAAATTTATTACTAAACATTTACTTTAACACGAGAATGAAGATTGAGGTAACTCAGGTAATTCAGGAACCGAAAAACCGGACAAAGCCGGTAAGTAGTTCGATAAATAAAAAGGATGGAGTATGCCAATGGATTCTTTAAAGTGTTCTGATCATATTTTTGTTGAGAAGTCACTCCTAAAATCACTCCTCCCCCCTCAAATTTACCTTTACAAATTTTTGTTTGTATTCCTTGAGCTCTGCTTAAATCCACTTTTTTAACACGTACATATGTATGTATATTCATTTCTTACGTTTTTGGTTTAAATAGGAAAGCTAATACAAATGTTTGAAAAAAAATTCTACGGTATGAAACTGCCAACAATTCAACATTTCGAAAATTAGCAAAACTCTTTTTCGAAAAATATTTAGTATATTGTCACATCACGAAACTTTTACGGCAGCAGAAAACATAGTTTAATGGCTAACAGTGTTCATCAACGCTAAGAAATATGAAAATGAAGCAAAAATTGTTTTTCTGAATACAATGCACAGTGGTCATCAGCGGAGACAATCAACTCCTAAAACCAAATCTGTCAAAGCACTTAGCAATCAGCATAATAATAGAAAATCGATTATCAATTATTATTATCGTCCTATCCCACCTCACCAATGGTAAGGTTATAATAGCAAACAAAAGTAATTTGGAAAAAACTAGAAACCATTCTAAATCAGCATTCTGGTGACCGCAAGGACAACGATTGGAAATGTGATCGGGAAATTCATCACCAGTTATAGGAAGAATGCATACACCAGAAAGACTTTACACTCTGGAAGATGAATAAAGTAAGTTTGTATTTAATGATAAAAGTCTACAACAATTTGCAGCTGCTAACCAGAAACATGTCTAAGCAATTCCAATATTTCAAGAACATACAAGAGTGCTTTCTTTCTTGTAATTTTTAAAGATACCAATTGCATTTGAATTAACAAAAACCAATGAATCAATTACCAACGTAAGAGTTCTCTTTCAATAAATATGAGGAAAATATAGATGAAGAGCTTCAAAAATTTATAAGAAAGCAAAAGGTTCTAATCAACGCCTTCAATAGTTTTCTTCAGGGTATCGAATCCATGAAACGAAAAAAAAACCAATCGATAGACCTTACGATCTGAAAATTAAGAACATAGACAACAATTAATGAAAGATATCGCAAAACAATCAGACCATTTCGTACTCACAAAACGCTTAAATTTTTCATAGAAACAAAACAAACAAAAATGTGTTCATAGAGTTTTCATTATTAAATAAACCCAGAACCTAGAAAATGTTATCAAATTGCAAATAACCATAGGCCACAGATGAAATTTTCGAAAATTGTCATATCAACTTGATGCTAATTATTTAAAATGAAAGAAATTTGTTCTTTGCTTAATATGTCGACATTATCATGAGCACAGAACTTCATATTGGATAGCTTCTCAAGATTTCTAACTCTAATCACTAGTGAAAGAATATGTAGTTTCGTTGAGCTCAGCAGCTGGAAGTCCATCCGTATGAAGATGATTATTGTGAGAATCATATATTGTGATTTGGACGCATTCGAATTTATTTTTATTGTTTACTGACCATTGTGTATATTTTTAAGATAGTTATTTGCGCGATATTATTTCCTCAATATTCTTCCTCAATAAAAACGAAATAAAAGAGGTCCAACTACTGATCTCTGAGGAACCCCACAATAGAGCTGTATAAGGCTGGATAGTTCGGGATTAGTTGAACCACAAAGATAAAAAAAGTCAATATCCAATAGCCAAATATCCAAAAGGTTATGGTGAATAATAATTCTGAATGCCTTAGAGCGAAAGGATGATAATATGATTCTTGCCAAGTGCCAATCGTAAATTATTTGGTCCTTTAATAGAGCTCACAGTTATGGTAAGGACGCAAGTTAATCTGCTGCAGATAGGTACTCCTGAATCTGTGCAGCAATAAAATTTTCCATTAGATACCCCTGTTCCATTTAATCGTATCGCGTAAATAGCCCTTATTAATTCACTTGCATCTGCACAACTCAAAGAAAAACTTATCCCTTATTCAGTTAATGGATAAGAGCGGTAAAAGAGATCTGCTTGATTTTGCGGAACTGGTGTATTGAATTTGTAGGAAGAGCTAACGTCCTTCCTACTAACATATAGTGGACTGCATACACTTTCGTTTCAGCGGAGAACATGACTGTCATAAAAAAAAAATCTCATAAAATATTTCGCAAAAAAATATTTTAAAATAAAATCTCAAACCACGGTATAGTCATCAGAAACTGTTGTCTTAACTAGTGGCTCACAAGTGTATCTCTATATTTCTTATATCCCTAGGCAACTAGCCTGTCCTGTTCAGTCAAATTTGGTAAAAAGAACGAAAACAACATAATGATAAAGTAAGCAGAAAAACGAAACGAAATATTAGCTGTGTTCTTTTGTGTACCTTGAGAAAACAAATTGTTCTTTCGATTGAAGCGAACTATTTGTATTGTACGCTTCATTTAAATCTTTCTATGAACATGTATGAGGCGTTCTTTTGAACATAAAAGGACACAGCTATTATTGTATCAGAAGGTGGCCGTGTGATGCGCAATGCCGCCAAGGAAAAAAAATGCAGGGGAAAAGCTATACGCTGCAAATGCTGACAGATTACTCTGCCTGAATAATGAAGACTATACGTGTCCAGCAGCTAATAGAGAAGTAGTTTTGCATGTCCCAGTACCTCGACGGCTATAAGATTACTGGCTGTAATCTCTAGCCTCTCCTAACTCAAAGGGTGGAATCCTCCGGTGGCCCACTGCAGTCACCTTGTGTGCCAATAAGATTAAACCAGAAAGGAGCGACCAGTCTCGTTTTATAAGGATTCTGCATGAAGAATCTACTGGGAGTAGTATAATTAAAGCTATGGATTACGCAGCTATAGCATTTGTGTAATCGGTATTGCTAACATGGTACCACGGGGTTTAGGAGCCCACCTCAACATGGTTAAAGGCTCCTTGATGGAAGCATCGTGATTCTCAGATATTTGGTTCTGAGCGTGGAGTTGCGCTACATCGACCGGATACCGTGACCCACAGATCGGTTAGAGATTTTAGATGAGACAGGATATACTATGTCTCATGAGGACGCTGATTATCGCATTGTAACTAATCCGTGCATTAAGACTTCCGTGAGATTAAGCCTTACATAGGCAGATGCTCATGTAAAGCCATGGACACATCTCTATAATAAGATACCTACCTGTAATTATATTTCATTCACGCATTGACTTATAATCATAAAACATTGAAAAAAGACCCTTCAAACAAATTGTAAACATTTAAAAAAAAAATATTAACATTCAAGACGAAACCTTTTCATCAGAAAAATTCATTTTAATTATTACTTTCCGGTTATACCCAACATAATTTCATAATCATTAACATTTTTTTTTTTTCTAATAGGAAGCTATGTATATGTATAATTGATGCCTCTAAGACGCCACACTACCGCTCCGCCCAGAGCTCAAGATGATTATTACCTTTTGTATATGATAGGCGATATTGTGATTGCTTTAAATTCAATTTGGAAAAATTCTTCATAAGTGAAAGATAGACACGATCAAAGTACATGCATATCTATCTACATAAATTTATGTATAACACTGTGGGAAAAATGATAATTTCCTTGTACAGAAAAAAAAAAAAGATCACATCATGGTTTACGTAAACGAAAGTTTATTTTCAATTTTCATGATTGAAATGACTACTAATCAGCGAGAAATCTAAAAATTGCACTCAGTCTTATTATTCGTGTATGAAATAAAACGAAATGGTATATACAGTGGGAGGAGAGATGATGTGTTTTTTTGCATAGTATATATGAGTTCAAACTACAAAAGTAAAAACAAAAAAAACAAAAACTTTGCATGCAAAAAGCTGTCCAATTTAAATAATACATTTTCCCCAGAGAAAACTCTCGTGTCCTACTTTGGCAGACTATTACAATTATTGAGATCAAATTACAATAAATTATCATTTTTCTCGGCTACTTAAACCACAAACAGTGTTGGGTTTTTCATTTGCGCCCTCTGATTGATGATATAATTCTCTCATTAAGCAATGATATCTAGATAGATAGATAGATGGCAATATGGACAGATGTATTTTAAAAGAATTTGATAAATGAACGTTCATGAAATACGTTTGTAGCTCAGCTATACTCTATTTTACCAGAGAACAGTTAAAATTAAGTATGCTTCACCACACCTACCAATATTAAATTTTCTCATAGGTCCTCTTCCATATTTTCCATATATACAAAGTTTGCAATATAGAAAATGTGCAACAATTTTAAAGCCTCTTTGGGCACAAGTAAAAGTCAGAAACGATGTGCTTATGCATTTTTTTTTTTTATTGAAGTTTTCCATTTCATTTTACGGACTTTTCACCATAAATGTCGTCCAGACATGTATCTTATGGTCCGTGTGGTCCACGTTCAGGTTAAGCAGCTTCTCTCTTTATCACTTTTACTTGCTTTTTACAGTGATGGGAGTTTCTTAAAGAAAATACAAAAAAAAACAAAAACAGCATCAACACCAGGTAAAGCATTAAAACGTTTTGTAACTGTGTAAGTTTATAGGATTGAATAAAAAGGAAAAAAACAAAAGAAAAACAACTTTTGCCATCTTTTAAAGGCTTTAGGCATCAGACAGCATTGAAATAATTATGTGATATGAAGAAGTGTAGCAGATTTTGTTCTGTTGCAAATTTGTTTTATCAATTTTTGCTTCAAGTCTTTAATTTTTGTTTTTAATTTTAGGGTACGTTCACCCTTTGTAACTATGCGTAATATTGATTAAACTACTTAGGTAGGTACATCAGATCGCGGTATGCGTGACAAATTTTTTTCTTTTGTTTATTGATTATACTTATTATAATTTATATTGTTTTGAGGGAATGATTACGTAGAAGATGAATATATGAGACTTATACATATGTATGTATGTGTATCGCCGGGTATGGATTAATATACATATACACAAAAATATGGAATTATGAATAGATTGAGTTTTCAATTTTTAAATAAAACTTGAATGTTTCATGTAAGAAAAAAAAAAACCTTTGAATTATTTTGTACCACTTGTGTAAAAAAAAAAAAAAACTTCATTAATGACATAATTTTTTATAATGAGCTTCATTAGCTGCATTTTTTTATCTCTGTGATCTGATCCGATTCAATTTTATGTAAATGTAAAACAACAACAATGCGTGATCCACATCAACAGCTGGTTCAGTTTTTGAATTTTCCGAATACTCCAGTTATTCTTCTCACAGCTTTCTTACAAGGTTAGTCCGCTCGAAGAGAGGAGTTTAACGACACTCGGAATAGAAAATATATATATATATATATATGTAGAATGTGTTGGAGAGTTTGATATCCCAAGGAGTACTAGTAAGTTTGAATTTATTATTATTTTATGATTTCTACAAAATATAAAAAAATTATAATCTTCCAGACACAACCAACGAGGGTGGACATGCTTATTGTTAAGCTAAAAAATTTGCTCAGAGCTTATAAAAGTTCGAAAGACAACAATAAGCGAACGGGCTCGCCCCCCTGTGCCGTTCCATTTGAAGAGATATTGGACGAACTTTTTTGGGGGATAAGCCGATAATAAGCAATGTTCCCACATGAGAAAGAGTGGAGCCCATTTCCGTAGAGAGCTCTGTAGCAGCAAATATATAGTTGGAATTGGAGGAGGATATAGTCTTGGATGAAGCACCTGCAAATGTATCTTGCCAGATAATCTTATTTGTAGAAAATAAAAAGAAAAATGGACTCACCACCCGAAAAAAATAATATTTCAAATCCAAAATTAATTTGAGAAAAGATTTAGCTCAGGAGAAAATTTAAATATTTAAGCAGTAGGTACTTGTTTTTTCTCCCGATATTTAACCAACGAGAAATTGAAATATTTCATTGAAAGTTGTCGCAATACAAAGCAAAACAGCATGTTTAACAATTATAGGCAAAAAAAAATTTAGGAGAGTTAATTCTCCTTAAAAATTTTCAATTTATGTGAACTGCAAATTTTCATTTTTCGACTTAAATTGTATGGTTTTCTCGGATGTTGGGTTTCTGTCTTTTTCGGTAGATGTCTCTAATGTGCTTCGTGGTCTAGGTCTAGGCTAATTTTATATGAATTTTCTCACTTTCAGGACACAAACCTACGTATAGTAAATTTTATTACGTACAGGTTCGCTGGTATCTAAATTGAAACTTTTGCTGAGTACTGACTCCTCCTAATTCTATCTGCTAAAAAAATAGTTGGACTCCATTGAGACAAAAAACCAGCGTTTCTGAAAAAAACGGAATTTAAGTACTTCCTTAGGCATCATCTGGAAAGTTCTTAGAAGAATATCTATCCAGAAAAATAAGCAAAGACGCAAGTAAGTAACTGAAGAGCTTTATAGCCATCACTTGGAAGAAAGCTCAGCAAGTGCAACAAAGGTGTGATTTCATCTAAAATACTCACGAATCTAAACTGTGGATTTTTCCACTATTGTGCGAAGTAACGCATTTCTCATTTATATTGTGAAGTTCAGTCTGATTAGAAATGTAATCTGAAATTTTTGTTCTTATATTTTTGGATCAAATCGATTTCTACTCATAAAACATATAAAAATTAATTGCATGCTAAGCACTACTTGTGTTCTCAGGAAGAGGCCTTCAACTCTTATGAAATTAAGGAAAAAGCACTATGATTATTCAAAAAGCTAGCTTTTGAAAAAAAAAACATTAAAAAAACTTCTTCGTCCATCATTTAGCATACCAGCTAGAGCACTTCTTAAGAAAAGTAGTGAAGCGCTTGCTTCTGCGGACATGTAAAAAAACAATGAACTAAAATAAATAAAAGAGCGCTGCTAGCTTCCAGGGAAACGCTACAGGCAGATTCTTGGAGCGATCTTTTTCTCAATGGGTCCTGTACGCCTCAACACTTGAATATGGGCATCACCGTATATTTACCGCGAGTCAGAATTACTTTTGTGTTAGAATAAATTCATCTTCTAGTTTTACCATTATCTAGAAAGATCAATATACATTCTGCTCTTCTACCTCTTACCAAAATGATTTCTACAAAAATATATTCGGGGGATTTTTTTTTTTTTCAGTTTAAAAAATAAAGGAGCGGAGATCGCTCGAAAAAATTATCAAGCTTTTGAAGAGGGCACGTGTAACGAAAGGATAGTTACTAAAATTTCTAAATTCAGGTCAAATGAGACAAATTTGTAAAAGTAAAAAAAACTTTGTATACACAAATGGGTAGTCAGTAATGAATTCACCGAAGCCAATAAGCTGCAACGACCAAAGCAAACGAGTAATTAACAGAGACCGAAAATAACTGGTATTTTGAAAATTTTAAACAAAAAAGCTGGAATAAATCATGATCGTGGAATTTAGTGGAATATACCAAAAGATGTCTCGTGAAACCCGTTTCGATTCTTTTGAAAACTTTTTATTAAAAAAAGCTAAAAAAAAAACCAAGCTAGAAAGGCTTTTTATTTTATCTGGCAAGAATATAAAGTCAGCTTGACTTTTTATTTTTTTGAAGCCGGAAGTATAAAAAGCCAAGCCGGCTTCTTATTTTCAGGTACCGAATCAGTTATGAATTTTTACGAAAAAAGCTTAATTTACTTGTTATTCCTGGCCAGTAATAGTTTTGAAGCTTTTTTTTTGCCAGAAAAAATAAAAAGCCTATCCAGCTTGGTTTTTTAGCTTCAAATTATTATCAGTCAGGAATAACAGGTAAAGTTGGTTTTTTTCGTAAAAAGTCATAACTGATTCAGTCCCTGGTAATTACTTGAAAAAAAAATTGATCCTATACGATAGCCTAACGATTAAATGGCTGGGACGCCGAGAAGTCATGAGATGTCATGAAAGGGCACCACTTTATCTGATGAAAGCCTTAATCTTAATAGACTAGTGAAGGTGCGGTAAAACTTGGTGAGACCATTACAACAGAGAACTTGAAACTGTATCGTTTACAGATTTGAATTATAAATAGGCGTGGACCGATAATACAAGACCTCATGATGTTTCGCAACTGACCATATAAGAACTTTTAGACTTAAAATATATATGGACCAATATCGTCCACCTTATTCGTTGACTTTATTCCTGTATAATTTTTTAATTTTTTGGAAAGCTTTGAAAACTCATCTACGCAATCGGATTTTCATCCAACTAAAAATTCATAATTTCGGCCTTTGAGGAGCTTTTGGGTCATAAATTCAGATTTTTGGATATGTTATGTAGTCAACATGCATCAATTTTATAGACTGTAGTTACTTTCCATACAAAATTTGTTTCAATTCAATGTTTTGAACTTCCATTTAGTTCTTATACGATATCGAACATTTCAGAAAAATTCTAACGAGCATAGGAGAAGCCAATCTTCTGGATTCTCTCAATACGCTTACTTAATAGCTTTATGGCTACCATCTGTTAATTTCAGTTTGCATGACTTCCTGAAACATGTTATTCCTTAATTTCAGCTTATTTCCTAAAGACCCTGAAATCTTAAATGATTAAAAAATATTTCATTAGGAAACTTTTAAGCTTCAAAAGTTTCATGGCTTTGCTTATACCTAATATAGCCCGCCCGTTTACATGTTTTATTATCGAACTTTGTTTAGCTTAAGTATTTTTCTTATGTACATATATAGACACACGAGGCTAAGAATTCCCAATATAAAAAGAAAAACTTTGATTGCTTGTAAGTAAATCCTGATAAAAAAAAAATTACTTGCAATAACCTCCAAACTTTTAAAGCTTTTAAATTAGCACAATTTTCTAATTAGTACCTATTACATACATGCACCTACAACATGTGTATGAAAAGTTTTAAAATTTATAACAACAGCGACTTCATATATATATAGTACATGTTATTACATAATATAAGACATTATGCTAGAATAAAATTGTACTAAGCCAATATTTTATATCCTTCCGTCGTTTACGTGGAATCTTTCCTTACACGCAACGGAAATGCTTGCGTTTTGTTTACTAACAAAGTTCTATAGGTAACCTTGTTCGTCCTGGTACCGATCCAAACATTGGCAATTTTTTTGGCAATTAACCTGATAAATTTTCATTTTATGTGCGATAGAATTGCAAGCGAATTCCTTGTCTGTTCGTGGCATAGGCAATTCAACTAATCAAATTCGATTAATTGCATCTTTGCAGGAAATTAAGTCTGCGATATTATACATACATGCATACATAGAGTAGAAATGAATGATAAAAAGTAAGCTAGCTACAAAAAGAAATATTCACCTGACGTTGATAAAGTAATAACATTGTGGTTGCTGGTGTTTTTTTTTTTTATGATACACTTTATGATATATATATGTACATATGTATGTACGTGCGCATACTTCAGGCTACAGACAACAGAGGAAAATCAAGAAGAGGAAAACTTTAAGAAGTGAAAGCCTTGGGACACACCTTTCTTTAAGTACTCTGATGAGTACATATTTCATTAAGTGTTTCTACATACGTATATACATATGTCTCTACATACATTATACGTCTTCATATCATGCCGAACTGAAGTAGAAATTTTTTTTTATGTACTCACGAGTTATTAATGCCAAAGGCATGTTTATTTTGCATACTTTTGCGTGTGGAAATTATTACCCAATTCTTGAAGTACTATATAATACGAGTATGAATGAAGAGATGTCTTTGATATTTTTTTGAGATATAAAAAATTTTCCTTACAGGTGAGCCGAAACAACATGTTGAGCAATAATTTTGATCAGATCTTTTATTGATACAGTAAAATTCCCCTCAACTCATACTATAACTTTCCATAACTTGTGAGTTTTTATTGCATGAACCTTCTATGAAAAATTTTATACTTAACATGAATTAACATAAATTATAAATTCACACATAGTGAAAAGATCTAAAAAAAAGCCTATATTTTGCCAGTATTTACTGGGTCTTCTACAATTTCTATAAAATTCTTTCGTTCTTTAGCTCAGTGCGGTGATTGAGACCATAAACAGATTCACGGAAGACATAATAAGCATCAGATAACAAATTTATGTTCGAAACAAGGAAAAGCTAGAAATGATCTAAGACCAATTCTTACGATACCCTAGACCAGGGGTAGTCAACCTGTTCTAGTCAACCTGTTCCCATCGCCCTCTAGTGGGCGAGTCAAGCTGTCATGGTGGGCGGTTAGGGTTTTGACCGAGCCTTAGTCTACGTTCTGTTATCACCGCGCATTTAATACTCACTGACAGAGGAGATTGTACTACACTTAATTTAGTTTATCAGCATGCGAATGTGTATATATTCGAAGTACAGAGTATAAGGCTTTCTGTCGTAGGTACTTTTTATTTCATTAAGCATTGAAAAACCTATTTATGCTATTGAGCTGATATAAAATAAAGTTGCTAAACTACTCAAAAATTCAGCCAGTGGCTGCTGTAGAAATCTGTTGTAAAATATTCAAGCCAACAGCCCCATTAGCAGCTGTCAAAGTTCGTAATGTGTTTTGCAACAGTTGGCAGAGTTCACAGAGTGAAGTTCTTAAAGTTAGGCCTAAAGGAAGTCGACACAGCAGGCATCATCCTGCTGCCACTGGCCACCATGACAAAATAAAGCATCCAACTCGGTAGGGGCAGCGTACGTCAGTTTATAGAATTATAGCCTTAGTATTGGCAACAAGCATGAAATTAAAATTAAATCTTCCAAATTTAGTAACAAGCGTTTTCGCAGCAAATATTATAGGCTGGTGCCAAAACGGATTCTGAAGGCTAAAACGGAAAAAAAATAATAACAGGCAAGGACCAATATAAAAAAAGGTATACGTTCATAAAATTTCATTTACTTAATTTGAATTATTTTTACGAGAGAAAAAAAAACTGAAAAAGCTGTTTCCACCATTTTCTCGAAAAATTGGAGGGGGTATGTTGAAAAATGCCTTATATGAAAGTTTTACATATTTTTATTATCTATAACTTTCGCGAAGAACATTTTCCTCCAAGAAGTCACATTTTGCCGAAAATCACAAAAACCACTTTCAACACCTTAACCCCCCCCCCCCCCCCCGCCCCCACCCATTTCGCAATTTCACCTTATCTCGTGTTTAATTTTTGTTTTTTCTCTTAATTATAACCTTAACTAAGTTTTCTGGTTGGTCTTTGCCTGTTATTATTTTTTTCTTTTCAACGAAGTATTGGCACCAGTCCACTTGAAAAATTACAAGTATTTCGGAATTACGCTAAATTAAGTTACTGTGGAATCGGTGTTAGGTAAGAAAATGTTACTACCAACTAATGTACAAAAGTGGGCGGTATGACTACGCCTGCCCAAGCTGAAGGCCCGTGTAATTTCGTATGGTCACCCCTCGGTTCAAATTTGATTGCTAAATTTTTTTTCGTATCTATTTGTAGAACTATTCGTCGGACAGTAAAAATGATTATAAACACTTTTAATAGGATTTCATATTCTGAAGAACTTTTCAGTACAATAAAAACGTCTAGGACTGATCGTTTTCACAATATACGTAAAAAACATCAATTTTTGTATGGCAGCACCAAGAGGGGTTGCCCGATTTAGTCTGTTTTTGAAGTCCTATTCACTATTTTTATGAAAACAACATGTACATACAAAATTTCAGCTCTCTACGTCGACACGTTCTAAGACAGTATCTATCTATATAGTGACAGACGATTTTTTGTATGGCAACCCTACGAAGGAGTTACCTGATTTATCCCGTTGTCGAAATTAGTCAACTTTTTTGTTTAAAAAAAAAAAAAAAGGCTGGGTGCAAATTTCAGTTGTTTAAGTAAAAGCGTTTCAAGTTATCGTGATGACAGACGGATAGAAAGACAGACATAGATAGACAGAAGGACGGACGGACATGCAAAAATAAAAATAAATTTTAAAATTATGCGTAGGTGTACAATCCGTAACAAACTTAGTACCTATACCCATCGCATGAAAACTTATGAGGGCTACAGACATCAAATGATTCCTCCTGCTCACTTTTGAAAATTTTTAATTTTTATGCCTGATCCTCCAGTGGTGCCGAAACAATACAAAATTGAATGGTTGAATGTTGGGTGTATTGTAAAATATTTATTTTTGTATTAGCATAGATTGCACACCAGAGCAGAATATACAAATTTTATATGGGCTGGTGGTAAATTCTGGAATGAACCACAGCATTTGAAAATATTTTCTCGCATCTGCCGTGTTGAGGAGGTCGATCGAATGTACCTACATACAAAACTGCTGCTAAAGCAGCATTTGCTCTCGGCACGTTGTGGTCCATTCCGGAATACACCACACATTCCACAATCTGTATACTCTTCTCTGATATCCATACGATATCCAGTTCTTATGCGATTTATGGCATATTAGTTTCCATATTAAAGTCATATCAAGATATATAGAATTTTTACGAGTAATTCTTTCTTGTTTTTTATAATAATTAGTAATGGAAAAAAAGACGCTGTCAGAAAAGAATTGAAATAATAAAACCGTCGAAAAAGAAATATCTTGGTCTTGAATTGCTAAAAGCACAATTTTAACTGTTTGAAAGATGAAGGAGAAATTTTAATTTACAAAAAGGAAACTGACAGAGAATGTGTGTACGAAGACATTCAGTCAGCGCCATTCAAATTAATAAGATTAATGCACGATAAAATTAAATTAAACTTAATCAGGAGGTGTATAGAGAGTTCAATAAATTTAAATTTAGGCATTGTATTGTGGTATAAGATTATTTTAGATAAAACTACTTCGATAAGTGAAATTAACGCCCTTCGAGGGAAAACTCAGGAGCTACCAAGGTTTCTGAAGGACTTTACATTGAAGGATATTACAATATTAATATGGGACTCGTTTGTTTTTTCCATGTGTTTACCTATAATATAAAAATGTGTAGTGATAGGGCTTTTGAGGTATATGTAGGTAGTATATAGAACGGATTATTACCTGTTTTGCAGATATCAGTATCAAGGAAACGTCTATAAAATATTGTTAATGACTACCATAATTTTTAAGCAATGATTAATAAAATTTAATTCATTTCTTCTCACTTTTTTTTTTTTCAATTGCGAATTAGTTTTAAAAAATGCAATAGAAAACCCAAGGGGGAAGTTCAAATTTTAGATGGAGGGCAGATATAAATTAGTTTAACCATACGTCCGATATCGGAATAGATGGGGTTGAAAAAACAATGGCGAATGGGATCATAATATTATCATTCTACCATCATTTCACTCATCATTGGATCCAAAAAAAAAACACCCTAGCAAAATAATGTCCATTTACAAGCTTCCAAGAATTTTTAAATTTTCTCTGGCGTTAGCAACATAATAAATGAATTCAAAAAGACATATATCTAGTCAACAATAACATATATTTACTATATATCCATGCAGAGTTCAATCTGAATTGAATCCGAATTAGCGCTCATCGAAACGAACGAGAATTGAGTTGAGTTTAGTTCAATCCATATTAACACCACGAAACCAGTCGGGTTGAGTTGGGTTTTGTGTAAGTATTAGTTAGAGTAGTGCGGATGGGTAGCTTATTCAATACAAATCCAGAAACTTTGTATGAAATATATTATATGTCAACACAATTCAAGCCGTTCATGGAAACAGCATCGAGTTTCCTCAGCCAGCAAAACTTAACGCTAACTCAATCCTAACTCAATTCTGGTTCATGGAAACATAGTAATTAACAGGTGAAGACTTTCAAATCAACAGAACGTCAAAGACAATGAACCTCAGCCAAGGACTTCCAATATTTATAACATATGATGATTCAACGCATCATACTCTAAGCCTTTCCGTAAATGAAATAGCGGAACTGTTTTCATTACAAATAGTGCGACCACTCCCAAAAGCAACACATAACAACCGAGTTTCAAGCGTCGTGTTAGAAAATCACGATCTTTGACTATAACTTCTATGAGGAATGATATAATAGAAGAAAAGATTAGGGAGGAGAAAAAACTAACAGCAAAGAAAAAGGAAAGGCGAAGGGCAATGTTAAAGGTTAGGCTAAAAGAAAGATTCCTCAAGATACTAATAGTAATGATGAGGAAGCTTGAAATATTATTGCATGATTTTATGGCAGGTGCAAATCGAGTTAGTGATGCTCAGAGCTGCCAAGGGATGCAAGCAAGGGAAGGGCCGTATACATGCTTCGTGCTGACTGAGAGACGTAGTCTGACTATTGATAATAGTGCATGTCCATAGTGAAGCCTGCACGTATACGAACTAGTAATCATGACTTGGAATTAGTACTTTGGTAAGCTATAAGATTGCTGGCTGTAGTCTCAAGCCTCTCCTAACTTGAAGGGCGGATCATAGCCTTGTCGTGGTCTATCACCGTCACTTATATGCATATGATTAAGCCCGAACGGAGTAACCAGTCTCGTTTAACGATCTGCATGAAAATCCACTGGAAGTACCCATGGCCTTATGGTCATGGACTACGAAGCCATACAAATTGCGTAGCCGTCATTGCTAACTTGGTACAACGGGGTTTAGGAGCCCCAGATAGTGCTACTGTAGTAGTGCTATTCGCCTCAACACGGAGTAGGCCCCTTGATGGGAGCATCGTCGTGGTTGTGGTGGCCCATAAGCAGGCAGAGAACAGAAGAGTAACTATGTCCTCTTGAATAAATTGCATACTGAGTGCGAAGATTTGAAGGATGGTCGCTTATTAATGTATGATTATATATTTGGCTTTCGGTGTGGAGTTGCGCTAAATCGTCGAATATCAAGCATGCACTGACATAAACTGGTACTCATTGGGACAGAACATATAGTAATATACTCTGCCTCATGAGGGTACTGATTGTCGCTTGTCTACTAATCCGAGCATTAAGACTGCCGTGGAATTAAGGCTAGCAGCTGGGTGTTCACGTTAAACCCCCGATGCATTATTTGATGTAATACTTAACCAACTTACAGTCCGGAGAAGAGTGTATATTTTGCAAAAAGTTTGAAAACATAAGGCTGAAATACGGTAAATTCCGCTATAAACTGATAAAAAAAAATCCGTGTTTTCTCAAAATCTGAGATTTTACCCCAGGCTCCCCTATATTTTAGTTTTTGCTTTCCTCAAATATTGTAATTGCATATCTATTTTTTTCTACTTGAAGAAACTTGACTTACAATGCACAAAATATTTCGAAACTCCAAGTCTAATAAAGAAAAATTAAAGCTAGATACATGTGATTAATACTCCACGATATTTTTAAAAAGCGTCTCTAAACCAAAATCAAAATAATCTTTCCGTTACATGCAAATTTATTGTTATAAAAAAGGCTAAATTAACAACATTTTCTCATCAGGAGTCAAAAATTTACATCCTTATCACATCAACACTAATTCAAAATTAAAATTCGTTAAAACTGAAACCATTCTTGGGCTCATACGTCATACATACCACCTACTATCTAGTATGAATTCAAATCATTCTATACAATACAAAAACATACGCCAAAAGAAAAAAATCCATCCTTCATTCCAATGTAACATTAGCAATTAACATGCTTTGTCACGTAAAATAAAAAGACCTAGTTTGTGCTGATAAGCACCTGAAAAAACAAAACAAAAATAAAAATATCAAAACGCGACTCACACCTTAAAACTTTTAAGTTAAAAGTGGTACACAGTGCGGTGGAAAAATTTAAGGTCACACTTCGTGTGGAATACTTGAACGACTTGCGATTTATCAGTAATTTATTCATGCGTAAATGTTAGTTCGAATTACTTCAGTTTTTACAGGTTTCCTTCTAATGAATTTTGTCTAGCATGAAGTGAAGGGGCTTCCACGAAAGATAATAAGCTTCGCAATACTTACGCTGAAATTAATGGGCTTTTTGGTATCTTCTTAACCAACTTTTAAAACTGATTAATTCCTCAATGGATATAGGTTTGATAGATACATGCATATATTGTGAGTTTTGTTAGGGTATCTACACCTGAAAAATAGGTGTCTGTACGGATGATAAGATTTTATTTTTTGTCGAGATGTTTGATATTCCAATTTTTCTCGCACGCTTGAAAGTAAATAAAAACAAATGGCTAGTGGAGACAAATGTCTGGAAACACAGTTTCAAGCTGCAACGATGCGTTTCATTGATTTATAATATTCATTTGCTTTCTATAGGTAAATACTATGTCAATCTAGGTTAGGTTAGGTTACGTAGGAGGGGTGCCGCTAGACGACTAACCTGCCCCCCTAGATCTCAAGCCCCAAATTTATCCTGCTTTCCTTAGGAAACTCAGGATATATCTAAGACTTTTTACCTAGATCCATCCTGCTTCTCAGAAAACTCAGGTTATATCTGAACTCTTTACTTTGCAGCTAGTCCTTAGAAGTCCTTATAACTCCTGCAGAAATCGTTTGCCGCTATACCCAGTCTACTAGCATGGTCCCTTTGGCCCAGTGACCTGTAATGGCCTCTACTAGCTTCCTGGTATTTGCTCTGCTGCCATTAGGAGGCTTGTCTTTTGATAGGCGCCCCTGATTATTTCCTACTTTAAAGCTCCGATTGGGATCCTCACATAAATTACCGATGCGGAGGACTGTTTGGCCAACTCATCAGCCATCTCGTTGCCTAAGATAACCTTATGGCCGCAGGTACCCAGCATATGTCAATCTAAATTGTGATCTAAATTTGAGAAAAAAATTTGTTTTGTTTTTAACGCATTCTGCTAGTATTTATCACAATCATAAACTCTCGTACATCGCAGATTAGGCATCAGCCCAAATCAGAGAATCCGTTTGCTAAAAAATATTACTGCATCTATGATGGCGCGATACAAATGTATAATACCTATATGAACAATATCCAAAAACATTTATACAGGTTGATTAAGATTTTTTTACTAAAAACCGTAAATATGTAAGAAAAAAATAAATTTCTGAAATTGTTGCAAGTCGGCCAAAGCCATAGTTTTAAACACGAAAGCTTACTCCACACTTTCCAGGGACACAAATCTTGTAAGCATAACGGGTGATAATCTGCACAATAATGACATATTTGCAAAAAAATAAATACAGTTCGTTGAGACTAAGGGGTTCCCAATCCGGATATCCGGATATCAAATTATTATTTTATATTATTTTTTTGTATGTTTTTTCAACAAAAAACTGTTTTCTTTCTATAATTTTTCAGCTATTTTCAAAATAATATATATTTATTTTCCATCAAAATGTCGAAAAACCTAATAATTGGTGGATTTTACTGAATTCACTCAAAATTGTGTATCAATGTTTTTTTAGGAAAGAACAATTACTTTCTCAAGTTGCTGTTTTCTAGTTTTAATTTTAAATAAAACGAAACAAAACATTGTAAGCGTTGGAATATTTTGAATTCGCTAAAAAAAAATATTTATTTCTATGAATGAGCAAATAAGTTGTCTTGTGGATGCTTTTTTAACCAAATTTTAAATAAAAAAAAAACCTACTAAGCGATACAATTTTTTGAATTTGCTCGAAATTCACTGTTTTTTGATAATTTAAATTGAAAATTAAATGATAGTAGTCTGGTTAAAAATTAAATATATTTATAAATAAAATATTGAGCTAATTACCCAAAAATGTATATATATTGATTATGGAGTAAATAGATATATCCAGATTCCGATGTACGAGTTTTCTGTGTTATCCGCATGCCGTGAGTACCTATATATATAAAATCGACAATGCTTAGACTTGTTGACGTAACAAACGGGTAAGCCAACAATGTCTCGCTCCAATCTAAATTCAGCGATGCGATATTTAATTTTTAGCCATTTAACATTCCAGAGCATAATATGTATATCAAGTTTAAAAGAATTGTTAGATGTCCTAAAGAAATTAAGTAAAAATTCAGAAACACTTTTGACTGCTGAAGGAATATTTTGATTACACTTCAAAGGTGCTCCCATTATATTAGCAGTAAAAATTTTTAGAAAAACTAATGTGACTGCTAATGACAGAACCGATCACAAGAACATCGAGGAAGTAGCTGAAGAAATCATAAATGAAAGTGAGCTTGAAAGTCAACGAAACACTACAACTTTATTTAAAAAATTCCCTGCATCGACAACTGGAAGTGGCAATTTCTTCAATTACCTATATTAAAGAGCAGCAACGCAATTACTGCATTACTTAAAAAATATTTCATGATTTTAACATGTACTAAAACAAGGATAGATGATTTAAATATATTATTTAATGCACTTCTTACAATAAAGCCAACATTTACTGCAACCGAACGCTGTTTTTCAATTGCAGGCCTGACTAAGAAAAAATTAGAACTCGCTTGAATTTTGAAACTTTCAATGCATATTTTATTTTATTTATTTCAATACTATTTGATGAATTATTAATGTAGATATTAAAAATATTTGAATAAAATAAAATAAATGAATTATATATATTTATTTAGTTTTTTGTTATACGGATATTTTGAATTTTTAGTATTTGATAGCCCTAGCTGAGACCAATCTATTTTTAATTCTATATTTATATAGAGGGCTAGCATTAATATATTTCAATGGTTTCCCAATTATGGACCCTTATCCGCCACTATGCGTAATTTAGTTTTAATAGTCTCGCTGGCTCGTTGTACACCACTTAAGTCCAATTTCCGGAGACTAGCTGGGTTATGTTTTTTTGTCGTCCAACTATTTTTGTAAACAGCGGTATTCAAATTATCAAAAAAATCTTCAATCGGGTGACACTGGGGAAGATTCGTTGAGTCAATTCTTTTAGAACAAATGTAATGCCTTTGTTTCTCAGCAATTCGGTTGTGTTTTTGGCATACGTAATGTGATGATGCCTTATCTGGCCAAAAGACAAAGTCTTATCGGGTCAAAAGATATAATTATCTTGAGCATGGTTTGTTTTGATGAAAGGAATTAAAATTTTCCTTAAACAATGATTTTGATACACGTCTTGGTCATGAAGCTTTTCTGTAAAGCATAATTTATTTCTGGAATTTCTTCTTGAACTTAATTTTACATATTAGAGCCCTTGAATAAAAAACTTCATTTCCAGGCATCTGTGAAATCACAAATCGCAAATGCTTAACGGAAAATAGCTTTCAGGCTAAAACACAATGTGGGCGGCAAGACAAAAACGCCGTAAAAAACGCCGTAGAAAACGTCCGTGAAAATACAATTGGCGTTTTCGTTTTTGCTTCGGGGTTAACTCCTGTCCTTTATTGGAGATTTCTTAAATTCAAGCGCGCAAAAATCCAATAAGCATAGTCATCACATTTTCGCAACTTTCAAAAAGGTTATTATTTTCCTCAAAATATGTAGGTACTCTACATCTTCACGGTAATGCTCTAATAAATTGAAAACTGCAAAAATTGCCAGTTGGTGTTGTTGGTGAAATTTTGAATGACAGATTAAAACACCAATTAATTCGAACACGGAGCTTAGCACTTGAAGCAATTGACACATCGGTGCAGGGTTAGAGTAACCCCAGTTGTCTCTGGTGCTATGCTTCGGTAGTAAAAACGAAAACACGGAATGTGAGCGACAAGGGCTGTCATCCGTAATTAAATTTTATTCTGTCATTTGTGTCAAATAACAATGGGAAAAATTTCAACAAATAAATTAAAAAAGATAATTAAAGTTGCTTGTGCAGCGTTTTTGGCATACGAAGAGTTTCTTCCATTTTTTTAATATCTTCTAATATCAGCTGAGGTTCTTTAATAAATGTTTTTCTAATTAATTAACACTAATTATTGTTTAAATAAATTTATCACCAAAAAATTATTATGTTTTATTTTCCGCGATACGTTAAACGTCAAACAATACATATGAACGCAGCCCAAAATCTTAATTTTTCTAAATGCACCTTAAACGTGCGACAAATTTCAATTTTCATTTAAGTTCTACGACAACGTCGAACGATGTCGTCAGTATTGTAGATTATACCATACATTAAAACCCAAATGACAGCGTTTTTTATGGCGTTTTTGTCGTGTCGCCCACATTGTGTTTTAGCCTAATGTCATACAAAAAAAAAGATTTTTTAGAAAAATTGCAAAGCATCCGCCTGCAGTCCGATTTTACTTTATTTATTTACTCTTCTGTGTATTGTGATGACTTCTGCTTTTTTCTAGCTTTGATTCCTAAATAATTCTTACACGCTTTGCAAATATATGCCTGACTGGATTTTAATTTCTTAGCTGCGGCTAACACCGTCTGTAAGCCTTTTCCAGCACTCTTCATTCTTTTCATAAAATTCCCCAAACAGCTCACTTCTTTTTTTGACGCCATTCTATTAAAAACAACTAAACAATGCAGGCAGGAAAATTTTCGGAATTATCATAATAACTGTTCTTATTATCTGTGTACTAATGTCTTCAAGACATTAATTGTTCAGTTTCTTTTGTATTACAGATCAAACTCAGTGCAAATTTTTAGGGGTATATTTGCGAAGCGCACAACCCAAAATTAATCTAGTCAAAAATACTTTGCGAAGCGCACATCTATTGTTAAGGGATTACGCATTGTTCTAGCACATATCTTTACCTGCCCTAAGTAATATAACCCCGAAGGGTATATTTGCCAAGCGCCAAGAAATACACACCCAGGCAGACACACATACACATACACACACACACACTCAGAGGCAGCCTGGCAGGGGCACACCAAAACCCTCGAGAATACTTCGCAAGCCATGAAACAGACTCGCTCCCTACCACACGCGAGGCCTGACGTAGTCCTTACATTATAAAATATTTGCCGTGCTCTTATGTAAAACTGACAAAAGTTTGATTTGAATAGCTCCCCCGCTCTAAACTACTATTCATACAGAAAAATGGTGTTCTGATAATCTTGTGCTTGCTTTCTTATCTTCCGAACCGTAATAAAATTTTCATACCTTTCCTAACAAAATTATTTAAAAACATTAATCTTAACCAAATGACTAGGATTCCTCAAACAAAAACTCTCAGCTGATTAATCATTGTAATGTCGGTGTGCCGTCATGGCATGCCGTGGGCTGATGATATCGAATGTAGCTGCCTACAGATTCGGACTACGGCTGCACATACACACATGCAATTATCACTCAGCTGAGAGGTATTGAGCGTAAAATGGTAAGGTTAGTTTGCAATCAAAACTATTTTATTATTTTGTTAAGTAAGGTATATAGTAAGTGTAGCCTTTGAGAAGGTAAGGAACCAAGCTGTAAATTACTAGAAGATTATTTTCCTGTATGGATAGTAGTTTAGGCTCTATGGCATATATAAAGCCAATGTTTAGCACTTTTCCATAAGTATCAATATAGAACATTTTAGAAAACGGACTAAGCACCCACACATATAAATTTCTGTTTCATGGCTTGGGAAGTATTCTCGAGGGTTTTGGGCACACACACGCGCGCTCCGCTTCGCTCCGCGCGCGTGTGTGTGCCCCTGCCAGGCTGCCTCTGTGTGTGTGTGTGTGCCTGCCTGTGTGTGGCTTTGTGCTTGGCCCAGAGCGTACTCCTCCTATTGATATTAGTGGTTTAAAAACTTAACTTACATAGATCAGGCAAAATTCGTAGATCAGGTAAAGATACGTGCTATAACAATGCGTTGACCTTAACCATAGCCGCGCGTTTCCAAAACAATGCGTAATCCCTTAACAATAGGTGTGCGCTTCGCAAACTCCTGCTTGTGCGCTAGGAGAAGTGTTTTTTTATGGCTTGTGCGCTTCGCAAATACACCCATTTTTAGTTATCACACAGCGAATGAAAATTTTACGGATCAAATAGACTACAAGTACAAGCAATTCACTCCATTAAAAGACAATTGAGGTAAAGATACACGGTTAGAGACTTTTGATTTCCAGTCTCCGGTTTAAACAGACCAAAATCTTCGAAATGTTTACACGGCAAGAGACTTTTGTCTCTGTGTCTCCAGAGACCATAATAAAAAAGTCTCTAGTGACACGTCTTCCAAGTGTATCTGTAAACGAAATGTGAAGTTTGGTCTGTAGAGATCTCCAGAGAGTTATTAATATTTTTATATTATGGGAAAAGTGAAAAAGCTTCAAAAATATATACTTTTTGTGCAAATTTTACGCGATAACCAAATAAATTTGTGAGATTTTTTTTCCACGAAACAAATTTTCTTCCCTAAATCCATTATACGAGGTGTGGCTATTATAAAATAACAAGAGTATTGTTGCACAACTTTGTATTTTAAATCTATACATTTTAAGTTATTATCACCTTCAATATACACCTCTCTTCTATCCATACAATGATCCGCGCCAATTTTCCATTGTTCGAAACAGTGCTGGAAGTTATCTCCTGTGAGCTCCTTCAACGGACTGAAATCATGTTCTTTTTGATGCAAATTTGATGATCTTGGGAAACAGAGACCTTGCAAGGTCAGGCGAATAAAATGGATGGTCTAACACTGGGATGTTGTGCTTGGCTAGAAACATATTAACATATAGTACAATGCGGAATGAGCCGGAGAACCTATGACTTGTTCTCTGTTCTTCCATAATTCGGGTAGTTTTTTTTTATCCTTTCGTACAGTTTCAGCAATCGCATGAATAGTTAACCGACGGTCAGATCGAATCAGATTACCGATTCTTTCAATATTTTCATCCCGGACGTGAATCATCTTCAACGTCTTCTCGGCCATCTTGGAAATGTTGAAACCACTCAAATACTCGCGCATGTGATAAACGTTCATTGTCATGCACTTCTTTTAATAAAACATAAGTTTCAGTAGCGCCTTTTCCAAGTTTCATGTGAAATTTCACAACGATTCGTTGTTCTATTATGACACTTATCATTTTTCCGGCAAAACAAAACAACGGCTACGGTCAGAATAATTTGTTTACAAGCATGGAAGGCACCGCATTTGAAAGGGAAAGCTTCACGCTACACAGGTGTCGGTCGTTCGCATTTATCGCATATCTACTGCTTCTGTGAAAGCACCAGTCACGTTATTTTATAGCCACACCTCGTATTATTTTTTTTTTTTTTTTATTAATTTCTTTGTAATTTGTCAAACTCACTCCACTTTATTCCTTTTGCTTCCCGAGTAGACCTACACTTAACTAACCAGAGATCACAGAAGTAGTCTCCGGAGACCTGAAAACGACAAATGAACAAACTTCGGAGACCGAAACTGGAGACCTGTTTGTTTTAAAATACACGACGGGAGACCGAAGACCATAAAAGTCTCCAGAGACTAGGTCTCTTCAGAGAGTTTTTGCGACTCCGACGTGTATACGCGGGTGTCTGGAGGAGGCCAAAGTCTCTCGCCGTGTAACTTTAGGTATCAAGATTTTTTTAATTCGTTAGCTTTAGATTCCACTGGCACACAGAGCATTTCATATTTCTACGCGAGATTATAATATTATATAATTCTTTACGAAATAATATGTATGAAATATTGAATAATCTGAGTTCTAACAACTATAGTGCAAGATTCGTGACATAAATTTGAAAAGTTTCTAATTAATTGCTACTTCCAGCTTTTTCTCTCCTTCTATTAATTAAGATGTGCTACGCATGGTCTTATTTAGCCTATGTACCAACAAAATAAGTCTCTTGACATGTCAAGAGCGCCCCAGGAAGTTCTTCTACATCATCGGACCTCTACTTTCGCCGCAGATACTTCAGATACTATACCTTATGATTATAAACAGATTTATTCGACGGGCCGTGGCCGTTCCCTTTAACAGAATCGCTGTTTCTGCCAAAATTGGATATCGTGTTTCCAAGTAGATAATGAAGAGAACACGTTATTGGCCACCGACCACAATTATTCCATTCAGTGCTATTTCCTGAACCTTCCACATTGTTCGGCTTGGAAAGTAATCGAACCACAGCTTATCATCTCCATCCAACAGATTGATTAATGGCATAAAAAAGAGAAATCCTTACCAAAGGTCTTTCTTTTAGCCTTACTAAGAATTAGAAAAGTTTTTAGTCTACGGTGAAAGATAACACCTTCCCGAAGAAGCTCATATCTGTATTTCTCGGACATTATATTCTAGAACAAGGTACACAAAAGAACACAGCTAGAATGTCCAATGATAGCTCATATTCCCATAGTAGCTTTGAGCTTAATATATTCTTGAAAGGCGCGACAAGCTCTGCATTTCAAGAAATTTTTTCACGAAGCTTCTTACATTTTGGAATGTTCTCTTTATTCTAAGCGATCAGCTGCGAAACGACCGACAGTGTCTCAAGGTGAAGTCTTAGTAAGACCAAACGAACATTCGGTACAAGAACAATAAAAATTTCTATTTCGAATTGAACTTTTTATTTTAAATGTTTTTATTTAAAACTACAATTAGTCCACACACAATATTTTTTTTAATGTTCGAAATTCGAAATACCTTGCTAAATCCCAAAAAGAAAACTAGCTTTAAAGCAAATTCAGGAAGTAAAATAAGTACCTGAGACGTAAGGTCTGTCTGTTTTTTGTTCTTCCTTTATCAAGCACCCTTAGCGCAAATATGTGAACATCATAAATACCTACGTCTACTGCTTTCAACTTTTAACTATCTTTCAGTTGTACCTTATTCATTATTCACTTCTTACCTGCAATGAAAATCTATCTCCTCTTAACGTTTTGTATCGTAAAAACAAATTTGCATAAAATTAAATATTTTCTATCTAATTAATCATCTTTGACACGCACAACTGTCAATCATTTATTCAAAAGGCATTTAATTGTTATGCAAGATTGTTTTTTTTGTTTTTTCAAACCTTTAAAGGCCTCTTCTTATAGACTTATTGGCACTTTTCAATATATTCCAACAATCAGTAAGCAGCTCACATCGATCGGATGTTTTGAAATATATTTTGTGATTTTCTATGTGATGATAAAAGGGTAAAAATGAACACCACCGCATTGCTTTGTATGAAATGGCTGAAAGAAAACATTGACCGGAAAACGATCAAATATTTGAAAAGAATGTAACGTAAATATTTTTATTGTCGTAGTCTTGAGCTATAAGTGGATACAAATCTTTTTATTGAGTAGGATAAAATTTGAATAAAAAGTTCTGGGACGAAATTCTGCTATATGAACTGCCGTTCGCTTGATTATTGGCGATTCGCTTAAGTATTGACAGTCTTATGCCGATTTTTAACATTTTAACACTAAAACATGTTTTGGTTAGAAAGAAGTATTTACTTAGCTACGAAAATGCTATTCATTCCTCACATTAAAACTTCCACGAATGTCTATCTCGTATACTCCGTAAGTGATTTTAAATACAATCTCAAAAGTGACGAATGAATTTGACATTCGAATTTGTAATAGAATTTAGTACAATTTTGTAAACCGATTGAACACATTTATTCTGCAACAGTTACGAAATTTCCTGTATACATACAAAATTGTGAAATCGAGTGAAGTTAGCGGCAGTGCACAAAAATGTCATCCCTAATCACAAAACAAAATTTACTTAGAAATCCTGGCTAACTCGTTTTTCGCCCATGTTATTTTGAAAAAGGGGGTAAGTAAAATCAGAAGAAGCCTTAAAAAATTGTGTATCTGCCGTGATGAAGAAATTTAGCCAATGAAAGGAGGGCCGTCAAATCTTGGAGCAACTCTACAGCACTGATCCTACATCGCTTATCCAAAGAATGCGATGAATTTGAGAAGAAATCTCTGAGCTCAAGATAGGTTGATCAGTTAAAGAAGGAGATGAGAAGCTATAAAGATCAAGAGAGGTATCATGTCCTTATCTAAATTACCTATAAAAGCTAAGCGACAGAGGCCCTCTAAAAAGACCACCGAGCCTAGCTGCTATCAAAAGGATCCGTTCCAAAGACTAGGATGGTAAGGTCACGAGAAATGTATACACAGGGTGTCCCGTAAGTCGACGTCAAGCTGGAATCGGGTGATAGACCAAATCATAACAGTTACCAGAAAAATATTTAAAAAAAAATCTAAGTCATGTATTTTTCAAATTATAGACATTTCTTTTGTTTTCGAGAAAATATACATCCTGTAATGGTTTTTTAACTCCTGTTGCTACAAATTTCTACTTTTTTTTAATTTTCTTTTTCTTATGTAATCCCGAATAGTGCTTATGTAACATGTTGCTTTAAATTCTAAGTCAACTGTTCCAGAGTGGAAGAAAATGCCACATTTTGCCGAACCAAGAATAGGAAATTAATATTTCACCAAAATTTAACTAACTGTAATGAAAACAAAATGTACTACGCCAGTTTAGCAAGTAACTTTAAAAGTTGACGCATTTAATAAGGATTCTAAAATGGTATAACACTTGCTACAATATTTCTTAGATTACGGAAAAAACAATTTTTTCTTCAAGAAACCCAGTTTCGAAAAATTTCTTTTCACCTACTAAAAATGTAAATGTAAATGTAGTGTACCCAAAGCTTGCCGTAAGACCGTAATTTTAAGATTCTAGTTTGAGTGAGACGGAGAGTCATTACATGAAGTGTGAGTGAAACATACAAGGAGCAATAAAACACACTTTAAATCTGAAAAGTTGTTTAGTAATTAATTTTATGAAATGAACATGAAAACAATAGTTATTCTGAGCAATCAACACAGAATAAACCGCGATGATCCATACACATAATTTTTTACATTGGGTTCAACAGAATCTTGTCATTTGATGTTTTTTCATAATCTGGGAACGACCTATACTCACTGTAACTCCATTAACATAACAACAATAACAATAATTATTTATAAAATAAATTACACTAAACTAATACAATAATAAAAATAAGAGAGAGTAATCTTGTACAGAGAGGAGAAAGAAGATAGATAAAAAAGATATATAGACTAAAGAACTGGGAAACGCTCAAACTACAAATAATTTTTGACAAATATTTGATGTTTTTATAAGCTCTGCAAAAGTTCTGCCTACAGTCGTGCATCGAACATCACATGATAAAATATTCCACTTGCGAATGCTTTGGAAAAAGTAAGAAAGCTGTCCATACCTCGACCTGCAACGAGGGATCAAGAGTTTCTTATGTCTATTCCATTGCAAGAAGTTCAGTTTCTCGAAAAGATACGATTACTTCCGATTGTATATAAGTTTATGTAGAACTTTTAATCTACGTTGGGTTCAGTAGCCTTCTAGAAGGCAACCAAGCAATGTCGATATATGTATATATAGGGCACTATGTGACTGGTCCCAGGCAGCTTGAATACATAGCGTAACGCATCATTGTATGCAACCAAGAGTCTTCTACGACAAACTGAGTCCAGAGATGAGAATATTACGCAACCATAAGTAGAATGAGGTATCACCAGGACTTTAACCAGTTTTTTCGCATATGAAGAGAAAACAACCCAGAACTTAGCCACAACCGCCGTAGACAGCCATATATTTTTCCAATTCCTTGTGTTATTTATAAATACCGGCGGTAGATTATTGGCATCAATGTCTTTGCTATAGATCGCTAGGCAACTTGATTTAACAGGATTCAATTCTAAGCTGTTTTGTACAGACATAAACACGCTGGAGATCTTGATTCAGTCGGCATAAGCAATCCTCCGTTAAGCCAATCGGCATATAGATGTATTACAGCATCATGGATTACGTCGGTCGGGTCGTTTATATAAAGGCTAACAAAAGGGGACCAAGAATCGATCCCTGACGGGCACCACAATGTAAATTCGCCGAGTGTATTCTGCACTTTTACAAGTTGTCCACGACCGCTTATGAAGTTCTTGAAAAGCTGAACAGCAGATGTAGAGAAAAAGAACCCCTGAGATAGCTTTTTCAGCAGCTTATGATGATCAATAAATGCTTTGCTGAAATCGAGCAATACGAGAATTGTAAGATGGTCATTATCTAAAGCTTCGTGAACATCCGACGAAATTTTAAGCATAGAAGTTTTTATTTATGTAGACGATAGTCTGCATATACATAATCTCTCCAATACCTTAGCAAAGAAACAAAGAAGACTAATTTGGCGGTAATCACTTGGAGCAGAAGCAGAAGACTTTTTCGGGATAGGTATATTACAAGCGCTTGCTTCGACTTGGTGGGAAACTTAGATATCGTTAAACAGTGGTTATTATATATGGATTAAAACTTTGATTATTTTTGATGCAATCGCTGTAATGAAACGAGGAGGCAGCTCATCTGGCCCTGTTGCATCAGATTTAATTGCACACATAGCGAGCAATACCTCCCTTTCGTCAACATTCCGCAAAGCAAAGCTATCAACTGGAAAATTTTACGTAGCAGCGCTGCAATCAGATACCAGAGACGCTGACACGGAATTCGTGACAAAAAATTCATTAGGAATATTAGGATCTCCACTTACCTTAGGAAAATCGCTTCCATATACACCTATATTGCGTATATTTCGCCACAACTTCTTTGGAGGTAAATTTACGTTCAGCTTACCGCCAAAGTAGGCACGCTCTGAGGACTTGATCATGCAATTGGTCCTATGTATTACGAACGAGTTTATATCATCTGTATATCTCAGCTGAATGTGTGACTCTATATCGCCTATATAAGTAATCGCGTTTAGCCATTATGACACATACCATAATTGCTGGAATGTATTTCTCGTGTCAGCCACGGACACCCCTTAGCCCTTGTGCGTCGCGTCAGTAGTGGTACATTACTGTCATACAAATCAGCCAGCACACCTGTAAGAATATCAACGTTATCATTCAAAGAGTTAGATGCATAGACATCACTCCAGGATATCTGTCGATACTCTGCCAAAAGCCGGTCGTAATTAATATTTTTAAAATCTCGAAATTCATTGGGAAACGATTCCAGCTTAAAGTCATAAGACAGAAACAAAAAATCGTGGTCAAAGTCACTTGATGGAGTAATATAATTATGAAATACTAATTATTGAACGATCTAGGAAGGTACTTAGAAGTTCATCTTTCTATCTCTTTCACTTTAAATGTTACAAGTGTTTACGTATTTTGCGCGGTCTGTGAGACGACTGTTTATGAATCTAGGATTAAAATCAGTCAAAGTAAATCTCCTATTTTGAATTAAGCATCAATTACGATTTTTACTACACCCAACTATTCACGATTTCTATTAAGACTTGAGGTGATACAATCATGCAACATAAATCACTCTTAAGCCTTCTTATCTCTATTACAAAAATATACTCACTTTCACCACTGACATATACCTCAAAATAGTTTATTACGGCCATCAAATACTACTTACCTACCTACATATAGGTATAGTAGATAATATTATGATGGAGGAATATAAAAGTGAAATGAAAAGATGAAATTCTTAGCTGATTTTGTTTTTTTTTTTTCTGAAGCTGAGTAACCTCAAAGGAATTCAAATAATATTCCAGACCGCAACAAATTAGAGTATTTTGTTTTGTATAGTCTCAAACAGTACTTAAATGGTCGAGGTTCATACATGCATATGTATATAGTAAGTATACTACTAACATTGTAATTTTTTGAACATTTGTTGTATTTCTCACAGCACTTGTTTTACCGCATTCAATCTAGTATACCCATATAACTCAATTGGACTTCAGTGAATCGAACCCCTGAGGCGGAGAAATGTTGCTCAAACGAATTTCAGTGATTAATTTTCTTGCAAAAATTTTCTTGTTCTTATTTATACTACAAAAATTCCTTATGATTTTGTTGGAAACGGTTTTGCAAGTATCCACCATAAATAAGTAAGTAGGTACATATTTACAGTACATGGAAGAAAAATATGTTCAAGTTTGACTAGTTTATGGTGGTGTATAAGAAGTACATATTTGTACATAAGTACATGCCTTGACTGGTTAATCACAATAACGACACTTCTAGTGAACACCATTAGTTATTCCGATTATCGATCGTTTAATAAATATTAAACCTACATAATCCGAACGAAATGAGTTTCGCGTAATTCGAATTATCTAATTCAATAAATTTTATTCTTTTTTTTGCTCGTAATTTTCAAAACCTGTCTGCACAAATTCCAACCAAATAAATTACACTTGTCCAAGAAGTGATAGATTTATTATGCTATATACATATGTAGGTATTGGTAAGGTACCCTTACAGTCACTTAAAGTTACTTGATTTTTTAGTGGCAGCTCGAAATCGAAATCTTATTTATAATGAGCGGATATTGTAAAGTACCTACATAGTTCAATTATTTTCTCATTGAATTAAGTGAAAGACTATCTAGATTGAAAATTAACAAAATTGAGCGTTACTAAAGCGAACTTGAATTGAGAAAAGTAAAAGTTATTGAATGGAATTAAGTTAACGACTTGATGCTTTATGAGTTAATTTCATTATTAATTTCTGCACAAAAAAGAAATAAATAAAAGTCAGATGAGATCTGGATCCATTCGAATATCTTGGGAAAATTTTGAATCGATCTATTTATACCCAAAAGCAATAATAGGACTGAAACAAAAAAACTAACATGAACCCATTCATCAAATGTACGATGTTTGCAGGGTGTGCGTTGCCCCGTGCATAATGGTAGTAATTTTAAGGAATGTAAACCTAATTGACAATCGCCTATAAAAATTTATTCGAATTTGCTTTATGTTTGTTAAAGGGATATGCGTGATTTTGCATTTTTGCGAAAAACTCGATATCCGGTTTTGTTTCTGAAACCATAACTTTGGATTCAGGTATGAGAAATGGAAAAATTCCCGGCCGAACATAAAGAAATCTATTTGATTGTAAGTGTTTTTTTTTTGTAAAGAAGCTAGTAATGTTTTTTTTTTAAGAATAAAGTTATTAAAGTATCGCGAGGTAATAACAACAGAATGCCAACAGAAGAGAAAGCGCTAGCCAATACTAATAAGCATTTGAGGACTGTTTATAGGACTGATGATCCTTCGTTTTCATCGGTGAAAGCATGGGCTCGGCAATTCAAGCTTATGGCAGAGAGTCACTGTGTCACTGTCGAGAGTTGAAGTTTGGCGCATGGTCGAGGCGGTCGTTAAAAATCGATTGACTAAGAAATATAGTTGGTTGATGAGGGGCGGATTAATAAGACAATGTTCTTTGATTGTTCCATGATAATGCACAAGTTTATAAAGTGCTTGATGTTCGAAAGCAGCTTTCAAGATCTGTACTGTGCCCCCCCCCCCCCCCCCAAAACCGTCCAATATTCGTAGGATCTGGCTTAGAGGTGAAAGTATCCGGATAATTTGCTATCTGAATCATCCGGAAGATTTAGGATCCGATTCCTGAAATCCGGGTATCCGGATAGTTCGGATTCAGTTCTACTATCCGTATTTCAGGAATCGGATCATTTGCAGATCTGGATATCCAGATATTAGAAAATCCGGATTCAATCTGGCTCCATCGGACTACTTCTTGTTTAAGGAAAGCGGTTCTGGATAAGAGATTACAACTGTATTCACCAAGTTATAGAAGCATTGATGAAACAAAAATATGTTGGGGTTCGACGAAAATGTGAAAAAGTAAAATACCCCAACGGAGCACATAAAACGAAAACTTCTCTTTGAAGTTTTCCGAAGGTATTTAGCTATATAATTCCATATCAAGCATTCTGTGAATTCGCTACTACATATGTATATACTGTCATAATCGGGAAGAGTATTTTTTCATGTGAGTTTTTTTTTTTTCAGAAGCTGACTGGATTCAAGATGATGAGCACGAAAAGCAGGCTTTCCTTCATCTGAACACGTTGAATACCGCAATAATCACAAATATCTACCTGCTTCTGGCAGGAAATATTTTTATCACAGAATGCGTATATTTTTACTGCTTTGAGCTGAGAAGCACACATAAAGACAACATTTCATGATAAGCTTATCAAAGCTATATGGGGAGCCCAAGGCATAAATGACGAACAATTTTTCTTAAAACCCTGAATCGATTTCTTGAAGCTTTAAATATACCAATACCAAATGGGGTCAATGAGGAACAAAATTTGATATAAATAATTACCGTCTAGCATCCCTATGAAGTGCGCTGTTGACCAGTTCGCCACAATGTTCTACATACGGGGCATAATGACAAAGGAATCGGGGCATAATAACGAATTATATTTAAGTAATACATGAAATGACTTTTTTTTTATCAAAACATATTATTATTAATTAATTACCATAATGAGCTTTGCAGGTATATGGGTTTTACAATAAAATTATACAGTCTGAAATGAAGAGCATCTCGAGTCTCAAATTCGAAAAATGTAAATCCGATCTTCGTTGAGCCTACCAGAATATGAAAATCGAAAATGATTATGCCCCGTAAAAAGTTAGTCATTTTGTCCCACCATTTTCTAGCTAATATAATTTTGTGTTATTAGGCTGTTTTTGACTTTCAGGAAAACTGTTTCGACATTTTCTGCCATAGCTTTTTAATTTGACAGTAGTTTTTCTTGTTTCTTCTTTTTCAATTTAATGGAACTTAGTTATTGACATTTAGCAGTGAAAGTCGTTTTAGAAAATTAAATTCTTCTATTTTTTATAAAATTCGGACCCGAAACTCCAATTTTTTTGTAAGGAAGAGTGGCACGCGGTTATACTTTTTTTACTATAATGTAAACTACAATCGATTATCTTTCTAACTTAAGGAGGTCATGTAGTGTATGAACTCTTCTCAAAATTCGACTTTCGAAGGTTATTAGCAGGTCTTTCAACCTCAGAGCTTCAATCGACCAACTTCTTCGTCACAGCCCATTTGATGACACTAAAGCTGTAATAAATTCCAATTAAACAAATTACGAGATCTTAACCCTTTCAGTGCTAAATAGTTTTGGCGAATGTCTTCCGCATGGGCGGAATTTACCACTTTATGTGGCACGCTGAATACTTTTAACAAGCCGACCATCTCCGAATTGGATGAAACTTTCAAGTTTTTATAGAATACTAAAATAGCTCACCCATTCTTTCCCAATGCCCCCAATTTCGTGATTTTACAATGAAACATAATTTTCAAAAAATCATCTCGAGAACGGACCAACCGATTTTTCTGATTCAATTGTCAAATGAACCTTAATTCTTCACATTTTTCATAAATCAATATAGCAGCAATGAACGAAAAAATTGTTAATAATATTATTTTTTCTAAAAAAATAGTATTATTCACTAGTGAGGACTTCCCGCACTTTTTTCGTACTTTTATTTTGAAGCTAGAGGCCTTCTATCCATATGCAAAAAATCGCAATGATTTTCGGCTTTCTTTTTGAGATTTGAATTTTTAAAATCACCGTATATCCAAAGAACATGTATGGTTGCACTGCACTGAGGGGATTTTTTTTTTTTTTTTGTTTTTACTATTGAGGACTTCTATTTTTTTTTGTATTTTTATTTTAAAGTTAGAAGCCTTATTTAACTATGTACAAAAAATTGTGATGGTGGTCGACTTCGTTGGAACAAGTTGGAATTTGTCCGAGATAAAGGGTGGTTTTTCAATAACAACTTAATTAGAAAATAGTTTAGTTAATTATTCTTAAACGACTAGGAATCATGAGATTATAGATAATTTTAAGAGAAGAAAAATGGCTTAAGTGTTGCAAAATTTAGCAAATTTAGAAAGATATCGTTGAAAGTAATGTAATAAAAGATTAAACGTTGTATGTTACGGATTCGGTAATTAGAATCGGATCGAGGTTTAGTGTAAAGAATTATTTTTAGCACAGATACGAGTTGTAATTAACTATACCTCGTTAGGCCTCCTACGTAATTTTCGAACTGAAAAATTGATTTCAAAAAAATATATTTTTAAAATTCAGAAAATGTTGCCTTTTTTTTATCTTCGCCCCCCTCCAATGAGCAGACTAGCTACATTGTGAAAAATGAATTATTAATATCCATCCAACATTTACATATCGATTTTGGTGGATCAAGATATGTTGGTGTTACCCGAAAAAAGCCCAATTTCAATTTGGTCGTCTTGCAGCACATGAGCAGACTCTATAGAATTTTTAAATACAAACGTTAAAGTATATTTGTATACTGAAATCCCATCTACATTTTGTCCCCTAATCTACATATGTATCATATTAGTTTTTAAATCCGATAATTTGTTTCGAAGGCAACTCTAAAAAAAAGACAACCAGTTATTTTTAAAGTGGAAAATGGCCGTTTTTTGAATGAACAATTTTTTATTTTAATATCGTGTTTGCGAAGAACCGTTACGTCGGCGAAATTTGAAACCCAAACAAAAAACGTTCCCAACAGACCGCTAATGCATACGAAAGAAAGGATGGCAAAATACATGCAAAGGGGTGTATATGACGGAAGTGCCCAGAAAGCCTTTTTTACCGGTAAAAATGTCCGTATGAAGTTTAAAGATTCAAAAAAAAAACCCCACCACTCGATCATACTCTCTTCCCTCATAAATGTCATATCCCACACGCCCCATTTGGACAACCGCTATGTAGTGGTAGGTACAACCTCCCATAACCCCAAACCGCCAAACCAAATTTCCTTCAATTATATTTTTCTTCAGAACACCACAAATACAATTTAAAAAAACGGCCTCACTCTACGGTCCTCCATGGGAAGTTATATTTTTTTTACGAATTTTTAAAGTCACCGTATACCATAAAATCACGAAATACTATTATTAACAAAAACTGCTTTCGTTCGGTGCTGTAATACAGGGTGTTTCCCCCTAGGAGGTATGGAATGGGGGGTGCAATATCAACCGTTTATGACTTGCGGGGTGATTAAGAAAAAAACCTAGTTTTTCACAAAACACCCTGTAATTTAAAAAGTACTGGGAGCATGGTCATAATTAAGAGCTCATTGTATGCAAAGCTTCAAGGCCCTTCCAACGACTGCTCAACCAGCCCCATATCCCCCTCCTCTCATGAGTTACGGTGGTCTAAACAAAATATTTCGGATTATTTTTTTTTTTTAACGGTCGTTAACATAACTTTTTTGTTATAAAAACTATAAACTGTAGACTCTCCTGTTTAATTTGACCTATTATACTCTATGTGCTATCTTCAGCCATTAAAGAGTTATTAGCTCAAAAACTATTCTGAAAGCTATTCTCAATCCTAAATTTGGTACCTTACTGACTGAAAACACGTCATTTTAAAAAATATCGGCTAATTTCGGTATGACATGAATTTTTAAGCTTTAGCGGCTGCTGATAATAGCACATAGGGTAGGTCAAATTAAAGAGGAGAGTCTACAGTTTATAGTTTTTATAAAAAAAAAACTTATGTTCGTCTTGTAAATAATGAGGTCAAAGTAAAAAAAAAAAAAAAAGGTAAAAAAAAATCCGAAATATTTTGTTATTTTGTGTACTCCTGAGAGGATAGATATTGGGCTGGTTGAGCAGTCGTTGGATAGCCCATGAAGTTTTGCAATGAGCTCTTAACTGCAACCGTGCGCCCAGTACTTTTTAAAATACAGGGTGTTTTGTGAAAATTACCTTTTTCCCTTAATCACGCTATAACTCCTAAACGTTTGTATGAAAAATATAAAGTATTAACCTACATTTGGCATTTGAATCAGAAAAATGAGTTACTCCGTTTTCGAGATATGATTTTTTGAAAACGACGAAAAATCATCATAAAACCACGACATTTCTAACCCCTCTAGCGAGGAGAGGTGGGGCGTAGTAGGGGAAACGAAAAAATACGTGTGAGCTATTTTGATGTTCCATACAAAGTTTCATCCAAATCGAACGTTATCAGTTCATATTCAACAGATACAAGAGTTCGACGATATATGGATGTGTATATACGTCCATAGACTTGAAGTTCCCAATTCAGCGAACGTGTTTATACGTCCATAGCCCACTAGTGTATACTAGACGTAACATATACACACGTCCATAGCACCGAAAGCGTTAAACAATTCGAAATATGTATATGCGATTTCTTAATTTGGAAAGTGAAATTAAAAAAGAAATAAATGTCGGAAATTCCTCAATAAATCTAACAAATCGGGGATCATCCTTCATTATTTTCATTTTTTTTCAATTTTTTTAGAACATATAAACAAAAACACTTCAAAATTAACGTTTATTATTTTCTAAATATTCAGATCTCATCCATCAAATATTTTTCAGATAAATTTCCGACGATGAACCTTCCAACAAAATAATGAGTATAACATTCAATTTTCCCTTTAATCGAATCAAAATGTAAACAACTTGTTATTCATTTATTACAAAACTAGTTTACAAGACAACACTAAAGACTTCCATTTAAGTGCATGTTTTCATCACTTATCAGACGCAATAGAATCTCGTGTGTATGTTAGATGGATTTCTCAATTGACTTTTCGCATTTTTAATTACTTTCAATTGCATGCAACTTTACATCTTGTTGCTCTTTGCGCTCTAATAAAATACTAAATGCGTTCCCATTGTGCATTGTTGTAAAATAAAAGGATGAGATACATATGTATGTAGTATGTACAGATTTGAGATTGAAGTACCATGCGTGATTGGAAATTTATGTAATAACGAATCACGGGTATCCCTATGTAGATAAACATAAACAAATTAAATTTTAACGTGAGCAGGTGAAATTATTTATGTAAATTATAATGTGAGCATGCACGAACAAAACATTTTTAAATTAGTATTTTTTTTTTAATCACATTAATATTGACGAGCTCAACATCACACAAATTAGTCCATATCTTTTCATCTACAACCTCCATTATTTATCATAAAAATTTATTATAGGTAAATAGCTGGCCAACTTAGATATTTCGAGACAATTCTTAGGAAATCGGTTCTGAAATTGCAACTAGCCTATTTCGAGTTAGAGATCGTTGTCCAAAATTTTATTATTGCTGTCCTAGATATCTCCTTGAGGAACTATCGCTATTTCCATGTTTCTGAACATCTTAGAGAAGCGGAAAAATATTTTAAGGATTTTAAAACATTTGTTAAGTTTTCTGAGCAGAGGCGCCAGACTGCAACATCTTTAAAAATAACCAAAAGCTTGCCTGAGTACGGTGCACTTTTAATAATCAACAGCAGATGACAGTCTCACCTTTGAGATAGCTAGTGCAAACTAATCACCTAGCATAGTGTTAGAAAGACGATTTCACTGAGCCATAGCCCTGGATACGGACTGATAACAGAGTCAGGTAGAAGAGGCTGTGTAGAAGAGCTAAACTCCAAAATAGTGTGAAGAAGTAAAACAATTTTCCGCGCACGCTCTCATGTTTCACATTAGATCCGTAATGATTCAGAAGCTGATAATGATGCAATTAGGAAAGCGTTAGATGCCTGTTTAATATAGCTAGATATTGCGAAGCACTGTGGAAATGATAAGAACATAAAATAAAATTAGGAATGAAGATGCAACCAGGGACAAGCGTGTCTGCTACAAATATTGAAAAGGCAAATTTGGAACGACTCATCGAGTAACCAAAATCAGAACAGAGACCAAAATTGCTCCGCAAAAATCGAGAAACAAAAAATTTAGTCAAACTACTTGCGGTATTTGCTAGTAGAGAGAAATTATAAGGATAAAACTGCCTGTGTAAATGTATAAAAATTGCACCAACTGAATTTGTGATCTTGCTATGATAGAAGTGCGTATCCATACTAGGATTCAGAGGACGAAAAAGATAATATACTTAGATAACGCTTATGACCGACATTCGGTATCTATATTGGGAATACCCCGTTTATACCCCATATGTGTGTTATTAAATACTCCCAATATAATCAGAAAACTATTGGGTATAGAAAAGATATATCGATATTAATATCTTCAAAAATTATTTGATATAGCCTGATAATCAGCACTTCTTACGTTGCGCAGCGCCATCTAGTTGTTATTAATAATATGATAATGTGTCAAATTAAACAGAAATATGTCTGTGCTTTCTCAAGAAAGCGAAAAAGAAGAAGAACCAAACATTTTTTGTCAATATGGTGTCGAAAGGAGCAAAATGTTCACTTCCAGGGAAAAATAATGAAAAAAAAAAGCAAAATATTAACTCTGCGGAAGCAACGTTTATTATCGAAGTATGGAGAAATCTTATTTTTTTCTTTTTTCGCTCCAAATCTTGAATTTGTCGTATATTTGGAATTAATGGTTGCCGTATAGCCTGCATTAAAGCTAATATATTTGTCATTTCCATTTCCAAATTGTTTACGCTTAAACTAAATTGAAATGTCAAGGTATGGTTTGTAATATCAGAGGTCTTTTAATATTTAGATATGAATATCTACATATCGATACCACATGTCTGTCATAAACATAACAGTCGCCAGGACAAGAACTTTATCCCAGAATGGCCATAATAGTTTTGTTTTCCAATGCATAATGTTCGATACACACTATTGGTCGTAATACTCTGCGTTCGACGAATAGCGTTGTCTGAACGACGATAAAAAAAAGTAGATGGCAACGCTGCCGTGTTTTTGCCACAGAGAAATCCGATCGATTTTGATTTTTCTGCGTACGACGATAGTATGGATGAAAATTTTGTGTCATATAGTTTGTCGTTAAACAGTGAATAGAAGTTGTGTATGTAAAATGAAAGTAAAAGCTCTAAGCAACAAGTTTCTGTTTACAAAAAGAATCGCCACCACTGCCAATAATTTATCTTCATTCATTTTACTACGCGAACTAAACGACGAGTAATGTGAATGTTATATCGACGTACGTAGTTCGGACAACGTTGTACAATGAGTGCAGAGTAACAAAGATAGTATGTAGCGAACATAATATTACTTCAAATTCCTTACAATTATTGTGTTTAGCTTATTTTAGAAGTTATCCTTAATTAGATTTAGCTTCCGTTATTCCTTGTTCCTTGTTTCAAAATCAGATTAGTTCATTTAATACTCTGGACAATGACATTCTTTTTCTGACTTAAAATTTCTGCTTTGACCCCATTCGAAATTTTTCCTACAGAGACTTTAAAAATATTAATGTAAATGGGTTTCTTTTCGAGTGCGGCACCCTACCCTGGAATCGGATCATTGAATGTTCATCAGTCGAACTCTGAATTACTATCTAAAACTCTTTGGAAATACTTAAAGAAGGTGAGAAGTGTCTGCGATAAAGACAAGTCTAACTGTGATTATAGCCTAGAAGCTCAAAACAAGTTCTTTGAAACTCCCCAAAATAATAAAGATATTTCTGATTTGCGGCCAATCAGCATACTCCCATTTTTGTCTAAAGCTTTGGAAAAAATTATGCATAGTCAAATGATGAATTATCAATGCACATAAGCTGATATCCAAGTGGCAGTCGGGTTTCCAGCCATCTCACAGCTGTGAAACTGCAATGCTAAAAAGTGACTATGAATAATGTAAATTATGACAAGCTTCCACTAGACTATTGAGATCATTTATATACGATCAACTTCAGCCTCTAACCAGTCAATAGTGGAGTTTCCCAGGGCTCTATATTGGGTCCTATGCTATATATCGATAATCTCTGTTACGTAGGTAAGGTTAATAATATTCATTTACAGTATTGGACAAAACTAAAGCATCCTTTTGCGAAATATCAGTTATCCTCTGATATTATCAGGAAAACTAGATGAAAAAAAATTTGTTCTTAGTTTTTATTATTTATGTATATTTGTGTTATAAAAAAATATAACAATGATAATTCAAAACAAACACTTATTGCATCAGATTTGCCTTATATGATTCATTAAAATTTCTTTATTAATGCAGCATTTGTGCAAAATTTTTGTCGTGAATAAGGTTGCGCATTCTGTTCTTTGTGTTAAGACGTTAAGATACTAAAAATGGGCAAGAAACACGTACTGTAGTGAAATTAAATATAAAATTATATTTGATTATAAAAGTGGATTAACTCGACATAATATTGGTAAAAAAATATTCGATAAATCGGACAATTATATCGCGGCTAAACAAAAAGTTTGAGCTGACGGGTCGCGTCTCTCCTGTGCATTCTGGAGGAAGGCCTCGAAAAACATCACGAAGAGATGATTTTTTGATTAGAAAAAGGATTTTAGTTGAACCTACGGTCTCTTCTAATCAAATTAAAAATGGTGTTAAGTTGTCAGTATGTGCAAGGAAGCTAAAGAAGCTAGTATGCCCGCTTACCGGCCTGCAAAAAAGCCTTTTATAGCATAGAAGAACAGGAAAGCCAGGTTAAAGTTTGCCAAGGACAATTCAGACTGGAGTATTCAAAAGTGGAGAGCTGTATTATTTTCCGACGAATCGAAATTTAATTTAAAATATTCTGATGAAATAAAACATGCACGTCGACCAAAAGAACAAAGATTTAACCCTAAATACTATATCCAAACAACCAAACATAGAAGAGGTAATATCCTGGTCTGGGGTTGCTTTTCAGAACAATCGAAATTATGGTATTATGAATCGTTTCGTTACGTTAACATTTCACAAAACATATTGCAGGCGTACTGTGAAGAGGAGATGCCACTAAAATGGAGATTTGAACAGGACAACGATCCCAAGCATACCTCTAAGCTGTGCAAAACTTGGCTGCAAGCAAATAAGATAGCAGTTTTCAATTGGCCTGCGCAATCTCCCAATCTCAACCCGATTAAGAGCTTGTAGGAAATTGCCAGAAGGAGGATCACCAAGGAAACTGCAGGACAAAGACGTTACTTTTCGACGCTATTAAGACAGAGTGGGAAAATATTCCTGAACAGTTCATTGACAATTTAATATCTTCTATGCCAAAAAGATATGCTGGTGTTATTAAAAATAAAGTACTTGCGACGAAATACTTAAACTACTCAACATTTGGTATAAATTCTGATCATAAACTAGCGGGTGTTTTAGTTTTGTCCAGGAAAATTCTGAGTGTTGAGAAATATTTTTGTTTTATTTTTTCTTGTTGAAAACATTGAATTATCATTGTTATGTTTTTTTATAATGCACATATAGATAAGTAATAAAAACTAAGAGCAAATTTTTTTCATTTGGTTTTCCTGATAATATCAGAGGATAACTGATATTTCACAAAGGGGTGCTTTAGTTTCGTCCAATAATGTATATGCGGATGATGTTCAGTTGTATCTTAGTCGGCCAGTATCTTACCAAGAGGATTGCATTGAACGTATAAGAATATCCCTGTGGTCATTGCATAACGGTCTTGTGCTCAATTCGACTAAATCGTACTGTATAGCCTTCTATAATACTGATCCTGTATCTTCGCACTTACCGCCAGTGAGGCTTAACGGCGCCATATTAATCTACATGAATAATATGAAAAGTCTGGAAATTGCAATCCATTCCCGCATGAAGTTCTGTTGTCATATCTCCGACTGTTTGCAGAAAATTTACTCCGGCCTTCGTATACTATACATATGTGTCAGCGTCTATTCCACCTACACACACTCACTCGTTTGAAACTGATAAAAAGCTTATTATTGCCTCTCTTTACTTACGGAAATATAATTTTTCCGAACCTGGACAGTAATTGTTCAAGAAGGCTGGATATAGTTTTCAATGCTATGTTCGTTTCATCTATGGTCTACGTCGATCATCTATGGTCTATTCGATCATGTTTCATCTCTCAGGAACTCTATTCTTCAACAATCACTGAATTCATATATTAAACGGAGAGCACTTATTTTTCTTTTTAAACTTCTGCAGTCACATGAACCTTCTTACCTATTCGATTTTCTGCAATTGTTACAAACTCAACGGCATCGTATAATATTGATTCCTCATTTCTCTCGGGATGTTCTTCAGAGTTTTTTCTTCGTTCAAATCCCCCGCTTATGGAACATCTTGCCGGTTACTGCTCAACTTGCTACCTCCGTGGATGCTTTTAAGAGATTTATCAACATTAACTTATAGAATGGCTATTTTATTTTTTTGGATTTTATTTATCTAGTATGTTTTTTTTCGTTTTACTTATCTTATACTGGCTTTAATTAACCTAGCTTAAGGGGTAACACCACTGTAAATTTTTCAGAAAATCAAATTTTTTTTATTGGCTTAAAAAATGCGTTAAACCTTCTAGAATATGAGGCATAAAGCTTTATATCTGAAAGGAATTTTCATCATTGAAATTTTAGGCTCCTCCCCGAGCGCGTCGGTCTGCTCCGAAATGACTACCTGCGTCAAACAAACCCTACTGGAAACGTGCCTTCTTACCTTACTGACGCTAACACAGTAACGTATGTTGTTAGGAAGTGTGTATGTTCAGTTAAAATCATTTTCAAGCAAAGTACGTTAGTTTAGCGTCAGTACCTGTAAAATATAAACAGTCCAATTTTTCATGTCAATAACTCATTTCAAAACTTTAAACGTGTTTTTCTCGAAACACGATTTTTCAAAACGGCACGCAACATAACTCCAACATTTTGAAGTGAAATACGTACGGGATTTTCGATACGTCTTTTTAGACATTATGATTACCGCCTTTTGTGTCGAAAATTGAACAATTTCATTTAAATACCCGCCAATCATACAAAAATGAATATTTTCAAAATCCCCTACGTACTTCACTAGCTATGAGCATGTAGACTAAGCGATTTTTTTTCTTTTTTCTCCAAATTCAAAATTGCACCAGCTACACTGCGTGCCACAGAGTGCTTTAAATTCGACAAGCCTTGCGAGAATGGCTCTGGTGTCACCATTTACTAATATTTTTTTTAAATAATTTTTTTCTTGTATACTTAAAAATATGCTTAATAACTTCCATGAATATTATTATTCTATTACCTTTATATGCACCAAAAAAAAATTTGTCCAAAAAACGCTATTTCTAAGGCTATTACAGTGGTTTAACCCCTTAACTGTTTATCTTAAAATCTTTTTTGAATCTAAATTAATTCATTTTAACTTTATTATTTTGTTCCAGTCTTATTTTGCTATTAATTATATTTTAGTTGCCAATTTAATACGCCGTCATTGACTAGATATAAGAACTTTGATCTTAGGTACATAAATCCAGCAATAAATGTATTGCATTTTATTTCTAATGTTTTCATTAAAAAAAAAACGTTAAGAATAAATATTTTTGTTAAAAAATAAATGTATTACCTTGTCCCAAAATACGGTGTAACAAAACACTCCTACGCTTATTAATAAGAATAAAATATCCAATTAGCCCCAATCCCGAAGCAAAAAAATATATTTTCTTAGCTTTCCGACTAGATTTTTGTTTGTTTTTTTGTTTTTATGTCGGTATAAAACATATTTCTTAAATCTTAAGATAAAAGCCCAACTAGCTTTTATGAAAAGCATTCTAAGAATTATCCAATTGTTTTCCGCTTTACGTGTACATAAGGAATACAATGATTACTGATTTAAGAATTAAACAATAAACGGTAGGTACTCCAAAATCATTTTCAAATACTTAAAAGAAAATCAACCAAAAATTTTTAAAACCAAACAAAGAAAGAAAAAAAGTTGAAAATCTAACTTCTGGCAGCACTGAGATGGTTTTAAAAATAACCCAGTGACATTGATAAAAATAATCTTTAATATGAACGAGCATGCACTATAGCCGCCACTATAGCAGACATATATAAATATAAAAATAATTTGAAGACTGACAGTCTTTTTAAACCACCCGCACTGCACCAGATAGAGTAGTTCATGGTGCAACGATATTTTTTGTTACTTACACAAAGGTTCAGTACCGTCAAGCAGTCGTTGTTGTTCTCCCGAAATTAAATTGAATTAAGTTCTTCTTCAAGTGTCAGTTCAGCAATACTCTTGTAAAACTACATAGATTTTAATATATTAAAAATAACTGTCACTGTCACAGCTATATGATTTCCTTTAAGCTTTTCCGTTATGAATCGCAAGATTTTAAAATATTCACACTTTTACACTAATTTACACCATTCAAATTGATCTCGTTATTTTTACAGCAGTAAAGTCAACATATAATTTTACACACATTTGTAGAACTTATAATCAATAGTTCCGAATGCAAAATAGTGAAAAGGAAAGCAAACACTTATTCCGCACAAAAATGAAGGTCTACTACCTACTAAAGTTCATTCAACGAACAAATCTAATTAAAATTTGCAAAAATCACATCAACGAACGTGGACTTAAAATAGTGACCAGGAAAGTATATGTAAAAAAAAAAGAAAAAAAACACTTTACGAAAGCCGACCGAAAGGTGGTATACTCAACAGAATCGGAAGAAAATTGGAAAAACAATTCCCACGCGTCCGATTTTCAAACAGAACCTCAAAGTACTAATGCCATGACTAGGAAAATAGGAAAAGTGCTTTTCACAAAAACTATAGCCAAGAACGCAAAGAACTACGACTACAAAGGCAAACAAATTTCCTGAGCTATACACAGTATACGGAAAACTCAACTGGTGCGGCTGACGGAATAAATAATGGCTGAAAAACTCACTACAACAAATTTAACAAAAGCTTTTGCCGATTCGGTAGACTTTTCTAACATACATACATAGGTAATTAGAAATAGGAAAACGATGCTGACCTCATAAAAGGCTTAAATATCAGAAAATTTCTCCAAACGCATTTTCTTTGGATGATAGCCAAAAAGAGCTCAAAAGAGAGCAAATCTATAATTAATAAAAATTATTAAGTCTTGCTCGTTGAGTGAATGGCATTTGGAAATATCATGTATGTAGTTCCGAGTTCCGACTACAATTTTAAGACTGCGATGGATTCGTATGTGTATATTTATATTACAAAAAGGATGGGGACATACTTTTACGGCAGGGAAAACTAGTAAGTTCACCCATCCAATAAATAAAGCTGGGGGTAGTTTTTTTAAGCCATGCCCCAGACATTTCTACATTAAAGGAAGGGCTTTTGTCTGGATCAGGTCAATGCTTGCAGTTATCAGTTATTTATCACTAAAAACATCAATGTCTGTAATTTTACATTGTCTATGAGAATATAAGTATTTACGGTTCAGTGCCTCATTGGAAAGAATTATAAAAATCACCAAGACAAAAAGTTTCAATAGACAACTCTGCTAGCAAAAAATCTCCTGGAATTCTTGATTTCTTTTGATAATAGTATTAGCACGAGTTTTCTGATAAATCTTCTGTGTGTGCTTCGTTACCACAATTTACCTTGGGCCAGGGTTAAAATTACACCGTCTATGAAAAATTTATATCCAAAATTCATTGGGGTCTTCCGTTTGTAAAAATTTTGGAATTTTAAAAACCTACCACTTATAAATGTGTGAATGCCGTCAAATTTTTAAAATTTAGATAAAAAATTGTTCTTCCTTTTTTAAATTGCAGATAAAAAGTGCAGAAACTTGTTCCAAGGTGCTGATTTTAATCTTTTGTCGTATATTTTTATCAGATATTTCGACATTTCACCACAATTTTATCGTATTTCGATTTTCATTATATTTCGACAATTTTCTCAACTGCCCCCGAGGTAGCTATGTCATGTGAATATTCAACACCTACTTACAGCAATGTAGGTTCTCAAAGAAAACAAAATAATATTTTTTAATTTTTTTTTTGCAAAGCGTAATTTTTAGTTTATTCTATGAATGTATATCCTGTCAGACTTTGTATGCTGAACAAAAATACAAAGGAATCGGAAGAAAACTTCATGCCTTTTGTCGTCTATTTTGATATTTACATGCAACAATGGATTAGAATCAGCCCCCTACACGTACTCAATGTTTTAAAATCATAATAATGTTGCGAAAATCATAATAATTTGCAAAATTGTTAAAAGTGTCAAAAAAGCCCGACATCAGTAGACATGAGAGATGTGTTAAACCATGCATTATGATACTATGAACATATTTTATTAACAATGTTTATTTCAATTAAGCGGGGGAAAGCTTGAGGGGGTCAAAGTTTTACCTAGTACATTTTGCTAAATCTCGTACAGAATCGAATTCCTTAGGCACTGAGAAGAAATTTGAGTACCCACAATCCTATACTCGGAGGCTTTAATAGCCATCCCCATACTCACTTTTTTAGTACATATATCGAACTGAAGTACTAGATTTTTCGCATCTTAGATCGGCTCTAACTCGGTAATGTTATGTCCAATCAAAAAACGGGTTCTAATATGGCATGCTTCATATCGAATGAAAGGTTTCGACGAGTACTATCGGATGTACTTTTTTCTGATTCAGAATACTTTCTCGAGACGTTTTTGCTGCCGGAAACCCCATTTTCATGCACTTGGGTCACCTACACCCCAGGTACTACATTTGACATACATATACAAGCTACATCCGATCGCCGAAGCTCCTGATGTTGGGTTATTCCGCAAACTCCCACACCCATCCAACATCCCCATTGCATTAAATCCACACATCCCATAATTGCAAGACAAGAATACAGCTGTAATAATCACCGTCATCGCGTAATCAAGAGTTTCAATAAAATTTACTTGGTAAATAGCCAATGCAATAAGGAAGTTTTTAAAATAGGTTTGGGTGAAAAAAGTTATGTGACTTTTTTTTAAATCGCCCTCAAAGATTTTGGTACATTTTATTATTTTGAACTTAATGGAATATAAAATTTTTTGTTTGCACAATAGTATGCATTTGATGGGCCTAAAATTCAGCTAATTTGAAAAAAAAGGAATCAGCAATTTATCTCAATTATTCAAGTCACTATGACCAAAAATATGCTCGAATTATTAGTTTGTTGAAAAATCATAACTTGAGAACTATGCAAATTCGCATAACATATACATGGGGGTGATTCAGGTACCCCTGGGAGTGCTCTACCTCTGACTTCCGCTTGACAATACTTCTTGGGACACACTGTATATTTAGCCGAAATCAATGAATTTTTGAGGTTTGCTACAAGCTCTTCTCATACATCAATTTCTTAGTACAGCGGTCGATATCTACATATTTCTTGTCGCCGGCTGCATTTTTTATCTGCAGATCGTGTAAAAAATGAGACAAGTTTTTTATGTAAACATATACGAAACGTGTAGTGTGACCAAGTGGATCTTGCACGAAAAGGGATAAGGAATAAAGAGCGTTTGTTTAATTTTTTTTACTCAAAACGCTTAATACCAGTGATTTTAAAGATAACTGTTAGATGCTGGATACTTTATGCAAACCGGTAAGAGTAGTATGCGGCTGAACAAACCGCGGAAATATATCGGTACACCGTTAATGTTTATTGCAAACCATCATCACAACCACCATGACATAATTGAATTATTTGTACATATATCAAATTAAAGCTTGGAGTCTTACCTTCAGAAATAATAATGGAGTACCGCAGATAGGATTGTAAGCAATGTTATGTGTCGAGCTTTGCATTTGAACTCAGCTGAGCTTTTACGTTATAATTACATAATCCATATGAACTCATGCTTATTCACCAAAAGGAAGAATGATCAAAAAGTTTATAATTATTTAGAATTACCAACAAATAAGAAAAGAAAATTATTCTGTATAAACTACAAAAGAGATAAGCGCTCCACTCATCTGCTAAAAATTGAATACCCCGTGGTTACAACTTAGAACAGTGAAGTGAAGGAGATTGTGAAAATTTTTAGTTCGTCACATCTACAATATTGGTCAGCTGAAAAGCTATTAGATCTTGAACCCTTATCTGTGATTCTAGTAGTATACCTATGGATCCTTCAGTTAAACAAAAAAAAAAAGTCGTGTGCTTTTTAAATTTGAGTAAATTGGAATTGAAAACGTTTTTGAAAAAATTAATTAGTGAACAAAGCACTATCGCTTATCATTGGATATATAATGCAGAAATTATAGTGTAACTTATAAAATATGATGAAAACTTTTCCACAACTGTCACAAACAGTTTGGAGGCGTTGTAATGGGTAAGCATTAAAGAAGAGTTATATATCATTGACTTTACTGTTTTTTATAAAAGTTAAACGAAATAAAAAATAAAAAACATCAGTCCTCCTACAGGGTGCTGAAACCTGAATGGGATCTTCTCTTGTAAAAATTTTAATGCTACACCAACTATGACATGTCGTTTTCCAACCACACTGTTTCAACGTCGACGACTTTAGCTTTCAAAAGAAGTCCACGATTTTGACAATGTAAGGACTGTCCTAGAAAGTAACGCACGGTTTTCAAACCCTTACTAGATCAATACGAAAGTGTAAAAATAAAATTTTGTGTTTTTATTTTGTTTATTCATTAGTAATATTGTATAAAAAAAATTTTAAAAAGATATCTGTTTTTTCCGGGAGAACAATCGAACTTTTTTCTTAATTGGAGCCATCAGCTTTTTCACAGTAGAATCACTCATTTTCCTACTAGCTAGTTTCCATAAACTAGAAAATTTTGCAGCGTTGTAGCACTTTTGCCTTGTTTTCTTAAGATATTTTTGGCCGAAGCCCAATAGCGCTCAATAGGTCGAAGTTTGGGGGGATTTATTATCTTTTCTACAAAATTCACTTTATTCTCTCGGTACCAGCTCAAAATCTGGCCAAAATAGTGTAGACTTCTTATGCAATCTGAGAAACGGTAATAATCCTTTTTTCATGTTAATACACCCCTCAAAGAGAAGGAGCCGACTGCGTTGACCACACTGACAAATGGCCTGCCAAACAAGAACTTTGCGGCCGATTTTTTTTTTAATTGATTTGTCAGCATCAGAAACATTGACTTTATCTCTTGCATTATAAAATTGAGGTCCAGCAAGAGTACTAAAATCATATTTAAGGTACGATTCATCGTCTATTACAATACAGCCTTCGCTCAACTGACACAATTTACATACAACTTTCTGAAACGTGTAATGGCAGTGTTTTGTTGTTTTTTTGTTCTTTTTGAACATTTCTGTTGCTTGTAAGTTGTAATGTTATTTCTTTTTTTTAATTTGCTGGATATTTGATTTCGAAGTGTTAATTTTTTTTGCAATATCACGCACTGACACTGTTATGTTTTGTCTCAATAAACTTCACTATCTTTTTTTCTAAAATCTTGCACCTTTCGGCCTACCACTTTTTTGTTTTTTCTGCTATTGTCTGACTTTCACGAAAGCGATCTAATGTCATTTTTACAACCCATCGGTTACTTTTAGCCTTTTTAGCGATCCATGAATACGATTATTGTTTATTTTTTAACCAAATTCGCAAAATTTCACGGTGCACTTCTTCTAGCTCGGAAGACATTTCAAACAAAATGACAGAAAACTGGATTTTTGCATTTATTTTAGAAAATAAATGAGTCAATTAACGGTTCCTATTAATTTTATTATAGTGGGGTCCATAAAATCATTACCTACAGTAGGCTGCATTACTTTCTAAAACAGTCCCTCTGAGCACACATGAAAATTGGATAGAGTACTTAGAGAAATAAATCGCTTTCTTAGGATTTAACAAAACGAATAGATACAATTCAGGAGAGCATATGTATTTACTTTGTGTAAAAAAAAGCTTTACTATATACATATAACCTTCTCTCTGTGCACACATATTTTAACATTAACCGTGTACAGGGGTGCAATTGCACCCCATACATTTTTATTGTAAAATCTATATGAAAAACCTTGTCTGCATAAATATTAATAAAATTTTATTGATACAGTACCAATTTAAAAAACAAAATTAATTAAAATTAAAAAATTTCAAAGTTATAAGAATAGAAAAAAAAACAAAAATGTTAGGATGCATCGTCCGAATCTACATATTTCTCTTCTTACCCCATCATCAATTTCAATGTTAATGCATTCATTACAGGTATTTTTACTGTGCTTTTTACAGGTTGGTTTTCGCAAATGTGGTATATCAAGCTGGTCTTGATGTCATTAGAGCGAGGACATATGTAGCACCTGCGATGAGATCAGGCACTTTGTAGCCGACTTGTTGCATGGCAATCTTTACGCTGGTTCTTAACTATTTTGTATTTGACTTTTCACAGCATTATCAACCAATTGCCTGGATAAATATTTTAGGAAATCTTTCCGTTCTAAAGATTGCTTTTGTATATACAACTGTGGCGTTGATAGCCTATGTTAGATCAAAGTAGCAACTCCCACCAAATCAATCATATTGAGAAAAAGAATGAATCATAATCGATTCAAAACGAATATCGTAGCAAAGAAATAAATAGACATTTAGACAAAATAAATGTGAAACAAGTCAAACAGTAGAAAAATACTAACGCAGCTGCTTCCAACATCCGGATTTCAATGATAATTTTATAACAAAACTACACACAGTTAAACGCTCAGGTGCCTTGGTAGTTTCACTACTTCATCCATATTTACCAATTTCAATCCGTTTTTTTCTTACAGTGTGTGAAATATATCACAGATAGCATTCCTGGAAGGATTTTGTTAAGTCTTGATTAATTAATTTTTTATTTACGTTTTTAACAGGCTGGGGTGGATTTGCACCCCTGTGCACAGAGAGAATGTTAAACACAGAGGGTGTTAGAGAAATTTTTAAGCTACTATACTAAATAAAAAGTTTGATTTGATTTTTATAATAAGATGTCATCAACTTTATATAGGTGATATCAGACATGATTTCTCTAAACGGCATCAACAATACCAGGTTTGGCAGGACAGAAACCTAAGCATACAGCATACATAAGAAAACCTATGTAAACATCAAGCTAATGAAGAATTCAAACACATTCGTTTAAAGATATTAAACAAAATTCAAACATTTTCGGATTCTTAAACTATTCCTGTACAAATTCCTTTCTGTCTGTATATGCAAAGTGTGACAAAAACGTCGAAATTGCCGAACATTTCCTCCGATTATTATTTTTACTCAAATTCATTGAGAATATTTAAAGAATTCTTTTGACACGTTTAAAAATGCAAATAAATTTTAGAAAATTTTAAAACAGTCAAATTTATACAATCCAGCAGCAGTGTGGGGACAAGCAGCTGGCGCAGATACCGTGGCTGCAAAAGCTTTTCTAATGGAGCTTTAGAAAAACTTATCGCAGACAGCGGTTACACAAAGCAACAGATCTTCAACGTAGATGAGGCGAGTCTATTGGTAAGAAGATGTCATCCAGACCTTTTATTGCCAAAGAGGAAAACTCAATATCTCTGGATTTAAAGCTGCCAAATATGTTGGTCGTACCTAATGCAACTGACGATTTCAAACTAAAGTCTATGCTTATTTATCAGTCTGAGAATTCTAGGACATTGAAAAACTATTTAAAATCTTCCCTTTCAGTACATTTCAAGTCCAATAAAAAGGCCTGGATGACTGGTGAATTATTTATAACATATTTCACTGATAATTACAAGCCTGCAATTGAGGATTATTGCAAACAATATAATATTCCATTTAAAATCCTAATCCTCATGAACAATGCTTCAAGCCTACCAAGACTTGTGACTGAGGCTCATAAAGAAATCAAAGTTGTGTTTCAACATCCAAACATAACTTCTTTGCTACAACTGCAGCCCTTGAACAAAGGAGTTAGTTCATTATTTAAATCGTACTATATCAGATGTTTGCCAAGGCTATGGCTGCTCTAGATTCTGATGCTATTAAGGGACCTAAACAATATAAATTAAACGCCTTTTGAAAAGGATTCAATATTCTGGATGACAACAACAAAACTATCAAAGATACATGGACCGAAGTTAAAGAATCCAACTGCTTCAGTCTCATGATCATCTATTAGATCAGGGGTAGTCAACATTTTCGTATCAACCATCCACTTTTGGAATCGTTGTTGGTAGTAAGTTTTCTCAACGACCACCGATTCCACAGTAACTTAATTTAGCGCAATTGCAAACTACTCGTAAATTTTGATTGGAGGCTCAGTAAAAATATGTAGTTAAATTTATATTTTTATTTATACTTTGCGGATGGAAAACTTGAGAAAATATATCATTTCGAAAGTAACAACATTAAATGTTTTGTTTCTATTACTAATTATTACTGTTTTGTGCTAACACCTTAAGGACCACAGTAAATTAGATGAGATTTTGTATTGGAGTATAAACAGTCCTAAGTTTTTGTGAAAAAAAATCAATCAAAAATTGAACTTTATTTGAACGCCCAGAATTTTTTTCCAATATCTTCATTGTTGTTAAAGTGCAAAATAGTAAGTATCTGTAGAAAGCGATGCCATTCCATTTTCTTTGAATAAATTGGTGTCGCGACCAATGGGTTGGGATAGATCAGTAATCCGTCAGGTTGTTTTTTCGCACTTGACCCATCAACATTATTATCCAAAGAATATTTTTAATTCACGTCCTTTACATTTATCAATTTTGATGATTGTTTTGGTTCTTTGTATTTTGATTTGTTTTGCTCGTAATATCGGTTTGTTTCTTCGGCAACTTTTTTCGAAAAATTCATTTGTAATTAAACATGGAGACAACATTTAAAGCCGATTCGCAGCGACGCGATAGCGATTACGATAACGATAGCAATAATCATAGCGATAAACTAGCGACAAAATTCGTTTCACACCAACGCGATAGATCACAGCGATAGTTACATACATATGCCTGAACCAAATAAAGACATTTGAAAAAAATCTGAATATGGGACAAATTCGAGTTTCCCAATTGTATTGGCTAGTATCGATGGTGGACATGCTACGATTATGTGTCAATTCAATGTATACTAGCTCGACTTATACTGGGTTGATTAATTTTTTTAATTTAAAACAGTTTGTTTTACTGATCATCGTTGATATCGAATATAAATTTTTATATATCGACGTTGAAAGTTATGGAAAAAGTAGTGGCGCAGATGTTTTAAATGTTTCGGCTTTAGATATGAAATTTGAATACGGTTTGCACCAAATGTTTGCCTTATCAATATCAAAGAATACCTCATACCATGATTTTTGATTAAGGATTCCCTTTCAAATTGTACTTGATGCGTCCTTTCGCAGCAAGTTATGCTCGACAAGAACCTTAGAAAGATCAGTACAATACTTAAATTTACACAGCCTTATAAGTAGATAATTGAAAATGCATTTGGAGTTTCGGCGCGAAATAGAGAATTTTTGTCAATCCTATTGCAACACAGCCTGGAACAACTATTAACAAATCCCCTATTTTTTTACAAACCGCAAATGAGAACGATAATTATTACACACAACATTTAGAACCCTCTTAATAAAAAATGGACGGTTTAATAAATTTTGGAGTTAATGGGAGAAGACCAACGGAAGAAATCTTCCAAATCCAAGAACGTTTTTGTACTTGCATTATTACCTATACGTACGTAAAGTTAGCACCGCAACTTCGCCTGATTTAACTCTGAACTATCTCATAACTTGTCGTTAAATTGTCGTTAATTTGTCGTGAAAAACATACATTTGTCGTGCCCTTTTTTCTAAAGGGAACTGGATGTGGTGCTAAGTTGACCGGTCTTTTGATGACAATGGAAGTATGAATAAAATTGTAGTGTCTTTAATCACAGGGGCACTTAATATCTACCACGCTTTTTTCGATCTTCCAGACTTTTTAGTTTTAATCTACTACAGTTTATATTTTTGAAGTTATAACATTAATATGCAACCCGCTGTTTTCAGTGAATGTTAGATGCGCAGTGATAACGAAAGTAGCTTCAGAATCAGACAAAAATCCTACCGCCCACAATTAAAGCCCACTAATGGGCGGTAAGGACCAGGTTGCTTAACTATGCATTAGATGATGAACATCTCCTGATATAATGAAAGAAAAAATATGAATGTTGGATGAAGAAAACCATGCCTGAAAATACAGCTAAACTTAAGGAAAAGAGCACCAAAGAACTGATATACGGAATCGCGAAAATAGAGGATGCGATGGCACATTCGAAAAAAGTTAGTCCCAATTTCGATAGAAGCTCTAGGGTAAATAGTGAGCGGGCGCACCAAATAGCCTGTTACAGAAAATTTATAAAACATTAACAGGAAATATTCAGAAATGTTTAGAAATTTACCATAACTTAATCCCTAGGATATCCCACAACTATTTTATATGGGAATATTCTTCATAACTTATAAAAAATAATACATACAGGATGTGCAGGAGAGTTTTGGGACAATCATGGAAAACTCATTTTTCCCTCTTCAAGAATTTATTTTGAAGTGTTCTCTGATTCTCGCGGTTCGCGTGGTTTTCTGGTGAAAGCGCTAATTAGTCGCTTGATGTAATTCCTTGTGTCGTTTTTGGAGACAAAAGGCATATGAGAACTGCGTTCTTTAAGTCAGGTACATACGTGCAGTTATATCAGATTCTATTCGCTTCTGAAATTTCTTCTTGTTTTGGCAAAGTTTATTGGTTACATTTCAGAACGTGATTTTTATGTGATTTTGTTGTATTCATTTCATTTGTATGTGTTAAAAAATTTATATTTATGTTTTTGTAAGTGCATACACCTCTGGCATATACTTTCCAGCCATTATTTCTTTTTTATTTTTTGTAGATATGCCTAACAATAAAAAAAAATCTGCAATCCCAGAAAATCTCAAACAATATAATCAGATATTCTGCCGCACATCCTGTAAACAAAATAAGAGATCCGTAAGACGTCCTAGGTAAGCTTGAAGCTTGAAAAATTTAGCATTTTTGAATGTGTTATCTGTCTAAGTACAACCAAACGTTGTTAATTGGTACCGGACGAGATTTCCCACGGACAATTTATATATCCTAACATGATTTCCCAGTAACATACCACGGACATATTTGTGCTGTGTGGATGGTAATCTTGTTCAAAGCTCTCTTCCAGCAAAAGAATAAGTTTGAGTTCTTCCAGTTCTGATTATATTATGCACTTACTATCTACATAGATCTGATTTTATAAATATTAAACACTCTTCAATCCCCAACAGTAAAAATAATCTAAAAAAGTAGTTGCTGTACGCCGTTTATTCATTTTGGAATAATTTTCTTGAATGATTTAATTAACTTTTTTTATCATTAGCATGACTTATTTATTCTTATATTCGCACCCAGTTTGGAGTGAGAGTAGTTGTGACGAACTCATAAAGTTCAAGGACCTGAAATCGACCGACCTAATTAACCCGATCCGAGGCACCCATGTACGATGTAATCTGTTGAAATGTACCACTAAATTATTTTCTTGGTCATAAATATACATATAATATAGATAGTTAATTAATTTTTTTTTCGATCTTAATACATTTGCAAGCTAAATAAGGGATATGCTTCGACTTCGGCAGTGCTTTTGTCCCTAAAATATCGAAAGAGTGAGGTATTTGAAACTGTGGCCTTATCGCAGATTAAGAGATTACGACATCAGAACAAATTTCTAACCAATAAAATTTTTTTAATGAAGGTAAGCAAAGTACTTATATATACAGAAGGTATCGTAGCTTTCAAAATTCAAATTCGTTTCGTTTATAGTTCGTTCTTTTCTTTCCACGATAACTCGTTGATTGCATGTCGGTTTGCAAATCTATATTCTATACATATTTGTAGATACATTAAATTCATTCTGTTTCCTCTTATTTCTACTGGAGATTTAGCTAGTGGCACTTGATTCTTACAGTACAGGCTTGATTACCGGTATAGTTTTTCTAAGAGTCAATGAAAGCTCAATATCTCCATTAAATTAGGGAACATATCAACGGCAACATGACAAACAAAAAGTCAAACCGCCTTTGTCGGTTTGATAAAACAGTAAAAATAACTAATAGATATGGCATTGTTACCAAAACCACCTCAAAAATATTATAAAATAATTAATTTAAAGCTCAATTTACGACTTACCATTACACTGCCGCTGAATTTCTATTCTTTTCCAAAGTGAGACCTTCTAGTTACCACTAGAATATTGAATCCGTTCCATTCTACAAGGCAGATGCGATTACGAGATGCTCTATAAAAGTCCCGTAAAGATAACTGCACTACGGGTAACTTATCACTGCACTTTATACAAAATACACTTCACTTGGGCCGCGTACAATATAAGCAATTGAAATGCAAGACCACTTTTAACTTTTATTAACTTGGTTTTCACTCAAAATACAAGAAATAGGTAGGATAATTGCGAAAAACATAAGACATAACCTCTGAAATTTGCAAATTATTTTTCTCGCCAATCATCCATCAAATTGAATAACGAAACCTATCTTACTACACTAAAAGGAGATGGAGCCTGGTCAGTCCCAGGAGGTGTAAATTTTATTTTGCCATTCTTATTCTGCAAAACTGCGATTCAATACTTACCAAAATGCGATTATGTGCTGACTAACTATAAAGCAAGAGATATAAAACAAGAGTAATTTCTATGGTAAACAACAAAACACTTTACTACAGCACTTATATTTTATGGTGGCGACAATATTAATTTAGCGAATTTCCACAATTCAATAACATTTCAAGATACACTTGCAAAAATATTCGAGGAAACGTCGCGACTTGTCAACAAATAAAAATGATTTTTTTTCTTTTGGTCGGGAAATTTTTTTTCTAATTTCAAAACCACATTTTACAATGTACCCTGACTAAATTTCATTTTTCCTGTCCGATTGGGGAAATCTGAGCAATTTGCCGCCTTCAATTCATTTTGGAGGAGAAATTGCCTTATTTTGTCATTTTCTCAGAAACCGTAAAAAATGTTTTGATTTATAATCGTGATCTTTGAACACGCCTGATTTGGTTGAACCCAGTCAGGTCAAAATTTGTTGCAAAAACTTCAACTTTCATGTCCAGAAAATTTGGTAAAAAATTGGGGAAACGCGCGTCGGCTGTCAACAAATAAAAATGATTTTTTTTTCTTTTGGTCGGGAATTTTTTTTTGTTTATCCGATTGAAATGAAGTTCCAAGTTTCGAGAATTGTCCGAATGATGGCGCCAGGATATTTTGATTAAAAGTATCGAGTTATCGACGAGCGCTAGTGTCGCAAATTCGAAAATACTGAACTGACCCATATTGTAGGAATGCCAACACCAAAGTTAGAAACAAAAACCTGAACGTGAAAAGCGAGGTTGTTTACAAATTTTTTGAAGGCTACTGAGATTTTTAATTTAAAGGTATATTGACTGATATATTATAGACATTTATCTGATATTTTCTTTTTGACATATGTGTATTCATTATAAATCACTGTGGAATAACGTATTAAAAAGTGTTTTGGGCAGAATTCAGTTCAAGTGTCAAAACACTTAATTTGCGTAGTGCGCCCTTACAAGATACATGCTAATTCTGTGCTGTTTTTTTTTTTATGTAGTTTATTTAAAGCTTATGTTTGAAACAGAAATTCTAATTGTTATTTTACCTATGTTTTCTTTTATCCTTCGTATGAATAATTTTAGTTGTTTCCAAGCGAGCACATCTGATGTCATGCGGTGGTGTGGTAAAACTTGGTGAATTCGTGTTTAATTTAATTAAAAAAATATGCATTCAACCACCCCAACCTTAAAGTTACATATAACAGCTTTGGGCACCTCCAAAGTCAAGTTAGAGCTATGTAGTGACAGTTTTAACATATAACAAACAAATCATTGTAGATAACATTATGTTTACTGAGATCCTCAGAAAGCCGCCTTAGACATTATTATAAGCCAGATTTCATAACAGTTGCTATATAGCTTTGCAAGTCACTCAATTCAATGCGGACGGACAAGTTCATAAGAATAATAAAAAAAAAACAATGTTAATGACTAAACCATACTGGATCAAAAAACTTAAACCACTGACCTTGTGCAGAATTACGTAAATTATTTCGATTTTCGAACAACTTGAATAAAGTGTACAAAAGAAACAAAAGCATGCATTGCGTTGATAGATTTAGATTCTCGAGTTTTTTGACTTGTCTGAATTACTGAAAGTTGTTTCGCATCGAGTAAGCAAATATATAGAAAAATGTACACATTCTGGTTGCGATGCGACAAATGCCTCAAATCGACACAAAAAGAGTTTTGTGTATTCTTATGAATTTCCTAATGATGTCCTAAACAATATTGTTAAGCTTCTCATGTGAATTCCCCAATTGAAATTCTAAGGAATTCATATAAATTCTCTGAAATATATATATATATCAAAGCGTTTCGAACTGGTAAAAACCTGAAAATGGAAATGTTTTAAATAAGCAGTATTATTTTCAAATTGAGTATATTTATTAAATTATAATGACGTTGAGTTTTGCTAGTTCGGAAAATAAATAGATTGTGAAGGATAAAACAATATATTTATATTTTGTACCTACTTTTTTATTGAATGGAATTTTTTAATACACTTGTTTTGGTTAACTAAATCTGACTTTTACATTATAAAATACTGCTTTTAGGTGGTTTTCTATTATATATATATATATATTTTTTTCTATTATATTAATTATTTGGCAACATTTAATGTTAATTTCAAACACCTTTGAAAACGGAGGCAATCGAAAAATTTGATATTTTAATATTTTGTCGCAGCTCCATACGCGTGAAATACTTAGTTCCGTTATCAAGATCTTGGCCGATCTCTTGATGACAGGATCAGACCCGACACTCCCAAGAGTTGCAAAATTATAATAATAAACATTTTTCATTGTTCTATTCCACTTAATCAAGACTATAATAATAATTTATTCAGTCTACCAATTTTAACAATCTTACAGACGAATCAAGCATTAGAAGCAATCATAGAATCATTATTATTAACATTAATCATTATACTTAGGTTAATTAATCATTATACTTGAGTTATCGAATATATCTCCTTAGCGAACATAATCAAATGTCGTTTGAAGATTTAATTAATAGCAAGGGGTTAAGGAATAATGCAGAAAATGGAAGGAAAACTAGGTGGGAAAGAAGAAGCGCAGGACCAAGTCGAGGTGGGAATCGAACCCACGACCCCGGGGATGGTAGCCAGCGCGCTTAGCAACTGAGCTACGAGTCTTCTTTTCAAATTGTTGGCAACGAATTAAGTTGAATGGTGTGTTTTCAGCTTTGTTCAAAGCCTTCATTTTCTCCTTCAAGTGGAAGACTTCTCGCCCTAACCTTTGGATAGCAAACAGGACAGAAAGATATTGGGCTCAAAGCACTGGGTTTATTTCTGCCTGGAGAAGTACGGCAGCGTTTAAATAGCATATAGATCTTGAACAGCTTGTTTTACTCTTGTTTAATACAGAAACATGGCAGATATCAGAAAATTTCATAATATAGAACTGTCTTGTTCTGCTCTGAACTTTTTTCGATCTTATTAAACATACATTTCGGATGTTTTCTTTATTTCGTCGATAACCTCATTAATGGTATTTGACACTGAAGCTATGTAAACGTAAATTTGATTCAATTCCCTGCAAACCAGACCTACCAAAACTTAATTTCTTTCATACAATATGAAAATGGTAACTACCAAAACCGTGTGTGTACAAAAAAAAGTGACAAGTCAAAAATCCAACATCCAGGAGAGCAAATTAAAGTTCTCTTATTGAAGCTTGAATTTTTTATTGATGTTTTATTAATAAGCTCGATGGTTTAGACCACCTTTACCTTAATCTTTTAAAAAATAATGCACAACTAACTTTTTAGAAGATTTTATGATTTTAACCTCTTTTCCCCTTTTATTTCACTTTTCTTACAAAAGATTTTCAACTATGGATTGCATGATTAGAACAGCCAAACTGTTTTGTAGAGACGAACAAGCTTTCAATCGAAATAAACATAAAACTTTCGATTTTGGCATCAAATATTTGTTTATTTCTAGTTGTGAACTTAATTCTATTCAGTCTGCTCATAAATAACTTATTAGTATGTTATAGTTGTTCATATATATGCGGATGACGTAACGTGCAAATTAATTTTAGGTGTTCGACTAATAGAAGACTGCAAAGGTTCGCTTCGACTGTGATCTGCGTTGAATGCGGGAAAATCGTTATAGAATGAATGCTATATAAAGATTTTTGTTTTCATTTCCATATATTACGGTAGACAATTTAGCGCTAACAGTATAGTGATAATGTGCGTGATTATCAACTCAAATATATAGTTCTGCGAAAACATCAGTCACAGGCTCTCAGCAAGAACTCCGGATAAAACTTTTCAAAACTCTGTTATTGCCTTCCATTACTAGTGCTAGTTATCCTTACATTCCTGCTGTTGTTGCAAATTAAATACGGCGCTTATTGGCTTCACCAAGTTCATATTAAGATTTCCGAGGTATGACCATGTATCCCTTTATCACCATTTCCTTCCTAGTTGCTCACTAGACATTTTTTTAAAACGCAGGTTACTGCTTTTCTTATTTGCGGGTACTACCGCAATTTCGTACACTTACCGCCATGGGGTTGATAATACTCACCTAGACAATAAAAAAATTGTTTGGCAAGGGGAAGCCAACCCAACCGTTTTGGAATTACAGGGTGATTAAGAAAAGTGTTAGTTTTTCACAAAGCACCCAGTATCTTAAAAAGTACGTGGTTACCGTCAAGATTTTTTGAAGAACTTCATGGTCTTTCCAACGACTGCTCAACTAGCCTCATACTATTCTCCTTTCCGAAGTTATGGCGGTCTAAAATCAGGATTTCGGATATTCTAACCTTTTTTTTTACAAAAAGCTGATTAATATGACTTTTTATAAAAATTGTATACTGTAGACTGTACTGTAGGGGGGGGGGGGGGGAGAACAATTTATAGACCGTTGGAACGATTTTCTATCTACCAAAGTTCAACTCATCATTATAGGTGTAACGTGGAGAAGTTACAGAGTGGTCTGTGAAAACATACTCGTTATCTCGGAAAGGTAAAAATGTTAAAAAATAAAATAAAATGAATAAAATTAAAAGCACTTCTTCCAGGATATTCAAGGATAAAGGATGAAATGCTTATTCTTGATGCCCTTCTTCATATATATTTTTAATATGCTGTTTTCCTTAGATAGCTTGAAATCCTATCTTTCAAATGAGCCATATTTCACTGCCCTAGCATGAATAGAAAAATATATATAAATTTTTAAAGAAGACCAGGACAGCATTCATGCGAAATTTTGAAAATGCCAAGGCAAAATTTTTATTGTGTATTTTTGTTTTCACAAACCCTGCAAGTATGTACAATTTCAACAAAATCGTCGATGGTAATGTCACACATGTTGAGTATTTTATTTGGAATGAATGACCCAGGACTGCCATAAATTGATTTTTGTTTTGGCCTTAGTTCATAGTAGTTATCAGAATAAAATACAACGCACATAATAGGTCTGTATGTTTACTCGAAAGTTTTTACACAGATTCGTAAGTTTTTTAGCCATAATGTGTATGTTAACTTCTCGAACTAGAAAAATTTGACATTTGAATGGATTTCCAAGTTTTCTGTTAACTTTTTTCATTATCATCAAGTAGACAGTTTTTACTTGAATTTTATTCAGACATTTTTACACAAAAGTAAACGAGCAGACCTAATATGTTCATATTTTTATTAATACCCCTCGATTTGGGGGTCCATCAGAATTGTATTTACCTAAGATAACAAGCGGTGCATTTTATAGAAAAATTCGATTTGCACTCAGTATACTTCCTTCCCTGTCTATGTTCTATGCAGGAACAATAGATCAATTGCTTCGTTATAAGAAAAACGCTTTGTCTATGTTAGGTTGCCCAATCTCCGAAAAAATAAAATTCTGTCATAATTTTTATAGCATTTTAGCTTAAACTTTTCACCGCAAGGTGGTTCTATCCGTTATTTTTGAAATTGCTGTATAACCTCCTACGCCGTTTCTCCAATTGTTTGGATAAAAAGTGCAGCTTGGACACGGCTGATTTCTGAAAAGATATTCTTTATTTGCCAGGAAGTGCCCCAGCCTGACTCGCCATCTCTATTATAGTCCCTCTTGATGGGCCGGACATGTCAGGACATTTGTTGCTTTTATGGTGGCATGCTAGAAATGCATTGACGTTGTTCCAGGCCCCAAAGTATCACGCAGCCGTCTGTTTTGTGCGATGGCTGCTTTGCTATCTTCTTCTTCGCTAATTTTAAAACTAGTTTACTGCGTTTTGACCACTAACATGTATATAAATGGACTGCTTGTTGAACCAAAAATGCATGAAGCAAATGGCACCACTTTCATATTCCTGTCTCTTTCCGTGAGAGCATACTTTCCCACTGAACTGTAACGATTAGGAACGAGAAATTGTTTGTAAAAATACTTGTAAAAAACACTTCTTTCGACTCATAACTAATATTTAACGATACAAATAGTCCCAAATACCTTTGTGGTAAATTCTGTAAATCCCACTGACATGCATATAGGTAAATTCCCAAATAATTTAAATATAACGTCAGTTTACGACAGTTGGTAGCATTGACAGTGAGAGCATACATTCTGAAATCAAAATTGGTGCCACATGAAACAGGAGATCAAGCAGTCCATTTATATATATGTCAGTGGTTTTGACCATTGAATAAATAACTAATAATGAAGCGGGGTACCGTGCGAATCACTGACATATATATAAATGGACTGCTTGATCTCCTGTTTCATGTGGCACCAGTTTTTATTTCAGAAAGTATGCTCTCATGGTCAATGCTACCAACTGTCGTAAACTGCCGCTATATTTAAATTATTTGGAAATTTACGTATATACATGTCAGTGGAATTTACCGAGTTTACCACAAAGGTATTTGGGACTATTTGTATCGTTAAATTTTAATTATGAGTCGAAGGAAGTGTTTTTTACAAGGATTCTTACAAGCAATTTCTCGTTGCTAATCGTTACAGTTCAGTGGGAAAGTATGCTCTCACGGAAAGAGACAGGAATATGAAAGTGGTGCCATTTGCTTTCATGCATTTTTGGTTCAACAAGCAGTCCATTTATATACATGTCAGTGGTGCGAATACAGTGTATGTGTTTAAGCAATTCAATGACAGCATGACCTAGGATCAGGGGGAAATGACAACAGGTCCTACTGCCTGCGTCAGTTCAACATTTCTGACATTTCATAATTTATGAAATTGTATTTGCCTAAATTATGTCAGTCATAGAAAGGCAACGCCAAGAAATATTATCTGAAAATAAGGGGACGCTAAAAATTTGTTTATTTTACATAGCAACTTGGATTATAAAAAATGTCCCCCTTCAAAGTGTGACGATATCATGATACCATGACGAAACGAATACAAACAGCACAATAATACATTTCGCCGAGTGGCTTAGGCTTTCACCCGATATGCCGTTTCCGCATTAGTTATTTATTCAATGGTTTTGACATTATTTTATTGGTATTATTCCTGAAATAGTCAACCTTTAATTTCTCAAGAATACCGTATTATGTGAAAAAAAAATGTTTTTGGTAAAACTGTCATTCACACCAAACCAAAAGGGTTCGTTACAAGAACAATTAAATGTTGCACTTTAAATCAAACATTTCATTGTTCTTAATGCATGCGAATGTTCGTCGAACAAATATTTGTTTGGTAGATTTAGATGTACTTTATTTCATTTTTCATTCACCATTTTTTTTTTTTTAACTTTAAAAATGGTTAACATTTACATAACCAAGTGTAATTGTTCGTTTTCAGATATTTCGAAGACAAATACTTGCAGGATCATCCCACCAACTTGTAGCACAAGTAAACAGAATTCCATATTGAAATGGCAAAGTCCGATCTTCAATCTGGTTCCTTTCAAAGTGAATTAGGTGCAAATAATCACAAGCAAGAGGACAAAGAACCACCGTCACAAAAAAAGAGCTCACAGTACTTAAGCAAATTCAGTTTAAATTGTACATTCTCGCTAAACACAAAAGAACTTAAACAAAAGGCGTATGTTCTTTCGCCCGAAATGCCACCTTCAGAAATCCTCAAGCGGAAAAAGACAGATTCATCAGAAGCATCAGGCAGCAAAAAACAAAAATCCGGCTCTGGTGGTGAAGATTCTGATGAAGAATTACGGGAACCAACAGCTGAAGAATTGGCGGAAAGCCAACGGCCGAAAAATGTGCTTAGCATTATTACAATCCGCGAAATGAAAAGACAAAACCATCGAAAGAATATAAATTCCAAAGATGGACGCGAGATTCGTAAAAATGCCCAAAGAATCAAAGATTACTTACAAAAATGGAAAAATAATCGTACAGAGTGGAAGTTCGAGAAGTTGCGACAGATCTCCTTGATTGAAATGATGTTTGATGAGGACAAAATCAATTCAGAACTTTGGCCAATAGCTCTGGAATATTTATCAAGCACAAGAGGATCTGCCAAAGATAAAATTATAGAGAAAGCACAGAAAGAGATTCACGATATAGACGATGAGGTCGAGAGCACGGGCGACAATGATTTGACCAATCAATGTCGATACAGAAGAGCACGAGAAGTGCTTCAAAATCTTCAGTAAATTTTATGGTGTCCGCTGCGGCGTTTCGTTGCAATACTTTCGATGTTATTTTATTATTATGAATAAATTGAGATTTTATCTGACAATCCCTTGAATATGATTCTCGTCTGTGTCCTTATTAAGGTATTGTCTCTTTTTACAATGTTATGAGCGTATTTTTCTCTGAAGTGTAATAAGTTTCGAGATCTGTTATGATTTATAATTAAAACTATATTAAACGAAACGGATCCCTATGGTTTTTAATTCAGATGACAAATTTATGGAACAAATTCTGTCGGGCAGAACGAACGATTAGATAATAATAATTTATTAGCTTAACAAAGCCACTTTTGCAACAATATTTACATAAGATATAATATTCTTTCTGAAACTTCTAAGATTTAGTTCATACTTTTTTTTCTATCCGGCAGCTCATTAAACATACGCAATCCTCTAAACATTATGCTATTCTGAGTTCCTGAACTCCGAAAATGTGGCGGTCTGAAGTCTTTTGCAGATCTCAGTTCATACGGCTGGATATCACGCACGTAATTTACTTGTCAAGTTAAATAGTCCGGTAGCATGTTGTTTCTTATTTTAAATCTGAATATAAAAACATTTACTGATATTCTTTGCCTTACACTTAGCCATTTCAGTGCCTCCAACATTTAATGAAATTGCTGTATATTTGCTGCATCTGAGAATAATTCGCATTACTTTATTCTGTAAGGTCTGCAGTTTTTGCAACATTTGATGGCCGCCCATGAAAAGAAGATGGAGCAATATTCGAAGTGGGGTCTCTCAATAGTGTTATATTACATTGATCGCCGTATAAATTGATAGGTTACCTCTAATTCTTCTGCATATTCATATACAAGCAAGCTATATTCTTTAATTGCTAATAGCCAATTTTATCTCTAATAACTTTTCTTTGATATACTTGACAATTTTTATCCCTGCAATCATTCAGAACATCGAAATTAATACCGAGCCTTCCATTTGCTAATATAAAGTTACTACATTTTAATTATTTAATATTACAGTTTCTTGAATCGTGTCCAGAACTTTTACCACATACCTCTTTGTTTTTGCAATCTTTTACTAAGTGAATCCCCACATTTAAAGCACCTTCTAACGGGTACATGTGTACTCTCTGATAAAACATCTATCCCAATCTATAATAATTTTTCCCATAACCATTCTTTTTTTTATACAATTCAGGCTCTATTTCTTTTACTGCATTATAAACTCTCTTTTGTTGACCTCTGAAAAATCTCCAACATTTAATATCCCCACAAATATCATTTTGCTTTTGGATTGTATTAACTATATAGTCCTTCGCCCACTTCTTTCTTGTACCACACACTAGAATACAAGGCTTGCTCGCAATTTATCGCCACCGTACCATTTTGCCGGTTATACATACCACCCACTTTAATAGACAATGTTTCTGGTTTAATGTTTTCCTTTATCTCCTGAGCTGTAACTGCATTTTGTTGATCCCGCTTGGGCCTCTACCAAAATTGGCTGCATTTTTACTTTATCTGCATATGTTGATTTATTTTCCCTAGTACAAACCTATTTCATTTCACTCAAAACGCTTGATTTATCCCTTTTTTTTATCATTCATACCTTGTACTACATTATTAAACGACTTATTTTGCTTTTCTAGGATTACTTTCAAGCACATTTCGAAAAATCCTCTACAGCCATTCGTTACATATAAACAGAATATTTTGATTTGTTCCCATCAATTTAACATTATATTCCGCTAAATTCATACATTTTGTATGATAGAGCCTTCCGCAAATACCCTTGCAAGATATAAAATTTTCTGTCTTTGCTGCACGATCGCACGCATTTTAACTATTCGATAGAACTTAAGCAACGGGATTTAATTATCGTAAATTCATCCCCGCAGTCAAGTACACTATGCCACAATAAATTTATTATCAACGCTTCGATAATTACAATTACGTGTAGTCACTTTTTTCCACTTTTAGACTACTGAAATTTAAAATAAAAAATTGTTTATCGTACAACAATATTTTAAAATTCCGAAAACGCGCGTAGACCGTTTTAAAAATATGTACGTCCGACCGATCCGATGTGTCTCGCAATGTAAAATAGTAAAGTTGCCAACACAGTCCCTTGCGAAACACCCAATATTGTCTCTTCCCGTTTAGATAATATTCCATTTATATTCGTCTTTTCAGTTCTGCCAGACAAAGTAATGAGAGTCACAATAAATCATTATCTCTCACTCCATATTTAATTAGTTTATTAAATAATATTGAACGATCCAGCGTCTCAAAGGCTCTTTTTAAAGCCAGGAAAACAGAAATAACAAATTTATCTTGGTCGATTTTCTGATTCCAATCTGTTATCACTCGAGCTGTTTCGCATGAATTCTTTCCATTAAATCCTGAATGATTCTTTACTAGTAGTTTTTTCAACTCCATATAGTCCGCCAATTGTACCTGAACTGCTTCTTCCAATAATTTTTCACGTGTGTGGAACATAATCACAGGTCTTATGTTATCTTATTTCCTAGATTTTAGCACAATTTTAACTGGCACAACGACAAAATTTATTATGCGGTCCTAGAAACGGTGTAACTTGGGCTCTTCGCCCCTTTTGGCTGCTAGGGGAGACGGGATGGGTAAATCACAAAACTCACATCGCCAAGACAACAGCAGGCTCAAGTTTAACGTTATAATAATAATGTAATATTCAGAAGATTTTTTACGAATGTGTGTGTGAGTGTGAGATTTGTGTTCTTCGATCTTGCCTACTTGGCGATCAGCCAATAATAATATATAAAAGCTTTCTACAAGACCGTTACTAACGGCTTTTCTGCCTGTGCAACAAACCCTATTTCCTATCATATTGGTCCAAAAGTACATTACAGCAATGTGCTTTTTTAGTGGATAGGGGCAAGCTTGCTGCGGGTCGATTCGTTCCCGTATTCCTTGCCCATTTCCGGCAGCGGTGGCAGATTTTATATCCTCATACAAGTTATTAAAGTGAATATAAAGTTCACTCCTTTTAAACTGCGGTACGAGAGTGCCCTTCCTATATAAATTGGTCCTCTTGATCAAGTAGAGAACCAATGCAAAGAATTTCTTCTCTCAAAAGTTATATTAGTCCCCGCTAGCGTTATCCTGATTCTCTTCGGAGTCGAGTTGGGTTACTATTCCTTTCATTTCCCTCACAATATCTTCGATTTTTTTGTAAGCTGCTTATTCAAGGCAAGCAATTTTATCTCTGCTCATTTTACACTTTTTGTTTGTGTTGGGCTTTCGAAGAAGTTACATCGTCTTCCATTACTCAAGTCCCCTACTGTGTAAGATTTGATACTGAAATTAGCCACTGAACGTTAAAAACTTGTCGACTCTCACGATTTTGTATGTATGACGTTCCGAATGCTGTTAATTATTTACGAATTACAGTTTAAAGCGAAGACTTATTTTTTCCAGAAGCTAGTTTCATTTGACCATAATTTTTCTCTTTTGGAAACCTGGAAAGAGGTATCGCCCATCGGTTTAGCAAAAATACCAGCATGCCAGGTCAAGCCTAAGAAAAGTAAATTTGATGTAGATAAACTAACGCTATTCATTTTGTAAATCCTATAAAGTTTTAACTGTAATGCCCAATCTACAATGCATGGTTAAACCACATCGTCAAAATGATATCGTTTGCTGAAGAATGCATATAAATACACGAAATATGTAAGTAGTGGTAAGCTGCCAAATTAAACAGCTGTTTACCTGTCAATTATCATAAATGTAATTGTTTCCTCTATTTCATTGCTGAATTACATCGAAGGAAGTATTTGGTCACAATAATTTATACTATAATTTAGTAAACTTAGTAAACTAAGAAATTGCTTGGGACAAGTCAAATAATATAAAATATTTCTTTTAGGATTGAAAGTACAAGTTCCAGTTTACAGCTGTTTTGTTCTAAATTCCCCTACATGGTTCTAAATCATGCTGAATACACCTGAGGTATTACTATATCGTTTTTGCTGATTAACTACTACACATAAGCTCGTGCTCATGTCGTCAAATGAATGAGAGAGAAGGGACATTTTTGCAAGAATAAATTTTCAAATGCAAAAGTGGGAAGCAAACACAAAAATCCATATCGTCTTGACGACGTGGTTTTACCATGCATTGTAGATTGGGCATAACTGGACAATTCAAGAATAAACCAAATTCTGGCTTAGGAACTATTCCTACATACTTATCTTCTATTCCGCCTTTAACTATTTCCGTACTTAACTTGTTATAATCTCGTTTGTGATTAACTAACACAATGATCTTTAATAGTTCCTCCATACTTATTTGTTTGAATTTGAAATGAGTATTAACCGTATCTATCAAATTCACATAATTAATGTCTTCTACGAAGCTATTAATTTTATTGGGCCATCCCACACGAGTATTCTTGATGCAGTATGCCTAGCGGTTTTCTAGGGAAGTGGTGGAAAGAAGCAAAGAGGTATCACTATACTTTGGAGAGATATCTCTTTGCTTCTTCTAACCTCTTCCCCAGAAAACCTGTTTGCATACTGCATCAGGAATACTCGTGTGGTATCGCCCATTTATACTTTCAATAAAATATGTATTTAGTTTATTCGCTAATATTCTCTTACTGTGTCTAACGGAATCAGATGTTAATAATAAAAAGTGAAATATTCTTCAGATTTCGAGCTTTAAAAGTTCATGAGTAACTTCAAAGTTCATCAGGGATAGAAAAGGTAAACTCATCGAGAAACATTCTTAGAAAAAGGCGAAACAACAATAAAATTGTTCACTTATTTTATTGTTTGCGAAAGTAAAAATAATTATTTGCTAATTAATTACACATTAATATTTAAACATCAACAAAGGGAATAAACTTTGGGGAACATAAGAAGTTATGACATAAAGAAAAGAGTTCATAATAATTTCTTATTTCTTCCAAAATCAGAAAAAAATAAATAAATAAATTAAGCTACCACCTCAGAAGTTCCCGGCTCTAATGATGCCGTTTCTTGCTTCTTTTTCCGATGTTCATAATTGACAAGGCGCTGCCCAACCAGGTATTTGTCATTTTTAATGGCAGTATAAAGTTTCTTGAATTGCCGAATCTGGAAATAAATTATGGCAACTATAGCTGCCACAATTAGAAAGAAGGGATAAATTTCCCTAGCGATTAAACTTCTTGTTTGTTGATTAGTAAAGAATATTGGCATTATTGAATGGGCAATGACATAAGGAACTGCTAAGGAAAGCCCAAAACATGCAATAACAGGTGTAGCTAGCTCACGAACAATAAATTTTAAATCAATATCACGTAGACCATCCCGATAGGCTCTTTCTATTGCCCTTTTAAATCTCCAGTCTGGTCCCATTAATGTAAGGGCACAAGCAATTTTTGTGTACAGCACCCCAAGTGCCCAATCTTGCCAGAGAAAATGAATTGGAGTTTGATCCAATGGTACACGTAACGGAATAACTAGAACAAGTTCAAGCAAAAGTCCAAATAGTAAAGGAATTACACCAAGCATCAAAACGAATATAGATCCTGCTAGAGCATATGAAGCTCCCACAGATATCCAATGTTTTAGTTTTTGAATAACAGCTGCACGTCCCTGCGGGAAAAGATTTACAGCTAGAGCTATTGCTCTCGAGAGCAGCCAACAAAGATAGGTTCCCATTGCAGCAGTATAAAGTTCATGCGGTCGTGTTGGCACCTCGCTGGAATTTGTTGTTTGGTTGGAATGAATATGTGTACCTACAGACCATATTGCCATCACTTGACGGCCAATCCAAACTGGGACGGTAATAGTAAGTAGAGAACCAATTACCAAGCTAGTACACATAAGTACAATTAGCCCAAAAAGGCGTATAGGGAAAAATGTTGGTCGGTCATATGGTTCATAGCCTATAGGGACATCACGCTGTAACAAAGCCTGATGAGCTGCGCCTAAACCTTGTCCATGATCTGGTTGCGGTCTTGCTGCCGTATCATCTTCATTTCCTTGTGGTTCTGTTCCAAGAAGATAGCTTCGAATTCCTAAGAACCAGGATACAGTATTACACCATACACGAATTAGTCCTTTTAGCCATATCCTTGTATGCGATTGCTCGAAAAATCCTGGCAAAATAATCTGCAAATAAAATCAGTTAGGAAAAATTATATATACATATATATTTTTTTTACAATGTAGATAATGAAATACCTGCAAAAGTAGAAGTTGCAAACTTAATTCGTTGACTTCAGAGTCTCCAGAGAGAGTGTATGGCAAAAATGATGGCCAGGCTGTTTTTAAAATTTGAATTGGTAACCACAGCATTAACAGAACTGCAGAACCAAATATAATAGCGGACGCGATGAGCCTTCTTGTGTGCCTCAGTATTGACAAATGAATCATTTCCTGGATAGAGTAGAAAATTACATCATCAATAAAATGGCAAATTTTAATGATAAGACTTACCTGAATTGGACTGAAGTCAGGATCGTTTAAATTACGAAGAAACCATAGTACACCTGGTCTAAGAACTTCTCTCAAAAGAGATATGAAGGCTGCAAAATAGTAGACATAAACCATTCCGAACATCCAGTGTATAAATAACGAAGTTCCTGGTGCGGCATGAAAGCTTGTCTTTCTGTCTTTTATAGTAGCGTCAAACATTGGCAGAGAACAAATATCGAGCCACCAACCACAGACTAGAGGTAAAACACCAATTTCAATGACTGAAAGCAGAGACACTTTTACCACTATATAACACAGTCCCATCAGCCATCGAACTCGTCTCATCCTAAAGAGACGAGCGAGTGAATGAAGTATAACACAAGTTAATCCTATATTGGCATATCCAAACAGGGTTGTAAGCAGCCCGTGAAAATGTAGAAGTGGTTTATCAGGTGGTATCAGACCCAAAGAATTAACTGTGAAATTTCCTATACAATACGGGCAAAATGCGAATGAGAAAATGAATATTGTATTTAGGGAAATAACCCAGAATACATGCTCCAGAAACACCATTGATCCATCCAGTCCCAACAATCTTTCCCAAGTTAATTCCTCTGCAGCTCGATCCCATTCCATTGGATTCCAATTTGCTTCCTCATTTCCATTCCCCAAATCTTGATCAGCCTCTCGATCTTCTTGATCCGCTTGTGGTGGCTCTGCATTGTCTATTGGCACATCAACAGGAGCTTCCAAATTTACCTCATTATTATTATTCTCATTGTTATTGTTGTCATTATGCTCCGCAGCAAGAGGTACCTGTGCTAAATCCGCAGCAATTTCATTTACTATTAGAGGATCGTCCCTATCTAACCAATCTGGGCCACCACCATGTAAAATTTGTTCTCGCAACCAAATGAGTCCAATAAATGATAGTAGAGTGCATGTCACTACAAAACAACCGCGGAATACATCCGCTGCAATATTTTCGGTTGAGAGTACATCAAACGGTAATGATAAAATCATGTCAAAAGTTGATCCACTAAACATAAAACGATACGTTCTATAAGCTGATAATGGAACAATACCTAACCATGCTATCGCCACAAGAGTATAGTGCAGCCAGTACTTAGCAGCAGTACCTACCGAGCTTAATAATCCTCCGGCAACATCTCTAAGTGGAAGAACTCTAGGCATATCTGGAGAATAAATTGGTGTAAATGAGAATCTATGTCCACATAATTCGCAGTATTCTTTTCGAGAATAGCGCATCCATTGCATCAGGCAATCTTGATGTATCCATTTGATGCTTCCAGTGCAGATACACGGATGAAACAATGGTCGATCAGCTTGACCCTCACAGCGACAGACACGACAAATATCGCCTTGTGTCAAATCATCCATTTTTTATGCTATTGAAATTACGAGTTTTCTGTACAGTTCTTACGTTTTATATTTCGATGAAGTTTTCAAAATGTTGAATGACAACGTCAAGTAGAAGTTATCCAGAGATTGAAGCTGGTGATTATATCGTGCACCTCCTTCTCACATTCAGGTTGCAATCTTATATCTTTTACATGTTTTACTTATTATATACTTTTTTTTTGTTGCTACATTTATAATCTTACAATGCAATGTTTTATTAAATTTATACAGAATTTTTTTAAAGAAAGTAGGTACGAATTCGACAATATACGTAAAATTTGACAGTAGATTGCTATTTCACTTCTTGCTTGCGTACTTTTTTCGTTTTTTTTTTTTTTTTTTTAATCCACTGACATTAGTCAAAGTCAGGTTTAACAACTATTCTGAATAAAAAACTAGAAAAGGCAAGGCGGCTGCGGAACGGCAAACGGAACTTTTGGCGTGAGTGTCGCAAAATGTTAAAAAGTTCAGTACGTTCTAAAACCTTTATCTAAGTGTAAAGCCAGCAACACTTGTGCCACTCTCCGTCGTCGTTGCCGATTTTTTCGACACTCACGCCACAAGTTTCAATACTCTCCGTCGTGGACCCACCGGTCGATGGTTAATTGAGGAGAAGTAGAACACATATATTACATATATACATATATATATCTTGTGCGGCACGAAATCTGTAGGTAGGGTGTGCTTCATTCCTGCTTCCAACCATCGTCTTATCGACAAGTTTTCGTGAGGTAGAGGCAGCATACTGACCCGTCTAAACAGGGTCTTTATTAGTTATTGATTCAATGATTTTAAGACAATTTCAAGTCAAGTAAATGGAATTAATTCAATGAAAAACCCTGCTTAAGCTTAAATTGGATTCAAGTTAAGTATTCAGTTAGGGCTTGCATGTTTCAGTAACCTTCAAATTTCGTCAATGAGAGACACTCGTGGGAGGAAAAACTCAATAAAAAGTGAAATATACTGCAACGTGCGGACTATTCGTGCAATTTTCAAATTTCTGATCGGACGGCTGTGCAATTATTGACCTGCGATTTAGGTAATAATATAATAATTAAATTCTCGTTACGGGCTGTGAATTTGTGATACAGTTATTATTTATATAAACAACTAGCTTGTTTGGACGCGTACCACTGACTTATAATAATGGACTGATCGTATTGCCATTTTCCTCTAGGAAAGAACGGCACAAGTTTTATAGTTTTTTTTTCGCCCTATGGCACAGTTGGAGCTGCCAATACAAAATATTGCTTACTGAACGTTTCTTATGCCATTTGATGTTTTTATGTGGGCTGCAGATGCAATCACCGCAGAAAGAATAAGGTAAAAATAGTGTTTACTATGCTTCGTCTCTCTTGCCCATACGCAGGATTCAGGTAAAAATAACTTTTGAAAATAAAGTCGGAATGAGTTTAATTCCTTATAAGCGATTAAAATATCACTTGGGCACAAGAAAATATTTTTTTTTAATTTAATTCGGTTTACGGGTGTAAAATTTCATCTGAATGTTTGAGTTTTACCTGTTTTAAAGGGTGCTCTAACGGTAATATACAGAAACACAATATTTGTGCCACATGAAATAGCAAATCGTTTAGTCAATTGTTATAGTCAGTGGACGCGTACACAATTAATTAACTCGGTATTCATATAAAAACTACAGCGTAACAAAATAATAGTGATATTCTGGGCACAAGTGTAGCAAAATGAACGTTCCTCGTGCTGCGTTTAAGGTGGCCCCACTGACATGTATATATATACATGTCAGTGGGTGGCCCAAATAATTGCGTAGTCAACAAGTAAAGCGGGAAACGCAGTGCTAGCCTTTTCAACCTCAGCCTCAGCCTCAACTTTGAGAGAGATCAGGTTATGAAGAAGTTGGTGAGGTCGACCAGGTTGAGGTTGAACTCAGTAGGGCTCTCACTCTGCTGGAACCTTGTCAGCTTTGACAGCTAATTTTTGTTATCGGGAAAAAGTGTACGGGAAGTTTTTTGAAAAAGAAATTTGGGAAGCATATTTAACGTAAAAAGTTGCTCCTATTGTAGTAAATTATTACAAAAAAAATTTGAATTTTTAAGCCAACAGGCCAATTAACTGCTAATCGCAATACCCAACGTCAGTGACGTGGCGCTTATGCCGGGGTATGTAATAAATAAACTTTGAATTTGAAGTTGTCAAAGCTCGCATTGTGGGCTATAAAAATTGGCAGAAAAACTAGCACTATGTTTCCCACTTAAGGCCTGAAACACAATTGGAGCTTTTCAGCCAGCTTTATGCTAAAGCTGACTGAAAAAGCCGAATGGAACACAACTGGTGTTTTTAACATTTGCAACTTTAACTTGTTTATGTTGAGAATATTTATTAAGGAACGACAGTTAATGTTTCCGATTTTCCAAAATTACGATAAATGCATACTTTTTTTAATAGTTGTGAGATGTACCAATTATATGTAATAATAATACCGAGTTTTTTTTATGTCACACAGAAACGGTTTATCTTTTACTAACTCTATAAGTTTTCTTCCATTTTAACATTTTTGGTAGCTGTTTACTTCTTAAATGTGTCAACAGAAGCCATTCTCATCTAATATTCGATATTCGCACAGTTGGCAACATTAAAAATTCCCTCAAGTTGGCAGTCATTGGACTTGAAATTTTCAATTTGATCAATGCTCAAGCCAGCTTGAAGCTGGCAAAAAAGTTAAAGCTCCAATTGTGTTCTTCTACATTGATTTACATTGTCAACAAATCTCAAGCTGGCTGAAAAGCTCCAATTATGTTTCAGGTCGGTTCGGTGACAGTGAACGCACTCATGAATTGGTGTGGTGTAGTTTGAGGTGAAAACTTTGTGTCGTGGTTGCATTTTAATCTTAATTCATAATTTGTAAATGTAGCCTTCTAGAGCGCCATGTTGAACAAATTATTTATAAATGATTTTATTTGTTTAATTAAAGTTATTGCGAAATAATCGAACCAAAGTGTTTTGAGGTACTTTTGTAGAACTTCGCAATTTTCTATTCCAGAGCACACAGCGTTGTTGGTTGCTTGCAGATCAGCTGTTAGCTGTCATTTAAGCTGTGGTGTGTACATTATTTTTAGTCTTTTTTTTCTCGAAAAAGTGACAAAGATGATAATAACAAATAAAATAAAGATATGTTTTTGCAGAAAACCTCAATATTAACTTATTAAAGTTTCGGAGAATAAAAATAAATTTCCCATTTGACTTTGGTTCTGTTTCTGTTCCACATGGAGTCAAATTCTGAAAAAACAAAATCTGGTGGCGGCCCTCGCGGTGGTCCCAGTAGTTCAGCATTCGGCAGTCAATCGCATGCTGTAAGAAGAGTGAAAAAGAAATGCTTTAAATTTCAAGAGAAGTTCAATACAATGTCTCAGAATTATAATTCAATGGCCAGTGAAGAAAGTGAAAAAACAAGTAATAACCAAATGAAAGAAACTTTTCCTTCCACAAGCACCACCAATATGAGATCAATTGCTTCAAACCAATACGTGGCGCAGAAAACAAAAACCGACTATAACAATGAACGGGTTAAAATTAAGGAAAAAATCAAAAACGTTAAAACAAAGTTTGCAAAGATGAATATGAAATTCAACGGAACTATCCAAGAAAATCAGAATGAAAATGAGCATGTAAGGGAGAAATTAAGAAGTCGTTCGAATTCTGAACGTTCATCAGTTATCACTGATCGAAGTGAAAATCTAGAAGTACATCGCTCAAAATCTGTGACATTATCGACAACAAGTCTTGCATCTGAAAGCATTCTAGAAGAGCCCAAGGATGAGCAAATGAATGAAGAATCAAAGAAGAATAGAAGAAAACGTAGAAGGCGTAACACAAAAAATTTCAAAGATGAAAGTGAAAGGGTAATGAGCGATGTTTATAATTTGGACATAACTAATGATTTTAAACTTAACGCTGAAACACTTTTAATTATTGACCTCCTTTCACTCCCAGAGGAAGAACGACAAGATTTTTTAATACGATTGGCTAAATTAAAAAATATTCTTGTGGAAAATCCAGAAACAAATTGCGTTGAGGTGAATCCAAAGATTTCTAGTTTAAGAAGTATCCTTTGTAACGGCAACAAAGTTTGGGAAATGAATCAGGATGTTAAAAAACGCCTCGAGACTTTTGCAAATAGTAAATTGTTGAAGCTGGCCGAGCCGCAGAAAAAAGAGAGATCACGTTTACTATTCGAAGAATTGGTAAATCTTGTAGTTTTGGATGGATTGACTGAGGAGCAAAAAAGTTTACAATTACAATTTACATTTCCCGTTACTCCAAAGAAACAACGAATTAAAAATTACATTCATACCAAAAGTTTTACGAAAAGTCTTGAAGAATTCGCCCAAATATGTGTGGAAGGAAATCTTGGCGTTATAATTGAGGGAGAGATTAGAGTGAATGCTAAAAATAATGATCAAGCGTTTATAAAACATGTCCATGGTGAAAAGGATGCCATGTTCTCGTCACTTTTTATTCGTAAGTGCGCTTTGCATGGAGACATTGTTCGGGCATTCATCAGAATCAAGCCTAACGAGGGCAATAGTAAAGAGTCACCTATAGCTACTAGCAATATAACAACAGTAACAGAGGTTTTACCCGAAGAAGATGATGATGAACCCTTAGAAATTACACCAGAACGAAGTGCAAAAGGTTTTGTCATCAAAATCATTGAGGAGGTGCACAATAGACGTACCGTTGGAAGTTTTCTCTCTTATAGATTAGACTCTGAATATATTACTTTTGTTCCACGAGATATGAAGATGTCAAACATAAGAATCTACAGAGAACACTGGCCAGAGACTTTTACAAAAGAAAATATGGGAAAAATCCAGGATGTCTTATATGTAGCAGAAATCATTGGGTGGTCTGGAGATATTTGCGTTGGTAAAATTCTTCAAGCGGTTGGTAAATGTGGTGAACTTGAGGCAGAAAACAATGCTATCCTCTTGCAAAATCGGCTGACCGTAAATGCATACGACGAAAAATTCAACGAAAAATTTTATGGTCCCATTATTATTACGGATAGTGAGAAAAAGAAACGAAAGGATATTCGTTCGGAGTGCGTTTTTACTATTGATCCATTAACAGCTAGAGATTTGGATGATGCTATGTCATGTAAACGGCTACCAAATGGAAATTATGAAATCGGTGTTCACATTTCAGATGTTACATACTTTCTAGAGGAAGATTCTGAGCTGGATAGAATAGTGAAGCAAAGAACAACGAGTGTTTATATGGTAAACGAAGTATTTCATATGCTACCAAAGCCATTATGTCTCAAGTGCTCTCTTTTACCCGGAGAGGATAAGCTTGCTTTCTCGGTTTTCTGGGAAATGAATTCAGATGGTAAGATACTAAGTACGAGCTTTTGTCGGACCATTCTGAATTCATGTGTACAACTTGCATATGAACACGCTCAAAAAATTATAGATAATCCAGATAAATATTTCACTGACAACGATTTCCCCATGATTCACAATGGATTCCAAGCAGCTGATATAGTGGAGAAGGTAAAAGTGTTCTATTCTATTTCGCAAAAACTAAGGAAAAAACGTTTCGATGATGGTGCTCTTAAAATCAATAGACCCAAGCTGTATTTCGACTTGGATCCAGAGACTGGCGCTCCAACAAATTATGGCATTGCTCAATTGGATACTGCAAACTATCTTATCGAAGAATTCATGTTGCTAGCTAATCAATCTGTGGCGAAATTTACTTTTGAAAAATTTCCTAATATTTCTATTCTCCGGAGGCATGAACCTCCTCTTCCCAATGTTATTAAAGATCTAAAGGAACGCCTTACTAATTATGGTATGGAATTAGATATTAAAGATTCCAAGGCAATATATGACTCTTTGCTGAGATTAGTTAAGGAAAACGGAAACTCGGATATAACGGAGATTGTATTGTCGCATCTTATTTCGAAACCAATGAGTCGAGCGAAGTAAGGCTTAGCATGGCTGTGTTTCTTGAGCTAAAATAAGTCTGATTTTGTTCTTTACTTTAAGGTATTTCTGCAGTGAATCAAGGGACGAGAAAGAATTTTGGCATTATGCGTTGTCTATTCCAATTTACACGCATTTTACAAGCCCAATTCGAAGATATCCAGATGTCCTTGTTCACAGGTGAGTACTAGCATAAAGTAATAAAGACTAAAGAGATGACAAGATTAAGTTTGCTTTGCGAACCAATATTTGAAAGCTCAATCTGAAAGTTTGGATGAAATTGTAAAAGCTTTTCTTGCAGAGCTTGTAACTTCTGTATTGAATTTATAGCCCACTGTACTAGCAGGCATCACATAAAGTCAAAGCATGATGTACTGAATGGAGTAAATGTAACACTATAAAATTTCTTAGACGGCGATTTTTTTTCACAGTTGTATAATTTTCAAAGCGATTTAGTATTGTCGTATATTTCTATCTCCTTCTACAGTTTTTATCTTACAGACTTAAATATAAAGAAATAGTTGACGAATAATTCTAACAGCTCGAAATGGGAACATATTGTGATCGTGTGATATTCAAACTGTCTGTACTATGAGCGCAGTGAGAGCGACCTAGTAATCAATTTATAATACTTTTTAGTTTGCTATAGTTGTTTGATGAAGCTGAAAATTTGAGCACAATTACATTTTTTAAATCTCCATCGATTTACGCTCCAAAAATATTTAAACAAACTTTAATTTTATAAACTCCATTATCTTTATACCTTAGATGAAGTCTCATAGGGTATGCTAAGCTTTTCATTCCGTTTGTAACGTATATAAATAATGCTGAAAAAAGCCAAATGAATTGGATACCCACGCATATGTATTATTAATTATTTAGATATGTAAATTTCCGTCCGTCACCACAATAACTTGAGAACACATTCATGGTTTGTTACATCATTTTGCATAATTTGACCTATTACACCTTATGTGCTATCTGCAGCCGTTAAGGAGTTATTAAATCACAACCTATTTCGGTCATACCCAAATTAGCCGACATTTTATTTAAATGACGTCACTAAGGGAACAACATTCCAAAAATTGCTCACCCAACCCCATACCCCCTCTCAAGAGTTATGTTGGTCTAAAATAAAAATTTCGGATTTTCTTACCTTTTTTTACTTTGACCTCTATATTTTTAAAACCTCGTTTTTTTTTCATAAAAACTGTAGACTCTCCTTTTTACTTTGCCCTATTACACCCTATGTGCTATCTTCAGTCGTTAAAGAGTCATTAGTTTTTCGCCTATTCCCAAAGCTATTCTCAAACTTATTCTCAAAGATAATTTGTTCCCTTGATGTGATGCCTGCTGGTACAGTGGGATATAAATTCAATACAGAAGATGCAAGCTCTGCAAGAAAAGCTTTTACGATTGCATCCAAACATTCAGATTGAGCTTTCAAATATTGGTTCGCAAAGCAAACTTAATCTTGTCATCTCATTAGCCTTATTACTTTATGGTACTAGCGATATATGACTTTAAACATTTTTTAAACATTTTTATATTGTTAACTTTGAGACTCTTTAACTATATATTTTTAAACAGTACTTTTTTCTTTGTATTTCTTACGATTGCTGTCTTCTCCAGCAAATTTAAATATTAATTTTATGTGTATTCCTTCAGTTAAGGTTTTCTACCAATTCAACCCAAGTGGGGGGAGGGGAGATCCTAACACTTTCCAAGATAACTTGATTTAAAGATTTTGGTATGTTTTAAGTCACCCTGTATCTTGTGAACGTTACACCCTATGATGATGATTTAAAATTTGTTAGATTGATAATTGTTGGATCTTCCATATCTATAAACTTTTTCCTCATCCCCATCGTTATGGCTCGATAAAATTAAAATTTTGGAAAATTTATTTCGCCTTTTTTTATTTTACTACTATTTTTTATTAAAAACACGTCTTCAACACTAAGTTTTTAAATTGGATTTAAAAAGCCGAAAAGCTTAGTCCTTTCTGCGTTTTTTTGCATTTATCTTATGCAAATCCAGCGAAAGTAGACAATTATCTTTTTTGGACGCGCTTTTTAAGCCATTTTCACTGGGTATGTCCAAGAAAAAGTGCAAAAACGCAGAAGGCTTACATTTTGAGTACAAAGTGTGATAGATCATTGTAAAGCTAAGCTTTTGGGATTCTTAAATCCAATATGAAAAATTAGTGTTGATTACGTGTTTTTTAAATAAAAATAGTAGTTAAATAAAAAATAGAGTTAAAACTGAAAAAATTTTAATATTTGTTGAGCTATAACTTCAAAACGGAGGGGAGGATGCGAAGAGTTTATAGACCATTACAAAGGTCCAATGATTATCTATCTAACAAACTTTAAATTATTATCATAGGGTATAACATTCAGAAGTTACAGGGTAATTTAAAAAAACAAACCCAAATATCTTCAAGTCCCGTTATCTCCGAAATCGTTAGGGTTTCCCCTCACCCAGCCATACAATTTTTTGCTTGTCCAAGCATGACCTATCCGTAGCCTTCGGGTACCAGACCTTTTACATGAATACTTGAGTACTTGACTTGAAATCCACTTGAAACTCAAGTAGGGTTTTTGGTTGAATTAATTCCAATTACTTGACTTTAAATTTTCTTGAAATTTATAATTGATAACTCTGCATTAGATTCAATACATAGGTAGAGATTTATAGATAAATATTTTGAGAAAAGCTCAAAAATCACAATCCGAATATCAACAATAATCTTCTTCTTTTTCTTTGCCATTTTCATAACTAGCAGAAATGAGAAATGTTCAAGTACTGAAGTTGCGTTTACATGAACTTTTTCTCTGATTTACTTGATTCAAGTATACTTGAAGTCAATGCGCGTTTACATTATACTTTCATTACTTGATCTCTACTTGAAGTATACTTCAAGTATTCATGTAAACGTACTGATTGACAAGCTAAGTGAACTTTATCGCGCAACACTCAGCGCACACAACTCATCGCTTCCCCTTGCCAATCTTCAATCGGCCTTACCCAATCCACTTTATCTTTCTTTTTTAAATAACTTTTATCTACTCACAAGCCCCTGACTAAATAACTTTGTGCCTGAGAGTGCCGTTCGTGACGAAAGAGTTTTAGGATAGTAAACGTGGGTGGATTTACATGGGGTTTTTTTTTTTTAGAATGGAATATGGTGGAGATAGTGTATAGAATTTATGACTAAAAAGTAAAAAATAAAATATATTAAAAAAACTTTTAAAATAAATAAATTGCACTAAAAAGTAAAAAATAATTCTTTCTTTCTCAGTATATACATATATAAGAAAAGTTTCGTTGCAAAATAAATCTTAAATGTTCGAGCAGGAGTTGCAGTTAGACAATGGTGATTATTGTTATGGTTGCCCAAACTTTTAAGATTTAATCTGAGTTGTAACATTTCTCATTTTGCAATTAAGCTTTTCTTATGTATATCACTGAGAAATAAAAATATTTTTTACTTTTTAGTGCGAAAGTTACGAAAGTTATTTATTTTAAAAATTTTTTAATATATTTTATTTCCTTTTTAATTAAATTAAAATGCATATCTGTATCCTCTAAGCAAAAGAATTACAGAGCTCGAAAAGCAAACAAGAATAGGTATCCAGATGGGCAAATTGGCATAAGCATGTACAAGTATAATCCTGAAATTGTTTATGAATGGCGTTTCTGTATGATAAATTGACTGCAGATGGGCAATGAGTTTTGGCATATGGCTTTGCTTATGGACTGACCTTATTAATTGATATTTGAGAGATTTATCGGTTTTCCATAGGAAAAGCTTTGGGTTTCCCATAGTTATTGAAGGGAAGCATTAATTTCTTGCAATTGTTTGTATAAAAGACCCCCTGATGGTTGAAATGAAGCCTGTGGTATCATGAGAAATAGCTTAGAGATACTTCCGAAGTGTTCTACATGTATATTTAGAGAACGAACAAGAATTTTAGAGCTTGTATTTAATAAAAGTGTTAATTTTATTATAGTTGCTGTTTATAAGATAACGGCTTTATACAGGGTGATTCAGATCAAGATACCTTCCGGTATACCACGCGATTCCTTGAGGTAAGTTGATCAAAAAATTGTTCCACATACCACAACCTGTAAAAGCATTGTTTTGAGAATTTTTTCAATATAGAGGAGTGAGTCATTTCGTTACAGAGGGTGATTTAATACATAGGATCTTCGAAAACCAACCCAGTTCAACTAATGTTTACTCTAGAGAGAGCTTTTCGTTATAGAGAGCTTGAGAACGTGTGAACCAAGAGAGCTGAAGTTTTGTACATGGTGTTTTCATATTAATAGTAAATAAAAGTTCAAAAATGGACTAAATCGGGCAACCCCTTCTTGGTTGGTGATGTAATATAAAAGTTTAAGATTTTATACGTATACTGTGAAAACTATCAGTCGTTTTTATTGTACTGAAAAGTTCTTCAGAAAATGAAATCGTATGAAACTGGTCATAATCATTGTTACTGTCCGATGAGCCATTCTAGTACGAAAAAACACTTTAACAATCAAACTTGCACAGGAGGTGCCATGCGAAATTATATACATACATACGAGCATTCATCTAGCGTGTCATAAGTATTGGTCTAAAACAAATTTTAGCTTTTTTAGTTGTTTTTACTCAAGTTTTCCATTTTGTCAAAGGGAGCAATAAGGAGCCGCGCCTGATATAGAATTTTAAAAATTAAACAAAAACGTATTACATAGAAATTTCCAGCTTTTGCGAAGTAAAAAAAAAACCTAATATCAAACTACATAAAAAATCTATTTTCAATTATATTAATTCTTAAGACTCAACATTTCCCTTCAGTTTAGTTAATTATGGTAGGCCGCAAGATGACAGTAGATATGAAGCGTTGCCGCGCAGTATTACTTAACTTAACAGTGAAATAATGTATTTGTAAGGACATCCACACTACAAACATTCAACATACCTTCGTACCAACACATGTATGTGTACTTTTTTTCTTCTCTAAAACAACCAAAACGGTATAAATGGTTTCGATTTTTCTTCTTAATTAACACGAATGTATGTTGAATGTTTGGAATGTGAGTGTGGATCTTTACGTTCTTTGCCAGTGATACTGAATACGTTTTTCATATATTTCTTACATATCTACTTAAAACAGAGATTAGCTGTATTCTTTTGTGTCCGCAGAACAGGGCAGAACAAAAATACACAAAAGAACGCCTCATACATTTTCATAGAAGATTTATAAATGAAGCGAACAGTACAAGTAGTTCGCTTCAATCGACAGAACAATTTGTTCTTTCCAGTATATGGGAGCTCTAGAACAAGGTACACACAAGAACACAGCTATTAATTCCTCTAAAAGATTTATTTCGCTTCAGAAACGAATCCTTCGTCCATTATTTTTGAACTACTATTTTAATTTTTACCGCAAAAACTTCCACCGCTGCTAACAAATTAGCTCTATTTATTTTAAAAGTACGAACACTACTTACCACTAAAAGTTTTAAACTAAATAATCACAGAGCTCTTCTCAACCCATTGCTCCTTGCGGTATCATCTAAACAAGATGAATTTGGCTGAGGCAGGATGACGCTTCAGCCAGGATGTTCATAGATCTTCAGAGCATTTACTCTGTAATTGGGAAGCATTAGTCAGATGGAGATTACTTCACCTCGAACATGCTTTCCCTCCACTAAACAACGTGTGGAATCTCATTCTCAGAATAATTGTAGACTTTATTAACAGTCTTAATTTGGAACGGGGACTCACAATTGCTCTTTCAGGTCGCAGTAAATGCGAGCCTAACGCCTGCACACTCCTCCGCGACTCTTATATATCACTAAAAGTTGGAATACGAAGCTTATTGGAAGCTATATACGAAACAAAAGTGGGATAAGCAAATTACTACGAAAATGTTTGTAGTGTGTAACAGATTTAAAAAACACAATTTCAAAACAGGAGGGAAAAACTGTCAAATTAAAGGTAGAGCAGAAAGGAACAGCAAATTCATGATACGCATTTTTCTGAAAGTTTCTTTCATAGATCTATCATATTTCTGTTTTACACCAGGAATATTGGAGTAGTGTTTTTTTTTTTTACTGCAGTACGAAAAGTCTAATTGTAAGTCTATCTAAAGTGATTCAGCTGAAAACTGAAATGTAATTTATAGAAAATGTCAAGTAACGTAATTTTTGAGAATTGTCAGTTGTACTTATCTCCACTACTTCTGTTCTAAGTTTGCTCCTTCAAAAAGTTAGAGCAGATAGTCTTGGTCTCTGGATCACTTTATATCAAACTCATTAAACACAGTTCAGTTCACATGCGAGTACTTTAGAGCAGTGCTCGTGAAACACGATTTCTAGAGCAGCTCATTAAACAGACTTACTATAAAAAAAGTGATAAACTTCCTTAAAAACGTAATCTTAAAAATACTACTATAAGATTATCAGTCTTATTTGTCTAAATGAAGAATATTGTCATGAAAGGTGCGGTATGATACTTTTTGCTGCCATAGACAAAGCCCATCTTTGATATTTTACTTGCATATGATCAGTACGGCTTTGCTTAAAATCATCGAACTTATTGATTTCAGATAATCCTTTGTTTTTCCTTACAGGTAAACCAATGAAATTGGAACAAAGTGCAATTTTACTTGGATCTCACCAAACTGGGTTGTATTTGATAACTTTAATGTCATTTACCATGTCTTTTGTCCTGGTCGAATTAATTTGTAGATTAGATTTTTCACAAAATCAGAATAAGCTTGACCCGTTAACCGCATCCTGAGACCTAAGAAGTCTTTAGGCGCCTTCGTGCACTATTCGAATCAATTATTTCATAAACGATTGCTCATTATCTATTTGGCCTCCTTTACATAAAATCAAATATTGCTAATTAAAAATATATTACAACAAATTATACGAATAAAAAAAATCTTTTATATTTTCAGAGTTCTAAGTGCAGCACTCGATTACACTCCACCACCGAAACAAACAGCAATACAGCTCCAAGAAATCGCCGGCCTATGCAATGAGCATAAAGTCAATGCTAAAAACGCAGGCGACGATAGTGCGAATTTGTACTTTTTACATTATATAAAATCGAAAAACTCACTTCTACTACGGGCTGCTGTATTAGATATGTGGTTGCATGCAATGGAAGTTATTCTAATCGAAACTGGACATATTGTTCGAATTCCTTATCCCAAGGAAGGAAAGAATAATCCAAAAATTGTGCTTAATAATAAAACTAAGCCCATCACTGCGCAAATGTTTTCTACAAATGCTAATGATGATAAACCAAAAGAGCTCAAAATGTTTTCAGAAATTCTTGTTGAAGTATATGTGGAAAAAAATAAATTGAGAGGTAGACTAGCTATTCCACCAATATCAGAAAATTCTATAAACAGTTCATGCAATTCCACACAATCAGCAGAAAATGTTTGTGTAGAAAGTATCAATCCATCGAATCAGAAGAATCAAAATGAATCGAAAGGAGAGGAGCATATAATGAAGAAACAAGATCAACAATTTGCTCAACTAGAATCAAAGACTTTCTACAACAACAAATTATATAAAGAAGATATTAAAACATCTTTTGGGATGAATAAATCTTCAGAACCTTCAGTATCTGGTGAGCAGATGACACCGACTGTGGTAGAGACAACATTAAAAGGACTTGAAACATATCTTATGTCGTGCATCAAATCAGAAATATCTTCTTTTGAATGTAAGGAAAATCCCATGCAGGACGCTGATAATTCAGGAATAAGTGATATTTCTCATTGTATTCAAATAAAAAAATCAACTAAAGAAGATGGCACTAAATCAATCCCTATAAAGCAGTTAACAACAACAATGAAAGACAAATTGAAAGAATTTGAATTGCCATCTACTTCAGGTGTCAACTTCCCAAAATCTTTATTTGAGGTAAAAGACAAATCAATATTAACCAGCGATAGCTCAGAGAAAAGTGAGACTGCTCATTGCAAACGAGTAGAAATCTCAAATGAAGATGCATCCAGAAAAGTACTTGATAATCTTTTGCTAACACTTGTATACGATAAATCTAAAGAAATAGAAGCAACATCATATACTGAAAAATTGTCTTCTGAAAATAAACCTGAGCTTGTTACCGAGTCAGATAAAAGTAAGATTATTCCTTGCATACGTGATGCGAATGTAAGTCTCTCCAATTTTTTATCTAAAGAAATAGAGGAGGCATCATCTACTTTCAATACGAAATCTCAAACGTCTCTTCTTAAAATAGTAGAAGACAAATCAATGCTAGTCAGTGATAAGTTAGAAAAAATTGATTCAGAAGATCCAAGTGAAGATGTCACTAAATCAATGCAATTGATCAGTCTGTCTTCAGATGGCACAAGTAAGTCATTGAAAGATTCATCGCCTATCCATGGTGGTATTAAATTAACTCAAATCTCAGAATCAGTTGGAGAAACGTCGACAGAAGTACCTTCAAAGGATGCAGCATGTGATGATTATGTTGACGCTCAAACTTTGGAAGAATCATTATCATCTCCACTGACATTGGACACATCTGAAGAAGGCATTGATTGGGTAACACCGCCAACATCACCGTTCATCTAAGAAATAATATAATTATTATTCACACGTATTATTGTCAAGAAGACTTGATCATACATACACACAAATTTTTATCAATTTTCATTACGATTACATTGTTTTTAACAAAAAAAAAATTAATCTTACCGTTAATGATAAGTGACATGTTTTCGTAAATTTTGCATGGAATTTTTTTTTTATTCGTTATGATAAAATGATAAAAGTAAAAGTTTTTGGGAATCTATATCATTTCAAGTTTAAAGGTTACCAGATGTTTTTTTTTTTTCTTTTTATCTTTGGGTAAATTATTCGATTTTCCTTGTATAGTTAATCCACTTATTTTGATATGAGCTAGGACTTCATTCTCGTTTTGGAACTAAGCAAGCAAAAGTATGGGCTCGCAGAATCGCAGGCAAGCACTAGTTATAAAAGCAAGCGCATGTACATAAATTTCCGTCGCAGCGTCACTAGTCCTTCAAGCAACTTTGAAGTATTTAGTCTTGTGTTTCGCTCGAGTTAAGTAAGGATTTCTCACTAAAAAATTATCATTTCAAGTTATTTCCATTTATTGGAATTCTTTACCAAGAAGAAAAACCTGTTCAATACTTTTTCGATGATTGATAGGAGTACGAATGAAATGTTAGAATGTTCAGGAAATCCTTCTTCCAACTTCTGAGCTGGGTAACTCGAATCGAATCTTACTTCACGCAATTCTATACTGACAGTATGACATCACTTAAGCTATCGAGTTAGGCTTAGTTGATTTTCAAGGTATTGCGAAATATACAACTTGCATAGTTAGATAGAAAGAAAAAAAACAGCTCTTTTCAAGCATACGATCAAACGTATTTATGCTGCGCCTCCTGTCTGGTTCAAATAAATGTATTCATTTGCCTCAATAGGATTAAATGTGTCTATAATTTCAACAACTGCAATAAACATTTTAAATTTGAGAATAAAACAGTTAAATAATGAAAATTGTCTTAAACTCAATAACACAGGTTGTGCTATTGTACTTAATGCTTGTACCTATACCTCCCGCCGTGCATTAATCAACTTAAAAACAAGCTCTCTTGTCTTTGAAGTGTTAAATTAGTTAGGGTTATATTTACAAGGCAGTCATATATCTTAACCAAAATAGCAAACCTCGGTGGCATAGACATGGATTCGGATAGAGCTTGACTCGATGTTACGTCACTAGCTGTAATAACAAGACGAAGACTTGGATTCGGACAGGGCCTAAGGGTGCTATGTAAGTTTTATTTATTTAATCTTATAACGGTTTTTATTATATACCAATACTCATTTCACCAGGAATAGAAATTTTTCCATAAAAGTACTGTTTAGCTTCTCTAATTTAATCTATTGTGGACATAGTTTCGCTTCTATTAAATTAAGTACACTTGCTAAATGCTGAGCTGAGAAAACAACTTTAAAATCATTTGCTATTCCACGCTGATAGCAACGCTCAGCAAGAAATCTTAAACAAGCGGCTAATTTAAATTCCAATGAAATCGATGTGCACCGCACTGCTAGAGCAATATTCTTACATATTTCGCTTATAACTTATGTACATGAAAGCTGGCTCTTTAAGCCTAAAATTTCTCTTAAACCCAAAGAAAGAAAAGAGATATATTTATAAAAAAAAGAACTAATAATAAACATAAAAATAATCGACTTACTCCTAATCCGGTAATTTCATCATATTTCCAGCTGTATTTCTGATGGTTCTCTGTAATATACTTAATGATATTTCTTCATCATAAATCAAGAAATAACGCGATGGTGTCCATAATAATTTATTACCTATAACTCTTTTGAATGCGTAAAAATGAACCGTAACCCCACTTTATGCTTGAAATTTGAATAAATCTTCAGCTGATTACAAGTTCGAAAGTTGAAAACTGATACTCAATGTGGCTGTTCTGTTGGCGGATTAAAAAATCGCATCGTGAAGAGGAAGTGAATCTTACTTGCGTCGGAATCATTAATCCGTCGAATTGAACAATAGGGGCCTCTGTTTCTGAGGCAGTGTCCAAATATATAGTGAAAAACTTAAGTTTTGTATGGCAACACCAAGAAAGGGTTGCCCGATTTCCTCCATTTTGGACCTGTATTTGCAGTTTTTATAAAAAAGCCGTGTACAAAACATGAGCTCTTCACCTCGACGCCTTCTCAGGCACTTTCCAAGTATATAGTGAAAATCCAGAGTTTTATATGGCAACACCAAGGGGTAACCCGATTTAGTCCATTTATGAAATTTTATTTACCATTGCTATGAAAACATCATGTATCAAATCTTAGCTCTCTACGCTGTCGCGTTCTCAGGACGTTCCCAAATATATAGTCAAAAAAGAAAGTTTTGTATGGCAACCCTACGAAGGAGTTGCCCCACTGTTGAACTTAAATTTACATCTTTTTAAAGACTAGTGCACAAAATTTCAGCTTCCTACGTCGACGCGTGAGGCACAAATATCTAGTGAAAAACTAAAGTTCTTTTTGGAGACACCAAGAAGGGGCTGCCGGTTCCAATTTTTCTTTCTCTAAGAGCGATGTTCTGACAATTACGAACACAACAAACAAAAAAATGAGCCAAATCGGTTGAGCCGGTCTCAAAAGATGATGTAACATTCATGCGGCAATTGATTTTTATTTATATAGATTTACTTTAGCGTCTGCATCCCCCTAAAGGGGATGTCTGACCTGCAAGAGAATAAGAGTATGGATTTTGGTATGACGATACTAAGTGGGTTTGCCTACGCTACATATACAAACCCACTTCTATCGGTCTTGGATTAAAAGTCAAACGGACCCTTAACATTGATCCACCACACACTACAATAACGGCATAGTTCAACGCTATTGTACAAATCGGACAGATCTGTCTTACGAGAACAAGTATGAACGAGATTGATTCAACAATAACAGCATGATTCAATGCTATTGTCTAATATTTGTGATCATACCCTGCGAGATCGAGTACGGAGCAAGATCATTGAACATAGCGGAGAATGCTTTGATTATTTCTTATAACACCGTGAATAATCAAGAAAACTCTCGTTTTAGTCTATTCATTCTAGCTCTCTTTTTTTACTACATCTACTACTATGAACATTCATTCATCATCCACAAAAAGTTCAATTTTCAAGATCTTGACCATCAATTATGGCGCCACAGGTATTGCGCACGTCTGTGCAATTTCGGAGTATGCACCCTTTTATCGCTATTGCAGCTTTCTTCCGATAAGGTTTCTGTATAATATGATCCCATGTTTATTGTGGTCTATCACTGTCTGACCCTAACTCTCCGCTGTTTAAATTTTTTTTTTACTAATATGGTACATATAAACATATTCCTTAAATAGGAATCGAATACTCACAATCGATTGTAATATAAAATTCAGGAAATAGAACCACTGCTTTGTGGCTTAAAAATTTCCAGAGAACTTGAATTAAGTAGCACACAATACTTTTTTAATTTGAATTTAATGTTTCCTACATGAACTATAAATTTGTTACCTGTGGGTTACTCGCATCCTCCTAGATCCTACTAATAACTCAATCGCTGCACTTGCACTTGAAGCTATTGGCGTACAGCCACTCTACCCTCTTTATCAGAGAGAAGTAGCAGCTAGTATGCTTCGAAAGAAAAGTTCAGATGATCACACTTCTTCCTCGAGAAGGTCAACACTAAAGACTAAATGCTCCAACAGATGTTATGGCCAACAGATTTTGCTTCGTAAGAGGTTACCAGATAACCATTAACGAAAGAATCCAGATACTAAACGGATTGCTCCAGTTCCCAGCATCCAGGATGGTTGGAAAAATAGGCGCAGGGGTGGTCGGTCTAAAAGTGGAATTCTCCATTCCGCTGGAGTTTCACCTTCCATTTTTCAGGCGGAAGTATATGATATAGAGGTGGGAGCTCAGAAAAGCCTAAACGGGGGCTAAAAGAACTCCAACATCTACATCTGTTCAGACAGCCAAGCTGGGCTTCTGGTTATGTACTCTGATGACTTTGAGCCGAAACTAGTCTGGAGCTACCCCTCGAACAAGAATGTAACGTTGCTTTGGATTCCTGGACATGAAGGAGTGGACGAACTGACTAAAACTGCAGCCGACAGCCCACTGGTTCCTACCCGACATTTGGCCTTCCAAAAAGCCAATCGGCGAGGGAGTGGGAGGAAACGGCATAAATGGGAAAACAACAGGCAACTGGATTTCCTCTGGCACAGCGAACTGTGTCGATTGCGCGAAAAGGAAGATGAAACCTCGAAGCATGTTACATGTGAGTGTAAAGCACTTGCAGGTTTATATAAGATCAGGGGAAGGCACAATAGATCAACTCTGGTCGCTGCTGAGAGGAGGTACAACGGGGTGCATTGCAAAAAACCTAACTAAATATTTTGTGACTATACTGTCTTACCCCTGCTGATAGATTGATAATTTCTACTACATATTTACATGCGTCTTTCGAAAGTCCATAAATAAAACTAAATTTGTATCCTTTTCGAATTTGTACTAACACGGAATCTCTGGAATGCTATTATAAAACACTTTAAAATTAATCGCATTTCGTTAGATTGAAACGATTTTCGTGATCAATTTGTCAAATATAAAACGATTGCAAAATGTTAATGGCACAAAATAGACGAAAACGTAAAAAAATCTAGAGGAACAAAATCCTACTTGGAATATATTGAATCTCTAATTTTTTTAAGTATTTCATAGCAAAAAGACGCTTTGTGAAAGCTTACCGTATACAATTGGCTTGGTTTCCGTAATGGTTTACTCTTGTATGTATGTGTTCCGTATATAAAAAGGTTTTTCTAGCCTGGGGCCTTATTCCAGAATTCGAATCGAGTGTATAAAATCATATAGACGAACGAAAATTGAAACAAAATTCTAATTCAACTTAGTTTCCAAACATGATCCGCAAGGGGAAATGAGGAGCTGAGCTTTGCTTGGCTAATTCAATCCTTTTTATGTTGTATGTCCAGGAATCTAGTAAGGAGCAATTTTCGACTGGCTGCTCAAATGGGAGAGCTCACCACGGCATTGTTTCTACCAAGTTTGGAGGATATGGTAATTGAGACAAGTGTTTTGATGTCCGTTTCAGCCTGTAGAATTGTTGACACATTCTTCTGGAAGACGCTTGAATTATTTTTTAATCTATTAGACTTTGATATGTTGAGTGTTTCAGCTAAAATATGTACGTGTACCTACTTCAGATTCTATCTGTTCTTTCTCATAATTCTCTATGAGATCATTGCTATCCCATTCTGCCCTGAATAGAATATTGATAACGAACCCGTTTTTCGAAGTCTAATTTAGATGTGGTTTAGTCCATGGAAACTACTCTTGCCTTGAAACAAGTCAAGCCAAAGATATTATTATAGCCTGACTTTTGAAGTCTGACTGCTCTGCATGATGTCTGATTTATAATGTGGAGGTCAAAAGGGATGAGGGAGATGAGGAAGCATATTTAAGCAATCTCTTTGGGTGTGGTTTTTACTTTTTCTAAAGATGAAATGAGGACGCACTATTTTTTTCAAAATTATTTTATAGTACGAACTTTTCATGTTTTAACAGTAAATGCAATTTTGCCAGCGATGTTTAATAAAAAGTAAAATTTTACAATAATCTAGACACGGAACAGAGTTATTTCAGAAAAGACTTCTCAAGAGATCTTCAATCTCCAATATTATTTCCGCGGGTAGTCACTTTGTTTTGCTTCGAAAGCTCACTATTTTGCAATTTATTTATAATTACAGCTGGTGTCTCTAAGGCAGGAAGTCTTGTGACAAAAACATTCACTTAAGAAGGGTAATCCGGTCGTTTAAGACTCCTTCATAAATTTTTATAATCATTTTTTGGAAAGTTAGTGCGCTCTTTAATTTCATATCACTTTTCTATGTCCTGAGACCGAGCTGAGTGTGATCGTTTCCGAGTCAGAATTTATCTGCAATCTTACTAATTTTGATATGAGAATAACGGAAGAAAGCTGATTTTCTCTTTTTGACACGCTAGCGTCAGTAGCTTGGCTAGGAGACTTAATGGAGCTTTGTGGTATATAGTAAGACTCTTTAATGTACCGTCACATTTATGTCTTTCGGAAAATTCAACTTTATATATTTTCGTTGTATCCAACCTTATTTAATTATTTTAGCTGTAACCATCTTGAATACTTGGGTTCGATTTCGATATCGTTCTTAATCTCCGAATATTGATCCATATGGACAAGGTCAAGAGCGATCTTTCTTGCTTCATTTTATATTAATATCCAAAGCAGTAAGAGCAAGCACTACTTTCATTGAAGTGATAACCCCCGTTATTCTTTAGTATGGCCGTGACAACCATTAAGTTTTAACCTGAGCTTAGATGACGATTTTTTCCATCAGACAGAAGCACCATGGCAAAGAATAGGTCTGATTGTAGCGATTAACAGCTTTAAGTGTAATCTTGAATAGTCTTCAACCCTTACGAGTGATCTGGGTCTTTGTAATTAGAACAGATTTGTTTTAATAGACAAATTTCCAAACAATATCCTTTTATCTTGCTAATAGGTCTACTTAGCCCTGAACTGAGCCTAGTTAAGGAAAATCAAAGAAATGGAAAATTGCTATCAAATTTTTCGAATCTTTTCTAGTACAGTGACCTGCTGTTTTACAGAGAGATAGATATAGCTCATTGATAAGAAACATTAAACAAAACTACATGTAAAAGCAACTAAAAATTTTTATTAGAACTTCGCCACTTATAATTTTTGCTTAAATAACAAAACTTTAAATATATCAAAAAGTTGAAAATATCTACAATAAAATTCTCTCGAATTTAACAAGTTGACCTAATGCATTGTTACTTTAAACAGAATTTAATTGGTGGACTTTCCTTAATTACAACGATTTTTGGTATCAGTATCCTCCACAACTTTATCCACCCAAGCACGTAACTTGTCGGTATCTTGAAGTCCTACAAGACGATTTTGAACTTTTCCATTGCGTATAACTAATAACACGGGTACAGAGCCAACATCGTAGTCAAGAGCAAGATCACTATGTTCATCGATATCGACCTTGGCTAATGTAACTGCTCCATCCTTTTCACCAATGACCGATTCAATACGCGGTGTCAACATTTTACATGGATTACACCATCTAACACAAGATTTATAATTTAATAAATAAATAATAATATTTTCGAGAAGAACTTACGTTGCAAAAAAATCAACAATTACTGGTTTTTCACTTTTCTTTACCTTTTGCTCGAATTCCTCTACACTTTGTACCTTAAAAATTTCATGCCTACGAAGAGACGTCCTAAATTGTCGAATATTTTTTACTAAATTCGAACGGAATGGAGATCTTCCCACTGCAGCGGAAATCATTTTTGAAAAATTTTGTTTTCACTTGCTATAGTATGTAATCGCAAGGAAAAGTTCCTATTATCAAGATTGAGACTGAAAAAAGTCTCAAATTTTGATCTCCCTTGACAGAACAAACCACACGAATCAAAAACAAAAGAAGTATTTAAGCAATTGTATTTGATTCCAATATTAATCTTTAATGATATGGTTAAATGAATATTGAACTGCACCTGGGCTATAGTTTTTAATTAACTGAAGTTATTTAGCATGCAGTCTCTCCCGAAAACTGCGAAATCAAAAATTTTGCACGAAGTTCTTAAAATAACGTCATCGAATTGTCAAATCAAAAATTATCTTGTTCTTATTTGAAATTGTGTGTTAAATTCAGGAGGCTGGTGGTTTATATGAGGTCGAGCACATTCGGCGGCAGTCACTAAGGGTCTGTTCTCGTCGGCGACTTCAGTCGACTTTAGTCAAAATGACTGCAGTCAAATTAACTCGGCCTGGAGAATGTTGTGTGAGTAAACGTCAAAAGGGTAAATAAGGAAATGGACACCAGACGGGAAACTTGTGCTACGATTATTAATTATTCGTTTAAACTGTTGATTCATCAATCACCATAAAATTTTTAATACCCATTTCCATTTTTAAAAGTTTCCTCCTTCCCGCGCGAGTTAACTTACTTCCACCTCAGGAGCACGAAGTTAAATGACTCAAGTCGACTGCAGTCAAAATGACTTGACGACGTGAACGAAATTTGGTGTATATGAACAGTCCCTAAAATGTCCCATCGGCTTACGCATACAATTAAAAGAGTCGTGTCCATGTACGCTCTGAGTACGACCAGGGCCTGGATTCTGATCAGAAAAAAATGACAAATGACAATGACTTCGTGACTTTTTTCCGAAAATGCGATTCTTACACCATGACTTCATCCATAAAAAGTGACATTTGGCGTTAAAATATGACTTATTTTCGAAATGCCGATTCCTAAAAATTGGGTGACATGACAAATGACTTTTTTTCATGACAATTTTTGCAACCGAAGTCACTTATTCCTTGCCGCTGTGACTTTTGTCATATTCAAGTAATATATATATATTAGGTCTGTCTTTTTACTTTTGAGTAAAAATTTTTGCGTAAAAATCAAGTAAAAACTTTTATGTGGTAGAGGGGATAACTCAAGAAAAGTTACCAGACACTTCTCGAGTAAATTTTGTTGAGCTTGCCGTATGTCAAATAAGTTTTCTATGCAAAACAAGGTTTGAAAATAATAATTATGATTAAGTAAAACATCTTTCTCTAATTTAATTTAAAAAATGGAAAAAAATATCATATCACAACAAGCGTTTAATACTTTTGACAGTCAGCTGATTGCATATCGAAGTTACACATCTTCTTAAACATGAGTAAAAATGTGCAACTTTATGCAAGAGGGGAAACGAATAAATTTACTCGATTTTTACTAGTTAAAAGTAAACAGACGGTTTGTGAGTAAAAATCCGTAAAAGTTTTTACACCGAGTAAAACCTTTCGAGTAAACAGACAGACCTATTGTAATAGCAACACGTAATATCAATGATGTAAAGTATAAAAATAATAAATATTTGTATTTATTATGCATTGTATTATTGAAAAAAAAAAATCGATTTTAGCAGCAAACCGCAAAAGGATAAGTTACTCGTTATAACATTTCAGCAGTTATTTTACGTACTGCCTCCTTCTTTGGATACGCCTTCGCAATAAGATGTTCTCAATTACTTTGTTGTTCGGAACATATTCAATCACAGCGCAATTGTCAAATTGTCACTGCTATAATTTAAGATACATGTCATGTCACCCAACAATCAGAATTCCAAATTATGGCATAGTGACATTGTCCTTCCTTCGAAGTCATTTTGTCATTGTCATTTGTCATTTTAATTTTATCAGAATCCAGCCCCAGAACGACATTTTCTGAGTCAAATTGACTAAAGTCGACTGCAGTCGCCAACGAGAACAGACCCTAAGAAATCGTAATATGAATTCATATCATGTTTCTGCGCCAACCCACACAAGAAGTTTTTACGGAAGCAAGGAGATATGCTAATGCTAGTGAAATCTAATCTTCTCTCTTTTGAGTGGGAAATGACTGAAAAATATATATTGTAATGTAGGATGGCCCGGAATTAAACAAATTTCTTTCTCTCTGCACTTTTTATTAAACATCACTTTACATCACTTTATCATGGACACTCTACTTCTTCTTCTTCTTCTTCTTCCGTCCCGTCCTTACAATACTCTTATTGACACAACTTGCTACTAGTGCCATCTATTCCTTACTTCTGAACTCTTAAACAATTTCGAAACTACTACAACTCGGCCATTCTGACAACTAATCGACTCGATTGGCTTCAAAACGGTGCAGCTGTTTTACATTTAACTTAAACAAAGAAAGTTCTTGACTTGACTTTTCATAACATAACTAATTGGACAAAATCTTAATCATCGACTTCATAGCTCTCTCTGACATAAACTAGAGCCTTATTGTTGCTAACGCATATGTTCACATAACAGCTCAAATCGCATAATAGTAAATAACATAACTTTGACAATCCATGAGAGATGTCATCCATATTGGTAAACATAATTTATACACATATATGAATACATAAGCAGTTTTACATAATAACATAAACATAAATACATAAATTGCACATAAGTCATTGCAATCGTAAATGACATAAATGTAAACACATACATTACTTAAAAGCATAAATGGACATATTTCTCTCATAAGTTTACGTTTTACTTTAACATAATCAAATAAGTACTAAGATTTAGCTGTTGCTCACATAGGTCTCACATAATTAAAGACATAACAAATGAAATTTTGAATTTAGCATTTTGTTAATTCAAACGTGTACTATATATTTATTTATTTTAAATTTTAATTTTAACTGGTGGTACGGTCTACTTACTTCAGAGACTAAGCATTTTGATACACATAAAAAAAACAAAATTCAACACGCAATAATTTCGTAAATAATTCTCGTCTTACCTTCATGAAATAATATTAACATAAAATAACGTATAGGTATATACTAATTCAACCTCAAATATGGCTTAATTCTGGACACGTCATAAATACCCTCAAATGGTTTCTGTGTGATGCGGTTATCATCCACATCGGCTATGACATAACGATCATTACCTAAAGACTTTTTTATTACGTATGGTCCTTTATACTTTGGTATCAATTTTTTACATACTCCTGGAGTACTATCTACATTAGTTACAAAAACTAAGTCACCTTTGCTATAAACTTTAGCTACTTTTCTTTTTTTATCAAAATATGCCTTATTGTAACTTTGGCTTTTATTAATTTTAATTATTGCATCAGATCTAATCTTATTCAAGTCTCGCTCTGACTTGTTAATATCATTTTCAATGAAATCCTTAACTCTATCAATCACAGTATTACATTGCCGTACACCAAATAGCATTTCGCTAGGTGTAGTTCCAATGGACCTATTTACAGTGTTATTAATAGTGTATTCAATCTTATACAAAACACTATCCCAATGTCTATTTTCACTTGTTAATTTAGCCAGCATAGGGACTAAATCTCTATTGACACGTTCAACTTGGCCGTTTGACTTCGGGGAACCGGACGCTACCATAATATGCTTAACAGCAAACTTTTTCGCAAAAGTTTTAAATGCATTTGAACTAAATGCGGTTCCTCTGTCAGAAATAATAGTTTCTGGTACGCTAAATGAATTAAAATATAATTTCAAAGCTTTAATTACTTCATTAGTATTTGTGGTTTTGGTAGAATAGAATTTGACAAATTTTGTAAAACCATCAATGACAACCAAAACATGTTTGCTTTTCCGCGGAGTTTCTTCCAACGGTCCTAAATGATCAATATGTATTACCTTAAATGGTTGCCTTCCTTTTGGAATATTGAATAGAAACCCTTCCTTTTTCCCAGAAGGAACATTATAAGAAATACAAGTAAGGCAATTAGAAACATAGTCTTCAACTATCTGTTTCATATTGGGAAACCAATAACTTTGCTTAATTATCTCACACACTTTTCCAGCTCCAACATGCGAGTGTAAGTCATGACTATTTCTTAAAATGTGAATACGCATTGTTTCGGGAACGTAAAATTGCAATTTGCCTTTACCTGATTTTCGGTAAAGCAATCCATTACGTAATTCATAAAATGAATGCTCACTATGACGTAATTCTTCTCGTAATGATTTTATAGTTTGATCTTTAGTTTGACATACTGCCAATTGCTGTTCAAACGGGCATTCTTCTAAAATTAAAATGTTGTGACAGCGACTCAGAGAGTCAACATGTTGCATGCGACTACCAGAACGATGCTCGATCTCATAGTCATAGTCCTGAAGTTCTAAAACCCATCGATTTATTCGAGGATTTATTAATTTTTTGTTCATCGTTAAAGCTAATGAATTACAATCAGTGACTATTTTAAACTTCACACCTTGCAAATATATTCGAAATCTTCGAAGCGCGTAAATAATCGCGAGTGTTTCTAATTCATAACTGTGATACCGAGATTCACAGTCTGTGGTTCTTTTTGAAAAATATAAGACCGGATGCATAAGGCCGTCCTCCTTCCTTTGAAGCAGGATGGAACCGAACCCTTGTGAACTCGCATCACAATGAAGCTCTGTGTAACTTGCAGGGGAATAAATACATAGCACTGGTGCTTGTGTAAGTTTATCCTTAAGCAAAGCAAAACAATCCTGTTGTTTTTTATCAAACGTAAATTCGGAATCTTTCTTAACAAGATCATAAAGCGGTTTACTTAACAATGAAAAGTCCCTAATGAACTTACGAAAGTAAGCACACAGACCTAAAAAACTACGAAGTTCTCTTAAATTTTTAGGCTCACTAAAATTCTTAACCGCGTTTAATTTTTCTGGATTTGGCTTAATACCAGTTTTAGAGATTGTATAACCTAAGTAGTCTATTTCGTTATACAAAAATTTACACTTATCTAATCTTAATTCTAATTTGTTTTTTACTAACAATGTAAACACTTCTAATAGTATCTGTAAATGTTCTGCAACGCTCTCCGTGGCAATCAAAATATCATCTAAATAAATCTGAACTTTGTTCTTAACTATCAAATTCCTAAAAATTTTGTGAATGAAACGTTGAAACACAGAAGGTGCATTTCTAAGTCCGAAAGGCATCTTCACGTACTCAAATTGTCCCATTGGTGTGACAAACCCAGTATATTTAATAGATTCTTCCTCCATGAAAACATGGTGGAAACCATTTTTTAAATCAAGACTGCTAAAGAAATGTTTCTCCCGTAATTGATCAATTAAATCCTCTATCAGTGGTAAAGGGTAATTATCACGTTCAGTGATTTTATTCAATGACCTAAAATCTACGCACATGCGTACGTCACCAGTCTTTTTCCTAACTAACACGATAGGGGACGAATAAGGAGATTCACTAAGTCTGATAATATTTTCCTTTAACAAATTATCAATAATTACTCTAACCTTCTCTTTGTCAGAAAATGACAGACGTCTCGGAACAGAAACAATTTGCTTATCACTTGTAAGACGCAAATTCATTTTGGTTATAATTTCAGGAAACTTAGGCTTGGGTGCCACATAATAATTATTCATAAAATTTTCAATAAAATTTTGTTTATCAGCTTCAAGTAAATTCTCATTCAAATTAATTTTTGGTTGTACCTCGGAGTATATGCTCCCAACACTAATATTTAACAATTCAGTACTTTCTGATTCAAAGTAATCAATAACTGTACGATTTCCTACCGAAAGTTTTGCTCCACATAACTTTAAAAGGTCACGTCCTAAAATTACTGCACATTCCATAGTACTGTCAGGTACCACATAAAGTGTAACAAAATAGTTCTGATCATAAATATCAATTTCTACTGTACATAAACCAATTATTTGTAGTTTTGTATTATTAATTCCAACGAAATTCTGATCATTATTGCAATCGGCAATAGCAAAATCCGGTACAAAACCTTTTTTTATAATACTGATTGGACTTCCCGTATCTATTATACCCTTTAAATTGAAATTAAGATCAACATCTAATGTTTGGTCTCTGAATTTACAAACAATTTTTATTAAATTTCCATTAGAGAAATTATGGTTGTATTTGCCTTTATCACCTAATATTAAATTTTTATTCTGCGACTCACAATCTTGTTCCTTATCTCTAAATGACGTAACACAACTTACTTGGTTATACTTCCTAATTGTTGATGAATTTCCTGGACAGTCTTTTATAAGGTGACTAAGACTTCCACAATTGTAACAGGAACCTCTATTCCTTTTTGGCTTGGAACAAGCAGCCACAGTATGCCCTACTGTATTACAGTTGTAGCATCTAATAACAGGATGTTTAGCAGCACGTCGAACATCAGGTGTCAAGGATGCGCCTGACTGTTTACTCTCCGTTACCACATTTACTTGCTTTAGCTTGTCATAACGCTGAAGCAATGGTAATATCTCCTCAACGGTGTTCAGATTCTGTAAAGAAAGAATTTGTTGCACAGATATATCACGAATACCTTTAATGACGTATTTGATGAGTGACTTGTTATTTAACAAATTTCCTCTAGCTATGTTCTGCATGGCAAAAACATAGTCCTCATAAGACTCGTCTGATCTCTTTTTTCGACTAATAAGAGCAGCATGTATGTCGTAATCGTCACCGAAGGGTGGGAATGTTTTAACAATTGTTGACTTAAATGACTCCCATGTACTCAATCCTTCCTGACCAAAGTACCAAACTTTAGCACTTCCTCGAAGACGTAAGCACGCGTAATGGAGTAAGGTGCTCTCCTTCCACTTATAAACACGACCAATTTCTTCAAGTCGGCTCAACCATTTGTATAAAGATAGATCTTTACCAGGATCAAAAACAGGGATGATTTCATCCGCCTCTACTGGATGTAAGATTTTTTCCTCTACTTGTACCTCTCCAGCAGTACTTAAATTTTTTAAGAACTCGTTTTCACGTTTAACCAACTCAAGCTCCTTTTGTAAAAGGTATTTCTCCTTAACCTCAAATTCACCTTTTGGTGTGGATGTATATACATTTCCCTTGGGGGATGAAGCAATACATGTAACATCATCCTCACCATTGTCAGAGTTATTATCTTTCGCTAAAGACAATCGCTCCAACAAATCCGCCTTTTTACCCATTGTTGACAAATTAAGTTTTTTCAACTCCGACTGTAATTGTTTTTTAGTTATCAACTTACTCACCATAATTGAGTTTAGTGCGCCCAATATGCATAAAGTTTCATAAATTTTATCAAATCGTGCACAAAACAACACTACTTAATATCCTCACAGTATGCCACTTCTGAAATTTGTAGGATGGCCCGGAATTAAACAAATTTCTTTCTCTCTGCACTTTTTATTAAACATCACTTTACATCACTTTATCATGGACACTCTACTTCTTCTTCTTCTTCTTCTTCCGTCCCGTCCTTACAATACTCTTATTGACACAACTTGCTACTAGTGCCATCTATTCCTTACTTCTGAACTCTTAAACAATTTCGAAACTACTACAGTAATATTTCTTTTGTAGAGAATAATGACGGAATAAGGAAGAAATCATTAGAAATGCATACAGAAGAGGAATGTCTGCAACGCTTCACGATATTTTTATAAAGAACTGACTAGTCAGTATTTTCCAATTATTATCCAAATGTGAGTTGGGGTTCCGCGAAGGAACACCTAACGAAATAACGCCCAAAAGTAATAAGTGAAATAAAGCCGGAAAGTAAGTGAGAAATAAAACCCAAAGTATGTGAAAAAAGGCCCAACAAAAAAGTGAAAAGCCCAAAATTCAGGTCAAGAGAACAATCAAATGAATAAAGCCCAAAATATTGATAATGTTGTGTGTAAAGTAAGAACGCTCGTGGTTGCCGGGAGGGGCGTGGCAAGGGGCGGCATGCACCCCTTGCCGCCGTCCCATCTCAATCAACTTTGCGCAACGCGTTCTTACTTTACACACATCGTTGGGAAATATTTCCTTCATATTCTGAAATGATTTTTGGACATTATTTCATCAGGCTCAATTTTTTTCTTGGGCTTTATTCATTTAAGAATTTTGGTTTTTATATCATTATAAAATAACGGCCTAAATCGATAAGTTAAATAAAACCCAAAAGTGTGAAATAGCACCCAAACATTTTGGTTATTGTTTCACATTTAACACGTTAAAATTTGTATGGAATTTTTGGGTCTGATTTCACTTATCACTTTTGGGCGTTATTTCGTGGAGCCGTGCGTAGGTTCATAATTTCAACCAGTGTGCGTTCCGGCTGAAAATGCAAATTTGACTTCTAGTATTTGAGAGAACATGGTAGCCCTTAAAGAAATGAATTGTCAATTCAGGTATTCCCGCCAAAACTAACGTCAGTCTTTGACAGTTTTATTTGATACGAAAACGAATTGCAAGTTGTTCAAAGAAAAAGATAATTTTTAATAAAAATATTAAATTGTACTAGGATATTATGTCGTTGAACTATATTTAATAGTTTTATTTAGTTATTCAATAGCATCAATAAAATTTTCTGAATGATTAGTGGAAATATTTGCAAAAGGTGTAATCATTTTACGTGGTATTAATTCAAAAACAACAATTAACTTTACTAAATTTTAAAGAATATTTGTATTAATTTATTTCAGATTAATTAATTAGCGGAGTATTCATTTAAATATGGCAAGCAATGAACGAAAGTCTTCAAGCAAAAAAACTGTTCCTGAACCCTCTTCATCCATAATAACAAAACAAAATCAGAAAAAAATAGTTACTAATATGAAGGAAGTAGTCATTACTAATAAGAAAAAGGAAAGGAGTAAACAACGTCGCAAAAAGGAAAACATAAAAAAAATGGAACCAGAAATCATGAATATTTCAAGTGTAATGAACGACAGTTTGAACATAGTATCGCCGAATATCAGCTTGGAAGAAAAGATTGATAACAAAATAATATTATTGTCACCACTGAAGGAAAATTCAATTCAATCTTCCAGTTTTAGTAAAGGCCAAGAAAGGAATGGAAATAGAAAGTCGAAGAATGCTGATTGCCCTGAAGCATCAATATCAAATGCCAAAAGTCCAATGAAGATGGTATCAATTAGAGATCATTTTTCTCCCAAACCGAAAGTAACTAAAGCACTTGATCCAGAGAAAGAAAAACAAAATAAGAAACTTAATGCATTCGAAGTGATGATGAATGCTCGCAATAAGAGTATAGGATCCAATACACCAGGAAAAGAACCTGATAAAACTGATTGTGATCAAGTTGCGGGTAATTCGAAGGCAATCACTGTGAAACGTAAGCTTTTGTTGGAAGAATGGGCTGAGAAGAAAGGATCTTTGAAAAGGAAATTGGACGAAGAAGAACGTGAAGAGTATATCCAGTATGAAATGAAGAAACGAGCAAAAAGGTTTGTTAGCAAGATTTTATTTTGTGTATTTAAAATTTGGGATATAAACGGTAAATCTGCAATGATTTTAGTACGGAAAAACATTAGTTTGATCCGCTTTGGATTATAAATTTTAGTATATATGTCTAATCTGTGCTTCAATCATTGCATACAAAACATTCAATTGAAAATGGTATATTTATATTATCTGAAAGTCAGTTGGTCCAGCGGAAGGAATTGTACACTTTCATCTATAGTAGACCTACCCGCTTTTTGTTTTATTATAAAAAAGATAGAATTCTTAAAAACTCGAATTTATGTTTTCAATTTTAATTCTGGTGGTAAGTTATTATAAAATAGTAATCCCTTGTACATCAATGAAATTTGGAAGCTTCTTCTATATCATTTGGCGAGTCAGTTATGATTATGACGCAAACTATATGGTTGGGCTTCTGCAATAGTTACAAGATTCTCTCGCAGATACCAAGGTAGTATATTATTCTTCATTTAAAAATAAACATCATTGTCTCATACGTAAGACGTTGTCTAACATCCATCCACTGTAAGGTCTCCAGCATAACTCGAATCGGAGTATATATATATATTACATCGCAGAATCGCCGGCATCCCTTTATTTTGTAAGATTTGGAGGCGATCCTTTGTTTCGTTCGAACTTGCATACAGGAGGGTCGGGAAATATGAGAAATGTGGCAAGATCAATGCGTTATATAACAATAAGGGGTTTTTTAAATCTAGAACCGGTCTTATTCTTATCAGGAATTCTCTTTGTTTAGCTATCTAGTCCGAATGCTCTTCAAACTTTGGTTTACTATTTATTATCACGCCGAGATATTTAAGGCTGAAACACAGTGCGAGCGTGAGCGCAGCCGGCGTTTGAGCTTTCCTATAGAATACATGAGAAGAAGTTGGGCATGTTCCAGTGGTGAAGTCGGCTGCGCCAACTGCGCTGGGGTTGCTCTAGTTTCTACTCCAGCGCAACTTTGAAACACAGTGCGAGCGCAACCGGCGTTTGAGCTTTTCTGTAGAATACATGAGAAGAAGTTGGGCATGTTCCAATGGTGAAGTCGGCTGCGCCCACTGCGCTGAGCAAACGCTGGGGTAGAAATAGTTTCTACTCCAGCGCAACTTTTAACATTTGAAAACATGTTTTTCAGCTGATTTGTATGTAGTGAACTTCAAAAACTGGGGAAATTTCAACAAGTTGAACTGATTTAATAAATAAATAAAGTAAAAATGTCGAAACAAAAGTTGAATAGTTTGGTGCGAGATGCGTAGTTAATTTATAACTTAAAATGCCGGGATTATAGAAATATAGAAAAAATATATGAATTGATTTAAATTGACAACACATAAAAGTCAGAAAATAAAAGAATAAAGCACTACACTGTGTTAAAACGAAAGTTCACTACGCCGAAGTTTCAAATGCTCACACTGTGTTAAGCTAAAGTTCACTACGCCGAAGTTATCAAACGCTCGCACTGTGTTAAGCTAAAGTTCACTACGCCGAAGTTATCATACGCCGGCTGAGTCGAAGTTGTGTACGCTCGCACTGTGTTTCAGCCTTTAAGGTTTTCCACGCACTCAATACTTGTGCCATCAACACATTGTCCACGGAGTTGAACTTTTGGTCTTAGATTTCGAAAAATAGTATTATAATGTTTAAGTATTACTAGTATACATAGAAAAGTATACATGTGCCGTAGAAAAGTATACATATTTTAAATGGCTGGTCTATTCCGGAATAGACCACAACATGTTTCTAAGGCACCGAGAGCAAATGTTCCTTTAACATCAGTTTTGTATAGATTTGGTCGACTCCCCCAACGTGATAGATGCGGGAATATATGAATAACTCGACGTATCTATCATCATTTCTCTTTTCATGTCGATGTACTGATTAAGGAGCGTTTACAATGACAGAGTAGAGTGGAGTGAGCTTTTACCATAGTAGCGTGCATGCACAATACAGAGTGAGCTTCATTCAGATTTTCGAAATTATATGTAAATTGTGTGACAGATTATCATGTGTTTACATTTGAAATATCTTTCAAAACAGATTACAAATGGTGTTAAATTACAGAAAATATTTCTATAATTACACCAGAATGAGCTATGAACGATTTGAATTATCACAAAATACAAATTAACATTTATTACGGACACTTTCGAAATGAATGAGTGTCATCTATATTCCCTTGATGAGCGAATTCGAATATAAGAAAATTTTAATTCTTAATTGACTTTATTTTATTGAAATTGTATCATAAAAATACTAAATACATTTTTAATTTCTTTTAAGAAATATTTATTTTTGGGTTTTATAATTTATTGTTGTTGTTATAATTTATTAATTTTCGTTAGTTAAATTTTGTTTTTATCAGTGCGACATCTGTTAGAATCTAGTATTTCGAAATAAATGGTAAAAGCTTCCGAAACTATCAACGTGAGATTGGGAATTGTTCCAATCTGATGCTACTCTGTGAAATCCACTCTGGTGGGTAGCGCGAAGAACTTATATGAGAGTGCAAGCTTGAGTAAAGGATAGAAAATGCAATCTGGTGACTCCACTATACTCTGCCATTGTAAACGCTCCTTTAAAGTAAGGAATGATGCACAGCACAACATATTCGGTGCGGTGGGAGTACTGACTTATAACAATGGACTGAGTGATTTGCTATTTCATGTGGCACAAAAAATATTGTGTTTCTGTATATCACCGTTAGAGCACCCTTTAAAACGTTTACTACATAAAAATATGTAAAACTCAACCAATCAGATGAAATTTTATATGCGTAAATCGAGTTAAATAAAAAAAAAAATTTCTTGTGTCCAAGTGATATTTCAATCGCTTATAAGCACTCTTATAAGAAATTAAACTAATTCCGACTTTAATTTTCAAAAGTTATTCTTAACTGAATCCTGCGTATGGGCAAGAGAGACGGCGCATGGTAAATACTATCTTTACCTTATTCTTTCTGCGGTGATTGCATCTGCAGCCAACATAAAAACATCAAATAGCATAAGTAAACGTTCAGTAAGCAATATTTTGTGTTAGTAGCTCCAACTCTGCCATAGGGCGAAAGAGAGAACTGTAAAACTTGTGCCATGCTTTCCTATATATTGTTATAAGTCAGTGGGTGGGAGGGACGTAAATGTTACTTCTTTCTTGTCTCGTTTTTGGAAATACTTTTTATTTTGCTGTATTTATTAGGATTTGATTTTATTTAAAAGAAACAACAACTTTATTAAATTCATTTGCCCCTGAGAGTAATTTTTTGTAATGGTATTGCATGACGGTTTTGCACCAACTAAATATTCTCCTATCGAACTTAACAATTTTCCTAGAAATTTACAATTCGCCCTGTCTTTGACAAACTAAAAACATCCAAAGTCTAGACACGTAGAACAAAAATATGCAACGCTTTTCGTGCACAAAGAGTAAGCCAGCAATGCCTTGCTCCATACAAAATCACCATTACCACGACCCGATGAAGGTAAGGCCACAATTTTTTCTTAGACATTTACTGGAAATTTCTTCCTTTGAATTTTCATGCATTGGCCGAGAGCTCTAATATAAAATCAATGATGCCTCGAGCTGATGGAAGGAAGGCAAATAAAATGCTTTATTCTCGTACACAAACTTTGCGATACCTTTCCTTTACTAGAGAAGTAGATTACGCTGGTCTACAGGATCGCTGCGAGTGCGTTTACGCCCCACCCACCGCACCGAATATGTTGAGCTGTGCATCATTCCTTTAGTTTGTGTTTGATCAGTACAGCAACATGAAAAGAGAAATGATTATAGATACGTCGAGTAATATTTTCCCGCATCTATCAAGTTGAGGGAGTCGACCAAATGTATACAAAACTGTTGTTAAAGGAACATTTGTTCTCAGCACCTGTGAAATATGATGTGGTCTATTCCGGAATGGACCAGCGGTTTAAAATCTCTATACTTTTCTCTGGTACTATATGCGACATCTAGTTCTTATGCCATCTATGTTCATAGTTTCTCGCATCTATCACGTTGAGGGAATCGACCAAATGTATACAAAACTGATGTTAAAGGAACATTTGTTCTCAGCACCTCTGAAACATGTTGTGGTCTATTCCGGAATGGACCAGCGATTTAAAATCTGTATACTTTTCTCTGGTACTGTATGCGACATCTAGTTCTTATGCCATCTATGGTTGTACACACTCCTGGCCAAATTGCAAGTCTTATGCGCGTTAAGAACTAGATCTTTAATAACTTTTCATCAACTGCTTTGATCACCTGACCAAAAATCTATCTGCCTCTATAAAATTATCTCTTTCAACTAGGAAAGGTTCGTTATATTGACCTCGTTCAAGAGCTCATCAAATCTTGTTTTATTATACTTTAAGACTCTGACGGTTTTACCCGTGTCCTTCCTCTGTTATTTAGATATTAATTATACTTTATTTGTTTCATGATCTGATATCTTAAAATCATAGTCAATTTCTACGAGTATTTTTCTTGTTTGCGCTCCTACAAGTAAGTAGTCAATTAGGGTACGAGAATTGTCTCGTTGGCTGCATTACTAATTGCTTGAATCCCTGATCAGATATAAAATTTTTCATTTTTGTTTGAATATAGTCCCTTTGCATCCAGTTAATATTGAAATCTACGGCCACCAAATTTTTTTCATTACTCAGATACTCAAAAACCAATTAGATATAAATGACTTAAAATCACTCACCGGCTTACTAGGGGACCTATATAAAACTAAGACTGTCCACTTTTCATTTCCTATCCACACGTATATTTTCAAAATCCACACCAGTTTTCCTTGACCCGTAACGTTTTTTACTGTGTATTGATTTGCCTTTTTCACATAAATCAACACACCCCAGGTATGCTTTGAACACGAGTTACAGCTTATAGGCACATAGTTATAAATCTTAACTTCCGATTCTTCTATCTGACATGTCATATGCGTTTCTGATAATAACAATATACTTGATGCAGGCTTTTGCATTAAAAGGTCCAACTCCGTTTTATTCGTTATTAGACCTTATATGTTAAGATAGTATAATACCCCTGTTTTTTTGATACTTCCATCAAGTAGTTGCTACAACCACTTTTTCCTTCCAACATTTAACTTCCTTTTAAACACATTCCGAATCATACGCGTAATGGCTAACATCTAAATTCAAGTTTAATTCCTCGTTAATTCTGACACAGTTTACACAGTAGTGTAGTATTATGTACATAAGATTTTCTGTAAAAGAGTGACTTCAGGCTCATTGACGATACGACGACGCGATCCTTTGGTAGTTTTGATAGTGTTTAAGGTTGGCAGAATCATATCCTTTGTTTTGATGATACTTTTATGTAAAGTGCGATTTGTAAAATAAGTAATTTAATCGTTGATTTTTTTTTACTTCTAGACTTAAAACGATGTTAGTAAATGGTAAAAATGACACAACAGCCCCAAAAAGAAATTCAAATTCACGAAAAAAGTTAAGTTTGAAGCGAAAAGATCAAAAATCTCAAACATTATCGGATGAAGATGAAATAATAGAGCATGAAAAAATATCAAAGAAGAAAACTAAAAAAAGAAAAGAAATAAGTGAAAATTTCAAAACAAAGAAAAGATTACGTCGTATTTTATCTTCTTCGGTTTCTGAGGATTCCAATCACCTTAATAGTACTGGAAATGAAGACAAAGAATTTGCTGCGAAATTATCGTCGCCAATTAAAAAACGTGACAGTTTACTTGGTTATTTTCCAAAAATAATTTCACCGATTCCCACAAATTCTGATTCAGTTTGTGCGGAAACATCTGTGAATGGCAAAAAGATAGAAAAAAGTGAAGAGAGATGTAATGATAAATATAAGTCTGGATCTAAAAGTAAGAAAAAAATAAAACTTAACGAAACACTGACTACTATACCAAAAAGTGAACCATTAAACGAAAAAACTAATTCTGGCCGTCCAAAGCGATCTTGTGTTGGTAAAACTCGCTATGATTTGAATGAATACGAATTAGATCTAAGTCCAACAGAACTTGATGAGATGAGTCTAAAGAAACGTAAGGATGTTGATATGCGTAAAAAAAATGAAAACAAAAAATCATCAGTGAAAAAGGAACTTGTCCCATGTATAGTAGTAAGGAATGAATCAATGAACGAAGATGATACAGAAATCGTGAGTACTGTCATTGATTTAGAAACCAGCATCGACGAGAACCCTCTTGTATTACCAAATATAAATAATTCAGTAAGAAAATTGGCACCGGTATTTATAAGAGCAATGCCAAAACCCAGTCCAGATCCTGAGCTTGTAAAAGCTCGGCAAGAATTTCTTATGTCTGGTGTTCCGGAAAAAATGAAGCTGGAAATGGCGAAACTAAAGCAATATGAGCAGGCTTATGAGGCTGCTGTGGAATATTTTCCGAAAGTTAGTCACATACTTCAACTAGACGGCATGGAGGCTGCTTATCCAGATGATATCATCAATTGGAAAAGGTGTAACATAACATGGAAGAATGATAATGAAAGCCATTTTTCAATAGGAAGTACGACACGAGAAGGTACACCTGAAAATAGAAGACTGTTAGAAAATTCATCAATATCAAGAACTAGTCTACTCCCGTTGCAAAAATTAAAAAAAGTTGAAAATAAGAAGAATTACGTGAAATATATGAAAATTAAGTACGATAAATTTCCCACGTATCGATGTTACAAACAATTAAAGGAAAAATACAAATCCTTGAGGTCAAACGATGGTGATCTTGATACTCATCAGCTTTCAGAGTCCTTTGTTGTTACGAGAAGTTCTTCAAAGAGATTGGAACCGGAAAATCAGCTACTCAACAATAGTCAAGATGACGAGAAATCATCACCTTCAGCGCCAAATGGTGAATTTTTATTTACAGAAAAGTATAAGCCCATGACATCGGATCAAGTTTTGGTGAATTTGGCGCCAGTTAAGGCCTTAAAAGAATTTTTATCTCCGTGGAAAATTGGACGCAATGCAAAAAATAACGAATCAATGTGTGATTTCGTATCGACAAATGATTCCAGTTGTAGCTCAACAAATATTTTTAATTTTGTTGTGCTTCTTGGTCCAAGTTCCAGTGGAAAAACGAATGCTGTCTTTGCTTTGGCAAACGAATTGAATTTTAATGTTTTAGAGATTAATGCAGGCATGAAACGAACTGGTAAGAAACTGCTGCAAGAATTGCATGAAGCAACACAGTCCCATCAAGTTGGAAAAGATGGCATTAAAAATAATTTACTTAAGCAATCGATTAACGGACTTAAAAAGGCAACAACAGATACGAACGATAGTAATTTATCCGTGGATCAAAGCAATAGTGGAAAAGTATCATTAATTTTAGTAGAGGATGCTGATATCGTTTTCGAACAAGACGCAGGATTTGTTGAAGCTATTTATCAGCTGTCGGCAACATCTAAACGACCTGTAATTATAACCGCTAATAATCCCAACTGCCAGCATCTAATCAGACTGATAAATCAACATGTCATATATTTTGGAACGCCAAACGTTTTGAATATTTCAAAATACCTGTCTGTTATTTCGCTAATTGAAAATTGTCCGATTGATATCAATGACATCGTTAGTTTGTACTTGTACAATAATCGTGATTTGCGAAAGACTCTTCTTGAAATGCAGTTCTTTATACAAACTGGAGGGGATCGAGTTCGCTTATCATCTGAGAAATCAAATTTTAAATTTTTCTTAAATTCTCCACACAAATCCATATTGAAAGCAAATGAAAACGGAAAAAATGAGGAAGAGGCTAATGATATAAAAAATGAAGAATTTTCAAAGATCCGCAAACACAAAAGTTTTTTTGAATTTTACGTAACATGCCAAAATATCGAACGACATGTACCGTTCCCCATTGATTATGATATGCTTAGGGAAAATTTGGCAGATTTTCTTAAAGTATCAGAAAAAATAAAAAGTGATTTATCTACAAAACGTATAAGCACGGGAAAAAAGAAACAACTTGAAAAATATGAAAATATTTTAGATACTCTGACAGATTTTTACGAAGATATATCAGCTGCAGTAAATGTTACAACAGGCAGCTGCTCTGAGGATCTTTATCGTACAAGTCTATCTGATGAAATTTCACATTATCTTGTGGAGCAGTCATTGAAAGTCAACTTACAAGCAAATGTGATAGGATACAACTTATTTTCAGAGAACAGAAAAAGGTAAATTGTTTGGTTATTGAAGCTTTGTACTCTTTCATGAGCTCTAGGCCCTAATTATGAAGTGCTAATTGATTAGTTACATACATAAATCTATATCGACTGTAATTTACTAGTCATTTGAAAAATTGCAAGTCTAATTATGCTTTAACAAAAAACGTGAATGCTATTTGTTTGTCCGAAGTGGTAACTCTCTATCGGATCATATCTCTTGCATTTTATTCTATCGATTTCTATGTGGATTTTGCCTTGGCCGAAATTAGTGCTTTCTTCTGTAGCTCTAGATTAGTAATTATGCTTGCGAGGTAACAGAAGCTCTCAACCATTTCGCTCTTCGTTTTTTATTTGCTTTTTGTTTTATATAGGTAACGGTGCTGTAGTTGACTTATGTGAATTTATTTTGTTGCTGGTGTATTAAACCGACAACTATTTTCTGCTGCAAGATTTTGTTTCATGGTGTTAAGATCCTGGTGCCTGTAGACCAGCAAAAATATATCATTAGGGCATTTCAATCGGCTGCGATATGATCAAAAAAATATATCTATCCGCACCTGTTCTGCCCATTTTTCACTCTGTCCTTCTCGCCCCTTCCTGTTTTACGGTTCCCCTTTCGGTCTATCCCTTCCCCTTTACCAGTATTACCGCTCGATGTCCCCTTTTCCAATCTTTTCAACACCTCTTTAATCATTCTCTTTTGTGGAATTTGGGCATATTTATTTAAAGGACGATTATTAACTATTAACTGACTCAGGTGTTTCGACAGGTTGTTGTCGTTTATTTACATATCCGCGTTGTGTTAAGACTCAAGTTAACTTCCAAATAAGAGGCGTTATAAGTCCAATGACTGGTAAAACGTCGTCTGCAGTTTACCATTAGTCACCAACGACTTAATAGCTGCTATTATTTCTGTTCTGCATGGTGTTCGTAAGGTCTGCAAGTTCCAGTTGAAGAATTTTCTTGAAACCGTAAATAGTGTATGTTTAGAGAGATATATTCTTATGCTTAAAGCAAATATCATTCAAATGCGGTGTTGTCGCTCAGTGATGTTTTGCTCTGATAACTATCAGTAATAATCCTTTTCAAGGCTAGTGAGCTCCTAATGAGGCTGGACCTGATTGCATTGGTGACAGGTGGCTGTCTAGCCAAATCTGTTTTCCTGCATTGAATATTGCATTAAGATAGAGAGATAATATACAGATTAACCAGCTAGAAATATTGTTAAGTGGCAGTGTTTCGGAAATGAATACTCCATCCAAAGGAACGGGAGCGATTAAATTTTGTTCTGTTTTGAGAAGATCAGACCGTTTTTTTTTTTAGATTAATTGTGATTTTGACGTGAATTGCCCTGGTGTAAGCAAGGATCTCAGTGACGTCGCTATTCATTGATATCATAATGCAAACTCAATTAACACTTATAGAATTCTTTCTGGATTCGGAAAGTGATGTAGTAAGCGAAGTGGAGGAAAACTTGAAATGTTCCTGACATCGTCCTTCCGCTTCATAAAAAAACCTGTGGTGTTTTGGCAGAACAGGAAATGGGTGAAAAAAAGATTAAACGAAGTAGCTGCTATGGACCTTCGTTACCATATCCCTCCCTGACATCCACCTGCCTATTACGCTATTCACAGTGACTCCTTCGCAATCCACCCAATGTCCATCATCTTGATCCATCTCTACTCTCATCTGCCTGCAATTTGAACAAATTTTTAGTTTTGAGTTTTACGTAAGCTAATTTTTCCAACTCTAATAACAATAAAAACGAAATTATTTTAGAAACATATTGAAAAATTTTATATTCCAAACCTTACAAAAAAATAGTCTCACTTTTATAATTCTGTTGCTATAATGTTTTTTTTTTTTATTACAAATAACGCATATTAAATCTAGAATTCCTTAATAATGCTTATTCGTTTCTTTACAGGATATCTTTAGCCAACGATCTATCGTCAAATCTACTGCATTCGCAACGGTCTTTAGCCTTGGATTATGATTCTTGCCTGAGATCTATATGTCGAAGTGAAAAGTGTAGATCACAAGTGGAAAGGCGTGGATCCCGATTTTATCACTATTTGCGGAACACTTGCTGCAATGTAAATTCTTTTTCTACTGAATTATTCGACAATTGTTGTTCTGTGCTAACCGATGCTAAAGCTACCAATTGAAGTTAGACAAACGATAGTAAATCGATAAAAACTAGCACTAAGTTAATTTTTAATTAAATTTTTTAACTTAATTCTATGAGCAAAGGTATGTAATATATTCTATTGCTTCTCTTTATACACAGAAAAATAATTTAATCCGTGGCTTTGTCTTTTTATCCTTGGTATATTCTTTAACACATTCCACGGTTGATGTTAGAATGGTTTCCTGAAAATAAGTAAAAAAGAAAGGTTCAAAAATGCAAGCAATTTCAAATTAACTTTATTGAAAGGACTATAGAAGTATATTTGAGATATTATAGAAAAGTATAGGCTAAATAAAAGAAAAAAAAATATATGTATACTATATTATGTTAACTGGAGATATTTCCCATCATTATGAATTTATACAACGTCCTCTCTCTGAATGGTAAATTATAGATCGTCAAAACATTAGAAAGACTGGGTTATAGTAGTTTTTTGCAGTTTAAATTATTTTCCTTCAAATTTTATCCTCTGAAAATATTAAGTAAGAAGTGGGCGTTTGCAAGGTAAATATTTTCTGTGATAACTTTTCCATAATGTTAAAAAATTCCAGCGAAATATTTTTTCTTACTTTTGGACTAGCTAAACGCTACAGTGCTATAATTATTAAATACTTAACTGTCCCCTCCTTTTTTATAAAAGTAGAATCCCATGCGATATTTTTCACAAATTTTAATGATTTTTCATACATGGATTTTCCAGGACGCGATCTCTAAATTTGTTAATGTTTTCCAAGTTATGGTTATTTTATAGCATTAAAGCAGACCATTGTAAATCTAAATAAAATATATTGCTACATATTTATATCAAAACCAAAATGACACCTAAAAATCTTTCATTTGAGAACTCAAAAATTATAAAAATCCTCGAATTTATTTTTCCTAATTCTTAAACCCTTACTCTCAGACTTTAATTGCCAAGTGCCACTAAAATGTGTTCATTTTTTTTTAGCTAACAATTTTCCTGTTCCATAAGTTTGCATTTGAGTCTCGATACTCATATCCCTTACACTTCCCTTATCCATTTATCTTGAAAATTTGTTCGACCCTACAATGAATTCGTTGATAGTATTTGACGTGAATACTTCTTTAAATTTGCTCCTATACTGTGGGAGGATTATAGAAAATCCGATGATTACAAATTCAGGGGATAAAGTTTCGCGTTGCAAATCAAATATTATAGTTTATATCGCAAATTCATATTACAGCACATGATAGCCAAAAAATCAAAGAATTTACTTCACTGAGTTGAGATTGTCATGTCACATGCGGGACGATGTGCTTTGCGCCGCCATTTTATGATTGCTTTTGGGAAATTTCACAGTGTACTTCCTGACTTAATGATGCTATGACACTCGTTAGACACAAAATTACAAATTTGTACTTGTATATCACAATTACAAATTTGTAATACGAATTTCTGTTTCACAAAGTACAAATAACTATTATAAAAAAATTTGTGATAAGAAGCTTGGAAAAATTGTAGATAAACAAATTTGTTTGTCACAATTTTGTAGAAGTGCGGTTTCACAAGATTTGTAGCTGAATTGCAAACTATAAGTGTTTTTTCACAAATTTGTGAATATAAAAACAAAATGAGCAATAGTAAAATAAAATGAACAAATTAAATAAAATGGTGCATGCTTCTCTAATAAGAGATAAAAAGGAAATTGTTTTTTCGAAAATTTTCCCACGTTTAACACATGAAGCAAAAATAATCGTCTGGAAAAATATTTTGAATCCGTTGAACATTCAGGGCATTCTTAAAGAGAGAGATGAGAAATACCTTTGTGATGTTGTGTGTCATAACATGAAGAGGGGAACAATGATAAGTTTTTTCTTTAATAACAATAGCTAACTAATTAACTTTAGATAAAAGTAAATAATGCAAAGAAAACGGGCTCAGCAGGTGTGCTTTCACAGACCTCGATAACATCATTATTGATATTATTGGCAAGGAGTCTCCAACATTGCAAGGGATTATTGAGGAAACATCTCCCACTCTTTCCTCTTGTCAATCAATGTCCCAAAACTTTCAAGAAAAAGAAACAAGGTACGAAAGATATATTTTACTTTCAATATTATTTTTGTATTGCTCTTTTAACTAGACGGCAAACACAAAATAAAAAGGTGTCAAGCGGACGAAATGTGTGAAGATGCCAAAATCCTAAAAAAAACAATGCAGTAAGATATTCATAATCTGCAACTGGACGCAATTAAAAAGGAGCGGGATTTGACACTAGGGAGTAAAGATATAACGTCTGAAATAGAAGGAGAAAATGATTCAGATGAACAAAACATGAACATGACAATATTTTTTATTTTAGTAATTAAAAAAAAATCCTTAAGAACATAATATATTCATAAAACTCTTCATTATTTATTAATTTTTTTATGATAAATGATTAAGAAAATTCAATATAGTTCCATCTAAATTTTTGGAATTTTCCTCATCACAATCTGCCAAATTTTCTTTCCCTTCTGTGGTGGAAAGTAATTCTGGAAATATTAGTTAAATCAATACGGCCGTTATACTTTTCGGTGAAGCATCAAAGCAACATCGTCACTATCACTGCCGCTATGTCTTCGACGCATCTAGGACATTTTCTTCTTGAAATGAATGTTACCAATTTAATTAAAACAGAATTGTAGAAAATTACACAGCGGCTGTCACTTTTCCAATAATCTCGTTTACTGCACAAATTTTGTAACTCCAATCTCTTTAGACTGTTTCACTCACTGACATAGCTAACATGGACTGCCTGATTTTCTATTTCATATGGGTCAACTTTCGTTGGCAGGGTGTGACAATTATCTTAATTTCAAGTTTTACTTTCGTTTTAATATTCATATTAAAAGTACAGCAAATTACAGATGCATTCGAAATTATTTCTATTCTTGGAAGCTTATCTTCTACAACACCAAATATTTTTTAAACTTGAGTTTTAAAGAAATAAGTTTACGCAATTTCTGTCTGCCTATCCCTAAAAGTAGCTATGGGGAACAGAGAAAGGATTACAAACACTGTATTGCCATCTATTTCTATTCTATATATTCATTTGGAAAACCACTGAACTGAAACTGGACTATGGTGGATTTCGAATAGAACTTATTATTTCAAGTTCAGTGGAATCCAGTCGATAAACCAAAAAGAGACAACCATACAAAAGTGATCCCATAATAATGTCAATTAATGTAAGCATAATCATAATCGAGCGGTTTCATGTATTTATCTTAGCAGCGAGAATTGCCCACATGTCGATTACTGCTAAACTATTCGAAAAGCATTATGCAGACCATACCCGGCTACGGGCCAGACTTATCATAATCACCAACGAGTGGTATTTCGAGACATTAAAAAAAAGTCTCGGAAGATCACTCGTTGTTCGACTTCATGCGCAGTAAGCTTAATCTATCTTAAATAGAAAGTGGAGTCAATACAAACAGACTTAACGTTCACCAGAAATCTCTATGTATCATGTATGCCATTTGCATACTACTTGTCATATCAGAGACCTATCATCAATAAAATTTCAATGAAATAATCATTTTTTTGCTTGATTTCATATCTGAAATTAATGACAATAAAGCGATCTATTGGCGAACATAGTAGACGTATTTAGGGTATATGTTCATATCCACAACATCCACTTTTTATACCCTAGATATAATCATAGGGGTCTACTAAGTTTGTCATTCCGTTTGTAACACCTCGAAATAATGATGGTAGAGCAAAATGGATTGGACACCCATTCATAATATTAAAAATTATTTCGATTTTTGCATGTCCGTCCGTCCGTCTGTCCGTCTGTGCGCACGATAACTCGAGAACGCGTATACTTAAAGAGCTGAAATTTTGTACACGGACTTTAAAAAAAAAAGTAAAATTAAGTTCGAAAATGAGACAAATCGGGCAACTCCTTCGTGGGGTTGCCATATAAAAATTTCGTTTTCCGCTATATATTTGGACACTGCCTGAGAACGCATCGACGTAGAGAGCTGAAATTTCGTACATGATGTTTTTACTACATTAGCAAATAAAATGTCAAAAATGGACTAAATCGGGCAACTCCTTCTTGGTGTTGCCATATAAAAATTTCGGTTTTTTACGTATACTTTGAAAACGATCAGTCCAAGACATTTTTATTGTACTAAGAACTTCTGCAGAATAGGAAATCCTATAAAATTGGTTATTACCATTTTTTCTGTGCGACAAACTGTTCTAGAAATATATGCGAAAAACAACTTCAAAATCAATACTTGAATAGATCGGTGACCATACGAAATTTAATACGGGCATTCATCTAGGGTATCATAAGAATTGGTCTTAGACCAATTCTAGCTTTTTTACTTGTTTATGTACGTTTTTTGCTATTCCTAATTTTTTGTGTACTATCTGGAGGTGGGACACGTCATTGAAAGCATACGGAAAAAAAAGCTTCGATTTTTACCAATACATCGGAAGATTCGAAAGCTCAAATTCGGGAGCTTTATTTTCTAACATTCAGACAGCTTTTCTGCTTATCAAAAATTTATCAATGAAACCTGAATCCAAATTTTTGTTTTATTATTAAAAATGACAGAAAAATAAAAAATCGTGACACCCTTGACCAGTGGCTGATCTAGAATCTGTATAAGGGGGGGGGGCTAATGAGCCAGATAGCGAATATCACGCAATCCTTCCATAACGAAGAAAATTTTTAAAAATTTATAGCTTGAGGAAACATTTTAAAGCAAAAACAGCGTTCCTATGCCTCCAAAATCAAAATTTAAGTTCATTGATTTTTTTCGAAATACCTACATGTAAAATAATAGTCTCGCTATTGTTTTTTAAATCTAGTGATGCACAAATTTTTTTAATTCTAGGCGGAATATTGGGAAGGAACACGTTCTTTGCAAACGTTCTCTTTTATTGTTGTTGATGAACGCAATGGCTGAAAATCCAAATTCACACAAATATGAAGTCGAGAATTGCAATAATATTGTGAGAGCTCTTGTGGCTAATTGAGGATACTTTGGCTTCAATAATTTTTAATTTCTTAAATGTCAGATTTAAATTGCCATCAGTCTTTAATCAATTAGTGCTTCGTGCTCTTGAAGTTTTATCTTTACTTCATTAACGTCCACAATGAATGGATATCTTATCCAATCGTAATCCTCAACACGTAAAGAAGGAAAGTAGTGACTTTTATTATTGAGTAAGATTTGTATATAGTATGTTCCGAAATAAGAGGTACTACTTTAACATTTGTCATAGTAGAAAAATAATTAAACATGCTTACATTCTCTTCTTTTACTTCTCTTAACCATACATTTAATTTATCTTGCAAACTCTTTATTTTGACAATTGAAGACAGAATATTTTCTTCCTTACCTTGCATACCTACTTGTATTTACCGTATTCAATATTTCAAATATGTCTACCACATATGCTAATTTGCTGCACAAATCACGACTAGCAAGCAGACAACAAAATTCTTTATTAGTCATCGCTTCTTTCTATAGATATCTCATGGGAAAATAGAGCTGACAATGTGTTATCTAGAATTACAGAAATTCCAAGAAAATGACTAGACTTGGGGCATCCCAATCGTGATGCCGAGGCACTCTGGTTGAAAGACACTGGTCTAATTTAAAAATTTCGGATTTCCTTACTTCTTTTTTGTTTTACAAAATGGGCGTTAACATAACTGTTTTTATACCCTAGATGAAATCATAGGGGTGTACTAAGTTTGTCATTCCGTTTGTAACACCTCGAAATAATGATGGTAGAGCAAAATGGATTGGACACCCATTCATCCGTCCGTCTGTGCGCACGATAACTCGAGAACGCGTATACTTAGAGAGCTGAAATTTTGTACACGGACTTTAAAAAAAAAAGGAAAATTAAGTTTGAAAATGAGAAAAATCGGGCAACTCCTTCGTGGGGTTGCCATATAAAAATTTTGTTTTCCGCTATATATTTGGACACTGCCTGAGAACGCATCAACGTAGAGAGCTGAAATTTCGTACATGATGTTTTTACTACATTAGCAAATAAAATGTCAAAAATAGACTAAATCGGGCAACTCCTTGGTGTTGCCATATAAAAATTTCGGTTTTTTACGTATACTTTGAAAACGATCAGTCCAAGACATTTTTATTGTACTAGAAACTCCTGCAGAATACGAAATCCTATAAAATTGGTTATCATCATTTTTTCTGTGCGACGAACCGTTCTAGAAATATATGCGAAAAACAACTTCAAAATCAAACTTGAATAGATCGGTGACCATACAAAATTTAATACGGGCATTCATCTACGGTATCATAAGAATTGGTCTTAGACCAATTCCAGCTTTTTTACTTGTTTTTTATAAACTGTAGACTCTCCTCTTTAATTTGATCTACTACACCCTGCTGCCGTTAAAGACGATTTTTTTTAAATGCCGCGTTTTCAGTCATTAAGGGAACAAATTATCTTTTAGAATAGTTTTGAGAAAAGCTTTGAGATAAGTTAAGAGGCATAGGCCAAATTAAAGAAGAGAGTCTGCAGCTTTTTTATAAAAAAAAGGTATGTTAATCACCTTTTTGTAAAAAAAAAAGGTCAAACTCAAAAAAAGGTAAGAGTATCCGAAAGTTTTAGTTTTCATCACCATAACTCCTGAGGGGACCGGTTTGTTGAGGAGTCATTCGAAAGGCCTGTATACAATGTGCTTTTGACAGTGATCGTATACCCTGTACTTTTGCAGATGCAGATTGTTTTATGAAAACCTAACATATTTTCTTAATTAGCCTGTAATTCCGAAACGGTTGATGTGGACCAATCACCCTGCCATAGAATTTGTAGTTAGCCAAAGTGAATACTATAACGTCCTAATCTATAGATCACAATGGAGGGAACATCCTATATAGGGTACACATTCATTATATCCAATGAGCACTTCGATGGGGATTACTGAATGCTCAGCGGAAGGCCCATTGGGACTTAATTTTCTATTTATGTTTCTTCACGAATTGCAAACACCTTGATACTTTTCAGTTCAATTAGTATTGTTTACATAATAACTGCCCCTTGCGGGGCAAGAGACAAGTTGCAACCATGAGGAAAGAACTTTTCAATCCATATTGAAAATTTTCTCAGACACACACACGCACATACACACACACATACACAGAAGTATATAAATTTTTATTACCTTTAAAATTTCACCGATTTTGTATTTTTTCAACATTCGATTCGCATCACTAGAATGTCCAGCTTCATTGAAAGCTTTTGTAGCATCTTTTCCAGCCCATTCTTCTATCACTTCCCTTCCAGCAGGATGCTAAAATATGCAGCACGAAATCGTTTTAAAAACACAGAAACAAAAAAAAAACAAAACAATATCACATCGTTACTGGTTAATGACACTTAAAAAAAAAATGTTGTTTACCTCTTCTAAAAAACTAGTAACGTTATAGACTGAATCTTTAATTATAATCCATGTCGGCATCCCATTTTTGCCATTGTTGGCTTTTACTTCATTTATTGTGAATGCTTGTGACATGTTAACAACGGAGTACCACACTACACCGGGGCCAGACAGTTCTGTATTAATTTGTCGGCAATCACATTCTTTCCAACTTATACCCACTCGAGTTGGGGCCCTCAGGGGGCTGAGTAGTCTTCCCAAGAATTATGGGTATCTGGTCGTACAAATACGTGATCTCTTGTTCATGCTGTTGCTGATAACATAACTGTGGGGAATCTTTGTCTGACTCAAATGATTATTTAGATAAATACAAAAATGTCGATGAAAGCTTGCTAGTTTTCTTATAATTTTAATAATTCCGAGCTTTTATTCGCCAGTAGTGATAAGAATTGTTGACTGAAGTGTAAAGATTAATTGCACCGATTTAGATTGTGAAACACTTGACTGGAAAGCCCCTATTTTGTATTTGAAGAGTTACGTGCGAGTGGAGAATAAAAGATTATTTTTTTTTATGATTAGATGCACGGTTTTGAAATCGGCGTGTAATGTCGCAAGATTTATTATTTTATTTAAGGAATATTTTATATGTCTAGGAATCTTATAAAATTCCAGCAATAATTTCACATGTGGTAGATTATGGAAAATTGATAATATTGATAGCATGGAGAAATTATTTTTTAAACTCAGACAATCCATAATAATTGAAATCAGAGTTCAAAATATAATTTCTGGGCAATTATCTGCACTTTTTATCTTTATTTACTCTGTCATCCCAGATATTGAGTTGATCTCTATGATTTATAAATTTGAGCTATTTTATGTGGATAGAATTTTATCTGTTAGCTTTAATAATTAGGGGTTATTGCATTAACTTGATTCTGGTAAGGATTATGGTGCGTATTATGTTTGAGTAGTGTCTGAATTGTGCAAAGCTCTGCTTTTGTCTGGATCAAGAAAAGTTGAGCAGATTACTTCTACAATTTATCTCCCTTTCCAATTTTATAGCATTCGTTGATTTGGTTACGGTCAAAGTCATTACATTCATACCATTTTGTAACTCATACTCTAAGTTTTCTCACTCACTGCTTCCGTTTTTGCATTAAAAAGTAAAAAGTTTTGAAGAATAGAAGACAAAATTTATTCTAAAAAGACTTTCCAAAATGAAATGAATGTTAAGACAAAAAAAAAAAAAAAAACAACATTATTATATATGTATATGTTTGCATCAGTTAAGTTTATTTGTTTTTTTATATTTATTTTGATCTTTAAATGTTAAAATATATAGAAAGAGAAAGAAAAGGGTTCTTATGAGTAAAACATACTCAATGAGTTGTTAATTAAATCTACCTTACTCTATAAATTAATACACTAAATTGGTAACGGGACGTACCAACGCAAACACGGGACTTACCCACGTGATACACTAACTGTGATGTAAATTTTGGTTTATCCTACCTACAATTTGCCGACCAAATACGCACTTAATAACAATATTACACACATTCTAATTTAATCTACCTATGTAATCACACAATTATATTTAAATTTAACAAGCACCCACCTTTACTCTGCTTGTCAAGAAATCTAATCCTTACTTGGAAAAAGAAGCTTTTACAAACAAAAAATCCTTAAAAAAGGAATTTCGATGCAAATGCAAGCGTTTCGTATCAGCAGGAAACGTATACTCATCAGATAATAGCCAAGCTAACCTCTTATGCATATGCACTTAAAACGAATGAATGAATTATATTTGAGGGGAAATAGTAATTATTTACTTAAATGCCCAACAGGATTAGCCCTATGTGGGGACTAGCATTTCATAGAGAGTTTTGTTATGAAATAAATTCATACCGAATTTAGTCAATTCCTGCTGATATGAAACGCCTCCTTTTGCATAGAAATTTGTTTTTTAAAGATTTTCAGTATGTAAAAGAGTTTTTTTCCACTCAATTTTCGAGCTGCGGATTTTGGCAGCAAACTCGGGCAATTTCATATTGACTAAATTCGTTATGAATTTATTTCATAGCAAAACTCTCTAATCCTTAGTTATTATTTTTATGAGATATTTATTCGAGCTACGCGTACTAACCACTTGTAACCGACTAGAAAGGGACAGGAAAGGATCGTGTCCACTTCTTAACCAAACTCCTTTTTATTTTATATTTTTATTGCTCTATGCGTGCAAGTGAAACAGTCGGGATTCGTAAATAATGAGGGGTTCGAGCTTAGAATATAGAGACAACAGGAAGTGTTGATACCTGTAAAATTCGTGTGCCCGAGCGTGGATTTTTTCAGGGTCCCGTGAAGTAGGTAAGCAGTATATTGAAGAAAGAGACAAATGTATTTCCACCGAGATTTGTTTACTCCCAGGGTATATAGGTGTAGTGACAGTGAATAAGAACATTTTCGATGGGAGCAAACGTAATATTTTCAACCATATATCTTGTTGCCCCGCTCTCTATATTGATTCTACTACACGGCTGTACTGAGCATTCACTACAGCGGCAACAGATACTCACACAACCAGAATTTGACTACATCAAATTTGGCTTATCACACTTCCTGTACTCTCTATATTCTAAGGGTTCGAGTTCGTCAGCCTTGAAATTTTCAGTTAGTGCAACCTATTTTCTAAGAATTTTCTACTCTATTTTCTAGCTACGTGAATTCATACCGTACTTAGCTTCGCGCAGGGTTAAAACTGTCCGAGAACGCATCGACGCGTGGCGAGCTCAAATTTTGTACACGGCGTTTTCATGAGAACTGCAAATACAAATCAGGCCACCGCTTTTTGATGTTGCCATATAAAAATGTAGGTTTTTACTATATATTTGGACACTGCCTCACGCGTCGACGTAGAGAACTGACATTTTGCACATGGGATTTTCTTATAGAAAAATTTTAATTAAGTTCAGAAATGGGACTAATCATGCAATTCCTTCGTAGGGTTCCCATGCAAAAAATTTGCTACGTGGTTTTTTCATAGAAATGGTAAATAAAATGTCAAAAATGGACTAAATTGGGTTACCCCTTCTTAGTGATGCCATACACAACTTTTGTTTTTCACTATGTACTTGGTAGCTGCCTGAGAAGGCTTCGAGGTGGAGAGCTCATATTTTGTACACGGAGTTTTCATAAAAGTTTCAAATACAGTTCGAAATGGGATCAATTGGGCAACTCCTTCGTAGGGTTGCCATACCAAAATTTCGTGTTTTACTATATATTTGGGCACTGCATGAGAACGCGTCGACGTAGAGAGCTACACTCTCCCACACAAATGAATCTATACATACACACTCACACCCCCGCACACGCATACACACAGACACAGAGTGGAACTCTAGAGTACGGAATCGCGGAGTCACATAATAGCTTAGATAATACTAATCTTTAACAAACCAAACTCCACCTCCACCCATATAGGTATCTATATTATCGCCAGGCTACGCCGACGGGTTCCCCCTAGTTCTATATAAAATATGTTTGTAACAATATAAATATAAAAAATATAAAAATGTAAATATAAATGTTTCTTCGGCTTGCCAAGCGGAGACAGCCATTTGACCGAAATTATATTTTATAGCTAATTGGTAGGTTTACTCTTTTCAATAAATCAGCAAATTTAAAAAAAAAAGGTTTACCAGTGTTTATTTTATAACAGTGTTTAAAAAGAAACCAGCCAATGGCCTGCCCGTTATTTGTAGAGTTTTTATTTACGTACTTTCGGAACCAAAAGTCGTCCAACACTTTAGATACACCGATAAAATCCATCTGAAAAATATCGCAACATATATTTTGAATTTACGCATGTAGATACTCCTGCAAAGGTTGTTGCTAGAATTTTCTCCATCCTTGTATCATTATCATTTATCAAGTGCTGCAGGTGTGAACTTACTGCTTCCGACATGGTAGATTAAAGTACCTACGCTTACGTATATATATATATGCTTGCATGTACAATATTATAATACTAAAGAGACCTTTAGATATGGTAAGTAGACCAAAAGTTATATGTATAGACGTGTGTAAATAAAGTGCAACAAGATAAGCAACATGAACGTTCTGCTAGAACTTCGAAGCAGCTTATTGCAGGGATAGAGCAAGAGTTATCCTAATTTCGCCAGCACTAACGATTTCACTAAGGCTGTTTTATGTACATACATACAAAAGTGTATATGGGCACGGATAGAAATAGTACACAAAGTAAAATCAAGTAAAGGCAAAAAGGAGTGAGTTTCTTTGGAAACTCCAATAAGGATCTTAAGATATATTCACTTAAATCCGGACGAAATTCACACGGAATAAATGTTGAGTTTATTGAGGGAACATCAAGTTCCATGAAAGATAAACAGTGTGTCTGTGTGTGTATGCATTCGGATCTAGCGCAGTAGGTGGAGTAAAGTGCCTTCGATATAAGGAAAAAACTGATTTGTTTTCTTGAGAACATCAAAATATGATAACTGCTTGGATGTTATCTTAAACTTCCTGAATGATTGCTGTTGTTTTGTTCATTTAGATATTTTCCTTAATATACACTGGATCCTGTCCTACTGGCAAATAGACAATGACTGTTTTGAATAAAACGATATCTCCTGAAGAGTTCTGCATCTATTAGCCAAGATCTTGATTCCGTTTGACTTTATATAGGTTGTTCTATGAAAAGTTGATAACCGGCCAGCTATGGATAGGCTAAGTGAGATAAGGACAAAATTGTATGTCTAGGTAATGAGGGGTAAATTCTAATGATTTGAAAAGTTCGAGAGTGGACGTTTTCTTCTTCATTTTTTATGAATCACCCTATAATATCTATTTCTTGAGCTCCTTCGCTGGTTGGTTTTACCTTAGTTGATCCTTTCCCTGCCATTTGATATTCCATAAAAATAACATAATCATACGAGCTGTGGTATCAAACTAGTATACTTAAAAATACTATCTATGTGATTACAGACACATAAGATTGGACATAGAGGTCAGAATCAACACTCTTCAGGTGAATGAAGCCTCTAAATTAACAAAGTGGGAACATTGTCAAGAACTCCCAAAAGCTTCACTTAATTACCCCAACAGCAACAGCATTAGCACAGCTGACGACACAAACTTAGCAGCTATGCAGTTTATTTCCAACTGAACAAATTAAGGACAACCTTTCCCAAATGTATCGAATATCGGACTCTAGTGAAATCTCAGTAACAACAAAAATTGGATGCTTCAACTCTGATGTGAAATTAGTGCTACTCTATGGTCGCGAGCCGTGGAAGGAATTCATAATATTTGCTTAGTATTCTAAAGGCATGTATCTACCGATTCGCATTCAACCCTTGAGCTTTTTAGAAGCTTAGGAATAACTTTTCGTCCTGCCTGAGTGTATCCACTGAAAGAAGGAGACAAAACAAAGTTGGCACGCAATGCACACGCATCTCACAAGCTATAGCATTTTCGTTACATCACGGATGATGCGTCCAAGAAGAGGGCTGCTGCATGGTGTCTGTTTCCTTGCACGTTGATGCCCTCCAGATAATTGATGGTACAATCCACACAAAATACGATCTCAATCTCATATGCATCGAGCTGTGCTCCCGAAAAGTTCTGAAAAGCTTTTCAAATAGGAAGTATAAAATCTACGCACCCCAGTAACTCTAGTGACATTTTCAGGACTCCAACGAGCCTATCTGCGTCCAAGTAGATTCGGGGTAGCATCTAACATCCTAGCTCGCGCGCTGAAAAGCAACGCGCTCGATGGATACACTTCAAATGCGCATTGAATGAGCCACACGAATGTTGTGCCCGTTAGCATGCGAGCTAGGAAGATGTAGGAATGCACTGCTTCTTTTGGTATAGACACTTATAGTTTTCACCTAGCAGGCGGGTTGCGCGCCAGAAAATTTCCAGTGGATACATGACTTAAGAATTTGCTGGAAAAACTGGATCTGAAATGAAGAACTGTCCCCTCTAGGACAGGATAGACGACCAACAGGATTTTGTTTAGTTGCACATTGTGACGTATCTATATTCTGGACTGGAACTGACAAAGAACTCGTCTAGTTGCAAAGATGGAGAGTATATAATTTCGACAGAGACCGCATTAACTATTCAACGAAATCGGGGCCGATGGAGAGTTTTCATTGACGCTCTATGTCCTTCGAAGGTTTAGTGGAAATTGTTTACATATGTATCTTGTGTGTGTGGTGGCCGAGGACGCAAGTTCGAGCTTCGAACGAAAGGGTGGCGTGTTGAATAATTTATTCTCTACGTACCACGAAGTCCATTTGCTCTACGACACGACCGAGGTTTTACTTAACCTGACAACTTTCAATATGGATGGAGCTTAACCGCACAATTTGATGCATTTGTTATTGTGTTTCCTGGAATGAAGGGAGTTGGACTGGAGTAAGTCTGCCTTCGAATAGTTCGCATTTAGATTTTTTATTTTCTTTCTTTCTGTTTCCTGAAATATAGTATGGGGATGATAGGGCAACTCATTTGTTTCTACACAAATTCTGAAATTCATTGGACCGAGGAAAATATCACTCGCACACAGAACCACAGACTTTTAAGGGAGTATTTTATTATCAGCAGAAGAATGTTTTGATAAGGGGGGTGCAAATGGAGCTATCTAGACTCATGAGTTTATGAGTCGATGTGGTGTTCAATACATCATCGATATCTTCGGGTTGTGGTCTTTAGACTGGTGGAGCACGTTATGGTACCACAACTGTGCTTCGGCCGTCGCATCTTACTTAGAGCTCCCGGCAGGAAACTTTTTTGGGCCATGCCGGTCACCTTTTTACGGACAGCTACAGAGCTTAAATTGTCAGTGTTGCTGTTTTTTTCATAGAGATAGCTTGAGATGCACACTATATTTCGGGCTGAGTTTTTCTATATTAAGTACAATAGCATTGCAACCAGCATGAATATCAAGGAGAAGTATATCGAAATTCTATCTGAAGAAATGCTCTATTTGTTCTAAGTGGCATTTGCAGGGAATTGCAAAGAGGCATTAGATTGTGCTATAATGTATCTGTGCAATAAGTACCTAAGCACCAAGCAATTATGAGGAATGTGATAGCTGATTTGCTTGTCACCACACCTCAGTGATTGGCTCTTTTATCAAAGAAGATGTACACAAGAAACCTGGCAGCGTTAGGCGAATATACATAGGAGCTGGTAAGTGCACAAATCTTGCTTGACAGCCCAACAGAGAAAGTATCTACATGGATTTTTCTTGGGATTAGTCAAAATAGAAGCGAAGCCCTTGGCAGCTTCAATCTCTTTAATCTTGTTCACCATCAGTACGTTTACATGAATTCTTGAGTACTTGACTTGAAATCCACTTGAAGCTCAGGTAAGGAGGTTGATTGAATTAATTCCAATTACTTGATTTGAATTTTTCTTGAATTTGATTTTCCAATTACCTACTTAAATTGAAATTTACGCATTGAATAAGGGTTTTCACAATATTTTGATTACTTCAAGCATACTTCAAGTATACTTCAAGTACTCATGTAAATGTACTCTATGTTAGGTGATTAGCCTGGCAGTAGCTATCCACCTGTAATTTATTAAAACAGCGCACTGTGTTCGGGAAGTTTTTTGTTGTTGTTGTTGTCATAAATGTTATTTATTTTTTTTATACTTCTACTCACGGTAAAAGACTTACAAATGTTCAAGGCCTCGCAAATATTTCCTTTTCGCTTCCCTGAAATTTATTGTTACGAGCAATCTTAGAACATATAACTAAAAGAAGGGAAATTTCGTGTAAAAACCCTATCGGTGTGAGGGAAACTCGACTTTTGGGAAAGCAGGGGGGTGGGGGAAGGCAAGAAGAATTTAACCATTTAACCAAGTTTAATCAAGGATTAACCAAGCTAACTTGACATTAGTCAATTATGTCAACAATTCGAATTAAATGCCAGATTCTTGTTTTTGCGCCGGGTTTTGTATTTTGAGTGTTATTCGAAGTTATTCGAAGTGATAATTTAGTGATTAAGTCTTGGACTTCAGTTAATATTAATATTTCAGCATTGAATTGTGTTGCAATAATCTTCGAAATAATTCCGGGAAGGCGTTTTTTAGGCAAGTTGAAGTCCTGAAATTAAAGTTTCTTTTCGCGTGTGAAGAACTTGATTGATTAATTGATTGTCAGGAGGCAGTCTTTTTCAGACAGTGAAGTCAACTGAACGAAGTAAACTGCTGAAGAGTGGGGTAAGTGAATTTTTGGTAGGTAAGTTAGTGATTTGCATACTTCTCGCGCAGCAACTATCTGGGTCACAACTTACTCGTGTGTTGGGGGAAGAATGTAAAATGCATGAAAAAGTAAACGAATACTTTTCATGAAACTTGTGGAATAACATTTGCGAATTGAGTTTTGTTTTATTTTTATTTTTTTAACTTTGTTGCACTCTTCAAAAGTCCCACGAGATCATTAAATAGTCAAGCAATCTTCATTCGACATTTTGATTGCGTTTTAAAAAATTTTAAGAAAATTAAAAAAATTGAACTTTTCCTATGGCAGCTGTCAATTTTCCTTGCAATAAGGTAGAGTAACTAAAAACTTCGGGTAAATTCATGCAAGCAGGGAAGCTGTGACGTACGCGAAATTCGTGCAATTTTTTGTGCACGAGAAAGTAAACGAACGGAAAATGTGTAAGTTCATGTAAATGGATTGTAATGCATTGTCCTAAAACTGAGTATGTGAACATACCTTTACCTATGGGACAGGAGAATATATAAAAGTCAAATGGATACTTAGTAAGAAGAAAATCGCAGGACATTGTCGAGGTGGAACCGGAATTCACGACTACTGGGATTCCATTCAGCTGCCGGGGCAATAATTCCGAGCATGGGCGACATAATTAATGGTGACAATGATAGCCATTATCATTTTAAAATGGCTAAAGTAGAATATGCGTTCGGCCTAGATGGAGTGGTTGAGATGATCGATTGCATTTTTCAAGATTTCAGGTTAAAGAGGAATATTTCTGCTCTCCTTATAGAAGATAAGTTAAAAAAAAAAAAACATCCTTTACTTATGGTCTTCATCAAAAAGACATGAATGTTTCAATGAGTGCATAATATAAAAAAGTTCATTGGTTTAACTCACCCCGCCTTGAGCATTCGAAAAAAATCACTACGTCAAGTCCTACTACGACCTTGATAAATTTACGGTATTATTTTTCAAATAGTCTCATGAAATTAATTTGATGGCCACAAATCGTATTTTTCACGATCCTCATTTACGGCGATGTTTATCCAATCACTGAATGAAATAGTAGCGTTTTGCGTGGTTAACAACCTTCATAAAAATTGTTATTGGTTACTTTATGCGACAATAACTATACTAACATTCGCCACGACTGTGTACCAACTATACTTATACTATATATAAAAGAAAGAGAAAATAGCGCGTTTAATTGGTTTTGTTTATCTGATGATACGGCGATTTACACGCCATTCCTACTTTCCGCTGCTAGTTTTTCCCCTTTTTTTTGTTTTTTGAAAATCCAATTCACTGAACTTGCCGAGTACTAGTACTCATAAATATGGGGAGTCCATAAAAAGCTTTAAATGTGAAGCATTAAACCAGACGAGCACTACCCGTATCGCAAAAGCAATTCTGGAAACGGATGAACGGAAGCAATAAATTTATCCTGGTACCAGGAATGGTCGCAGTAAAGTGTTTACAGGATTCCACAGTTTGAATGTGATCCCTGGAAGTAGCAAATTTCCTTAAGTGTGACATCCATGAAATTTTAACAACCGGCTCCATCCCCGTTGTAGTGTGTCTGGCAAAAGTGGATATATTTTATTTTCATAGTGGTGGTAATGGTGGTTGGAAGAGGGTGCGGGGGGACCTCTATATGTGACAGCCCTGTAAGTTTAAGTGCTACATATTATTTTGCCCTGCCATCTAGACTATGTGACTTTCACTTTTATTTTAGATTATGTACATAGATATGTCGCAAGGTATGGCAGGCGTTTCACAAAGTCAAGCTAAGTCAGAAAACCAATGTTCAGACTTGACAAGACCACAGAACATTATATGTACAAGGTGCCACCTTCTGTAGAAGATAACGTCAAAAATATCTTATTTATTTATAAAAAAAAAAAAAGAAAAACAAAAATGAAGAGTAGTGTTTATAGCGAAGTCATGTTCAAAATCCATGTCTGACTGGGTGTCTAGATTCTACACGATGCACGTTATCGATTTTCACCTAACATTCATGCTATGAACACTTTGTTACAAAACTGGACTACAAATTATTATACCTCCTCATCTCAAACCACACGTACGAGTATTGTACCTACTATATATATTTCTGTAGTCGTGTTTTCTTCCTACTGTACAGGACGAAGAGTCCCTAACGTGAGATACTGTACATCTACCTACCTATATGGATGGCACGAGAGTATAAAGTCACCTACCTTCTTTGGACGTTTATCTTCCTGGAAGAATCTCTATTCATGTAACAAATAAGATCATTTGTCACCGGCATGCAGGGAGGAATTGATTAATTCATTAGAAAAATTCTTGAAAGTCCTTTTTCATCGCGTATGATAAATTTAAGTCATAAAATTTTTTGAAAAATTTGATTTATTGAGGTGAACGTTATTAATCCACAGATTTCCTTTCTATCGTCATCAAGGTAGACGTATATACAGAGGGAGAGGGTATATAAAGAGACGACGTCATCTATCACTGGATTATTAACACGGAACTTATTTCCAGGGAATTTTTTCATCAATCATTCGTTTTTATGGATTTCATATGGATTTTAAGAAATCTAGCAAATTGTACAATTTTGTATCGTACTTGACTTATACGTGTATATTGTAAGATATTTAGCTATAACTCAGAAGAGACTTCTCAACTTTCGTTTCAGTTGGTTATTAATTAATTAATTAATTGAACAGTTGTTTATTGGTTTACTATTCTGTTACGCTGAGACTTCGGTGGTTTGGTGGTAAGCTCTCTGTTCTACTATTTCAGTAGTCTTGTGTTCGAGTTCAAGCTGGTTTTAGTTCTTTGATCTTTTTTTACCTAGCTTTTTGTCGCATTTTCTAGAGTCTCCTCTTATCTATACCCTATCATATAAACCTCCCTCTCCTTATCAACAGCAAAGATAAAAGGAATATACACTCCATGGGAGGCAGAGCATAAATATAATGTTTATAAAACATCACGCAAAATCCCTCTTACCATAAGTAAAGACTTTAACCCGAAAAATATCTGGGACAACAAGCAATATAGAGCCTCTAAAATGGAGTAGTTGACAAATGTTAGGTCTTTCATTGTGATAATTATAGCGGACTAGTAATCACCTGCGAATCACAGCGAAAATATCCGATTCAACAAACTGAAACATAGTCTCGGATGGAGAGGCTATGTGAAGTCTCTATGCTCCCAAGTGGTGGGAAGAACAAGGAAAAAATAGTAATCGTTACAAAAATTGAACTTGCCAAATTTGGATAAGATTTTCGATCGAAAAATATACAAATATTGTAACGGTTTTCTTGAGTGCAACCATTTAGCACACAAATCTAACCTGATATTTTATGAACTGTCAAAATATCATTTTGACATTTGGATTAGATTTTGTGGCTTATGTTTTTATAGATTGAAAAGAGGTAGACTTATGAGGGAGAAAATGTTTTGCTATTATTTTCTTTCATTTTGAGAAATATGCATATAAAATCAGCTAGTCTCGGCACTTTAGGTTAGAACATAGGGGAAGACGCGGTACCCCTTTCTGCCACTTTGCATGTGTTTACTTTAACTTCGTTAACTAACTTTATGTATAATACTATTGAACTAAAAGTTTACTTAGTGCAAGCCTGAAGAACGATTTTAAAAGCAATTTGCACTGATTTTTAATAGTAAATGAAATCAAACCCCATTTTCCCTGAATGTAAGCCCAATTTTGCCCCAAGTGCGAGACAAAACGGGGCAAATGACTTATTTTCCTTATTGATATTAATATTTAAGAAGACGTTGTTTATTGTATTCCTTATTGGGACTAAATTGTTAACTGATAATATGGGTTTGTTATAGAAATAAATATAACAGTTTGACTCATTTATAGTGCTATGTTTTCAAGAAAGTCCCTTACATATCCCGTTATGCCCCGTGTTCCCCTAACCAATATGGGTCAAACCAAATTTTTTATTGGTTACGATGACTAAACATGCGCATAGAGATAAGTTAAAGAGTGACAATAAGCTAATTATTTAGAAAAATGCTTTTCTAGTTATTTTGGAAGTATTTACTTGTGATTTCGTAATGAAATCAAAGTACAGTGCAGGTGCGCATTTAGAGGAGATTTAGTGGGAGCATGATAAATTTCAAATTTCACACTTTTTGACAGATGGGTTTCGATCAAGGTATATAGAAGACAAGGTATTCCCTTAAAAATTTTGATACATTGCAGCTGATAGGCTGTGATGTAATTCTGTGACTAATGTGTATAAATTTTTATAGGAAAGACAGAGAGAGGATAGCGAGTATTATGTTCTCTGTACCCTATTTTCCTATACATTTAACGATAATACGTCACTACTGGCGGAACGTGGTTTGTAATGGGAATAACTTTTATTCTATATACCTTGGGTTTAGAAATTATACTCGGGCTAACACCTATGTAATACATTTATAATACATTTATTCTTACAAGTTGTAGATAAAAAAAAAGAGACACTTCTCTTATTGAGAAATCATTTTTCGTGCAGATATTCGTCCCCATTTATACATGATTGTCAACTGAGACATACGCACAATTTGAGAGGATTCCGGATTAATCAGGCATATATACTAAGTTTGTCATTCCGTTTGATATGCATAGAAATAATAGTGACCGTCTGTCTGTCTGGCTTCACGATAACTCATTTTCTTTAAAGAACTCATTCAACAACACAATACTACCAGCATTGAGCAAACTAGTATCCTTCGACGTAGAATCCTTGTACACCAACGTCGATATTAACCTTATTCTAGATGCAATTGACAATAAGCGGAACGAAATTCAGGAAATCACTTCGATTGACCACAATATAATACGATTTTGTGCCTATGTATTCACAAAAGATTGGTTTAGCAATGGGAAACCCACTCTCCAGTATATTTTCTGATATATCTATGGACATGTTAATCAAATGCACACTAAACCATATGCGTGTTTTTTGGCGTACACATAGTGTTAAATTTTGTACGATGGTACGGAACCCTTCGTATGTGAGTCCGACTCGCACTTGGCTGCTTTTTATTTTATTTGTAACATTCTAAATTTTGGTTTAGTAGATATACTGAGAATATATTACCTAATTTAAATTGTTATGAACTTATATGAGTATTTGCTAGTTTGAAGGACATTCATAATAAAGTTAGCCCAGATCCTTTTTAAAATTAGAAAAAGGTGGACTGCGAAGAAGTTTCACAAAAGATAAAAAAAAAGAAATAGTGAACAATTAATGACAAAAAAAGTGTGGAATAAAATATATTAAAAAAATTTTAAAATAAATAACTTTCGTAAATAAATTGCACTAAAAAGTAAAAAATAATTTTTTCTTTCTCAGTGATATACACAAGAAAGTTTCATTGGAAAATAACAAATGCTACAACTCAGATTAAATCTTAAAAGTTTAGGCTGATGCCTGATCTAACTGCAACTCTTGCCCAAACTTTTAAGATTTAATCTAGCATTCCTTATTTTGCAATGAAACTTTTCTTGTATATATCACTGAGAAAAAAAAATTATTTTTTACTTTTTAGTCCAATTTATTTACGACAGTTATTTATTTTAAATGTTTTTTTAATATATTTTATTGTTTACTTTTAAGTCATAAATTCTATATACTCTCTCTCTCTCTCTCCACTCTTCACTCTTCACTCTGCATTCTCCACTCTCCAATCTCGACTCTCGACTCTCCACTGTACCTCTCTTTCTCTCTCATCACACAAAACAATGTAAATCCATCCATTTTTACTACCCAAAATAACGCATTTTAACGATATTCGGATGAAAAAAGTCTGTTAAGTTTCTTACAGAAGAAAAGAAAATATGCCATTTAATACCACTCAGCGTGACCTTTAATTTGATATCACATGTCCCAAATTGGACAACCCCAAGCTACCTCCCCAACCCCCCAAAATGTTAGAAAATCTTACTCCACTCATTCTAAATCAATGTAAATCCATCCACATTTACTACCCTAAAACTCTTTCGTTACGAACGGCACCCTCAGGCGCTCAGGCGTTCAGTCACAAAGTGTTTTAGTCAGGGATTAGTGAGAAGATAAAAGTTATTTAAGTAGTCCAGCAAAATAATTGAAGAAAGGTGAAAAAGGGCATTTAAGTTGTTTCGGGACGAAATAATGAGAGCTGGTGTAGGGTGGTCCTGAGAGTATTGTCACAAAAAAGCGATATCACAGGTCTAAAATAAAGTTGTAACAAAAAAAAAATACACCCTAGAGCGGTTGGCAATCTATTTGTCATGCGTGCGGCACGGAAGTGGTAAAAATTCTAAAAAATTTTAAAACTGGTATTTTATTCAAAGTGCTATTTGAAATAAAGAACAATCAATAATGTCGAACCTACATCTCGTCAAGGCTCGGTAGGGGAAGCGAGAGAAGTGTTAATGGTGGGCAAAACCCTATATCCACTAACATGTGTCCGATTATTTCAAATTCCTAAACATTTTGTTCAAGAGCTAGCAACAAAAGAAGGGTGAGTTTTTGTAGCAAGGAATGAGAGTAACAAGGGGTAGTGATTAGTGAAGAAAGATATCGGGTTAAGAAATTTTACACAATATTTGCGCTCATATTTTTCTGTAGTGACGTAGCTTGGAAAACTTTTGATTTTTCCCTAAAAATTTTGTCTTGACTGTGCAAAACGAGAAGAGATACAGATACGAGCATTTATTTCCTTATGACTTTTTTTCAGTTTATTTTTTTTTTTTTTAAAGTTTAATTGCTCTTTTTTGCTCTTTTTTTCGCTTATTTCAATGGATTTATTGATGAATACATGAAGTATAAAAATTCTTTAATTAAGGTCCAAAAAATTGAGGTGGTCATTTCTTCTAAGTCGAGTACAGGAAACGGAGTTGAAAGCTTTATTTGTTGAAACAAAAATAAGTAAAAAAAAATTAAAAAAACAAGGAAAAGGTTTTTCACATCTATTTCTACAGCGGCTCTTTGAACAGAAAAATTGATAATAAAGAAAATAAACAAGTTTCAAGGGTTTTTATATTCTGCAGAACTTCTCAGTACAATAAAAATGTCTAGGACTGATCGTTGTCAGAGTACCTACACGTAAAAAACCTCAATTTTTGTATGGCAACACCATGAACGGGTTACCTGATTTAGTCTATTTTTGAAGTTGTATTTACTATTTTTATTAAAACGAAGTGTAAAACATTTCAGCTCTTGACGTTAACGAGCTGTCAGGCAGTGTCCAAATATATAGTGGAAAACCAAAGTTTTGTAAGGAAATATCAAGAAAGAGTTTTCCGATATGATTCATTTTCGAAATTTGAAATTTTTATGAAAATGCGGTGTACAAAATTTGAGCTCTCCACGTCGACAGGCTCTCAGGAAGTTTCCAAATATATAGTGAAAAACGAAATTTTTGTATGGCAACTCTTCGAAGCAATTATCTGATTTGTCCCAGCTTAAACTTACTGTTTTTTTTTTATAAAAAGACCGTGTGCAAAGTTTTAGAATTCTAAGTGAATGCGTTCTCAAGCTATTGTGAGGACGAACAGACGAACATCATTACTTCAGTCTGTTACAAACTTAGTATACTCTATAGCAGTGGTGGCGAACCTATGACCCGCGGGTCAGACGTTGACCCACGCAGGCTGTTTTAGTGACCCGTGCGTTGATTTTCATAAACTTATTTATTATCATAAAAAGAGAACAGACAATCCAAAATATTAATCACTCAGCATATTAATGAACTGAATAAAAAGCTTCATGGAAATGGACAAATTGCTTTAATGATGTTTGAAAATATTAAAATATTTATGACAAAGCTTTATCTTTACTAAGGATTTGGAAATGAAAATCATGAAATATTTTCATCAATTACAAACACATTTTCAAAACACAATAATTTTTGGAAATACGCTTACCACGAATAAACTTATTCTTATTCTTATTATTGAAAGAATAGTAATAATCCAAAAACTGGCTACTGTTGCCCTGAAAAAAATGTCGGAAGAGCTGGTGTCTTTTGCATTTTTCGACGACGAACTTTCACTTCAAGATAAGAAGATAATGATAGACGCACTGAAAATCAGAGGCATGGAAGATTGTCCAAAAAGAAAAACAATTGATATCAAACATAACCAAGAAAAAAACATTGAAGACTTTGTGACTAGCAACTCTTTACGATTTTTCCTGATCCTGGGTATCTCATCAAGGTTTTTGAATAAAGACGTGGAAACTTGGAACGATGACTTCGATTTTGTGGCTGCAAAAGAAAATGCGAGTAGTGAACGATACAGCTGAGCGTTGTGTTGCCCTAATGGAGGAATATAATAAACTGATTACAACTAATGAAGAACAAAAGCAATATTTGCTTTTGTTGGTAAAAGAATATCGGAAAAAGTACCCTCATACTAATAAATCAACCCTTGTTTCTTAATAATAAATAAGTTCCATATTGCAATAATGTCTTTTAATTTGGAATACTAATAATAATTTTGTATTTTTAATATTCTTACTTATGAATAACAAATTTCAACTAATGTAGTGATTTTGAGTTTTTATTTAAAATTCAAACCTTGGTAGCAACCCTTAAATATTACTTAAAAATTCTGAAAAAATAACTGAAACAGTTCCTTAACCCGGGGTTACACCACCATACTTCTTGCACGTGTAACCTCTACTGCCATGCTGGCAGCTCAGCTTTCAGCGAACTTGCATGATGAAAAACCATGGCAGCTGAGGTGATAGTAATTTGACATTATGCAGTTTTCAAGATGGCGGAAAAGAAATGCCCGAGAGAACTTGATTAATTTATTCTGGAAAAATGAGATTTTCTGGGATCATTTGCATTACATAATTTACCGACATCTTCCTCTTAACTTTTTCTTGGGTTTTTATCATTCTGCTACTTCCTTTATTGCTATAATTTTCCAATATACGCATGACTTTACGCCTCAATGCCATTTTTTAAATGAACTTGCATGTAAGATGATAAGACATTAACCGAACTACCTTCTGCTGTCAAGTTAAAAATCGCGTTACAAGGGAGACTTGCATGCAAGCTGTACTATCTCGTGTAATCCCTGGGTAAGATACATAATCAAATTATGTAGTGCCCCATGAAAAAAATTTTTGTTGTCTTAAGAATAAGGACTTCATTCTTCATTCCTTGTTCATTCAAATACTCAGTGCAGGAGCGACTCTCGACTGGGCATGATTTCACCTGGTGTGGTATTCATGGTATCACCCCGCAATAATATCAATTTTGACGTCCGTCGACCTTTAGTCTTTCCTCTTCACTTACAACAGCAAGAGTTGTAAAAAAAAAAGTAAAATTTTTTGAGGAATTTTGAAAGTGAGAACCAAAAAAAGTAGTTTTTAACTATCCTCCACCTCTCCCTTTCTATAACGCTAGTGACCCACGAGCCAGTACTAAAAAACAATAATGAACAAAATTAACCCCACTTTTCAAAGAAGTTCGCCATCACTGCCCTATAGATCTCTTCCAGGGTATAAAAATATTGGTGTGAGATTTCGAAATCTTAGAAGGTACTTAGTTAGACTGCTTCCAGATTTTTGTAAGTTTATCTTAATCAATCTTATGGATTTAATAACATAATTAAATTTCTTTCAATTACGTTACATTTTTTTTGGACTTCATTAAAAATATCATTTTCATTTTTATTACCTACAATAATAAAAAATAAATAAAACAGGGTACTCCTTGAATTACGGCGAAAGCTTTTTTTTCTTACTGTTTTTGCTTGTAAACAACTTTTCGAAATTAGAGAATGACAAATTGTAGATAAAAAATATGAAAAGGATGTTTTTATGAAGTCCAAGAAAAAAATGTAATGTAATTGAAAAAAATTTAAATATTATATTGAATCTATAAAATTAATTATTATGTATTTGAATTTGTCATTCATTAGAAAATCAGTGAAAGCTGTACTCTCATTTCACAGCGAATTCGGTAGAGTTTAGGAAAATTACGTTCTTTTTCCTAAGAATAAACATTTGATCTATAAATAGTCCTTAGAATTACCTTCACCAGAAGCGTTGTTTATTTTATATAAATTTTTTAACATGAAACGTGTTTGCTTTTCCATTATACGCAATGCTATAAGCTTTCAAACGACACGTTTCTCATACATATGCATGTAAAGAAAAGTCTTAGCGCCACGGCTTGTAGTAAAGAAGGCAATAGATTACTTCAAAACTTGTGAAATTATTTTGTATAGGCAAATTTCTCAGTCAATCCATGTTATAAATGTAAGGACAATGAACTGAACCGACATTTTTTATTGAGTTTTATAAGCATACACAGTTTGAGAGAAGGTGTAAGACTATATGACTTTGTCGATACTGCCATAGGTATAAAAAGCATTTTATATAATTTTTTTTTATTAAGTGCCGTTTGGACTATTGACACCATTCGCGTGATATTATTTAACTAAATATTCATTACTGAACACTTAGTCGCACTTTATTCATGATATTTATTTAATTAGTAGAAATACTTAAAAATTTTAATTAACAGTTGAACTACATATATTGTCCTGTGTCCAATCACTGTCGGCTAATAACCAATAATACATATTTTTGCAAATATTATTTTCGCACGTTTGTCCTGCATTGATTGGTGATGGGACATACATACATATTTATTCGAAACATATAAATAGGGTGAACGTGGATGAGGGTGCGTTCTTCCTATAGATAGAGGATAAGCCTTGCATTTTCCAGCCAATTTAATTGAGTTGTGTTTGCACAGACTTAACTGCAGGTATGTCAGCATAAACTTCTGGTCGTGATTAATTGACATGATTGATTTATTTTAATTGGAATTTGCTTGAAAATTAGCTTGTTCATTGAATTAAGGCAAGGGTATTCCCGAGAGTGTTAAGGCTTGTCTAATGTATGGAATGTTTTGAGACTCAACACTCTTCCCTCTGGTTTTTATAATCTAGATGAAATTATATGCGCCTTATTTGGTTTGCACTAGAGTAGACTTTGTAAGGTTATGGTTACAAATTAGTGCAGGCTATAAGTACACTCTTGTAGGCAGATAGTCATTTATTAAATAAATATGATTTCTAGTACTTATGTAATTGATTGCACTGATTGAGTAAAGGGAGAATTCATTGATAGATAGACATAGGATAGAAATTACTAGCTCCTCATCGTGCGATAGGTTTTAGTTCATTTCATGATCTTCCAATTGATTTGGCTTCCATTAAAAGAGTTCAGCTTTAAGTGGTTTAAACTTCTTCGCTGCTTGCCTCAAGTACTCTTTCACTAATTTTTATTTATCACCACCGACGAATTATAAGTTTCTCAAAGATAGAGTTGAAATATCCTGTAGTTATCATCACGGCAAATCTGACTGATGAAAATAAGTCATAATTTAAGAGAAAGCGAGCAATGATCTTATTAAATTTAAGAGGAAATATAAAAAAACATGTGAAGATGCAGTTTTCATAACTATATCGCCACTTTAAGTATTTTAATTTTCTGGAATTTTAGTTAAATTTTTTGGGTTTCAAAAATATTTTCAGTATTTTGTCGGCCCTCCTCGACTTTCTGCTAATGCTAAAAGTTGGTCTAGCATGCTCCCCACGTGTTTTTTCAGCTTCTCTGTCTCGAGACTGTTCCAGGCGGCTTCCACGGCTGTGCACATGTCATTCACGTTGGTGACCTGCCTATTGTTGGAATACACCTCTCGAACCAAAATGCCCTAAAGATTTTCTACCGAGGAACAAGCGGAGCAGTCCATAACTGTAATCTGGTGACAACTAAACCAGGCTTTCGTCGTTCTACTCGTGTGGACAGCGCCATTATCCTGCTGGAATGTCCATGACTCGCTTCTGTTATGTTCCAAGAATGGAAAGAGCTTGCTTTCTAAGATCCCAGTGTACTCCTCGCTGTTTATGCTGGTGGCCGGAAAGGCTAAAGGAAAGCATTGTTTAGAACAAAGGTTCACCAAACAATTAAGCGTCCTCCACCAAAATTTCGCCGAGAAAAATACAACGGGTCTTTCCTCAAATTCTTCCAATAATGCTAGAAACTATCTGGACCGTCGAGGGTGGAATTTTTCTTGGCGGAAAAAATTACCTTTAATACACAAGAAAAACAAACGTAAATTGCACAAAATGAAGGCCTGAAATGACTTTTTAGTTTACCTCGTTCCAGTTCCGAATTATGTTTACTCTGGCAAGCTTTAGGCGATCGTCTTTCTGACGGGATGTAAGTCGGGGTACGGACTTCAATTTTTGACTTTTCAGCTGTCCAGAGCGTGTATTTGTCCGGTAAACTGTCGTACAGGACACAAACAGCTCAAGTTCCTTTTTTATTTGAACCAAGCTTTTCAAGGTATTACTTGCCATCCTATCAATTCTTCTTTTATCCCTTAAAGAAAGCTTTTATTTTAGTTCTCCTGTTTTATTGCAATCGTAGGAATCCGAATTTTGCAGGAATTTTGAAACTGTCACGTGATCTCTCCCCAGTCTTCGAGAAATTTCGCGCAAAGAAAGGTTCTCTTCCTTAAAAATTAAAATGATATCCATTTCTTCTTCTGATGAGTACGTTCCACGTGGCGTTTTGCTAAATTTTGAAGTAAAACGGGTTTTCACTAAAAATTCTAACATTTGCACTCTAATCAGCACCTTGTTAGTGAAATAGTTATGAAAACGGCCTTTTCACTTGTTTTTTTTTGGATTTCCTATTAAATTGAATAAAATCGTTGCTTATTTTCATCAGTCGGTTTTGCAGTGATGATAACTGCAGGGTGTCTCAACTCTATCTTTGAGAAATTTACAAATCGTCCGTGGTTATATAGTTATGAAATTCACTGTAGGAGGAAAGAATTATTCATACCAATGACAACAAAACTGCTAACACAAATGATAGTAAAACCCATAAATAGTAAATAAAGAAAGTAAGTTACAAAGAAATTGACCAAGAGTGTTAAGAAATTAAGAAAAATGTAAATTATAAATAAAGACACGAAAAAGAAAAATTTATAATAAAAGTATCTTTTTTAAACTTAATTAAAGCTTTGATTACTGAGTTTACAATAGTATATACAGGGTGATTTATTTATGGAAGAGCGCCATTTTGTTTTAAATAACTTTTGAATAAAACAAGCGGAAGATTTATTTTTCTTGATTGACAATTATGTGCATGAACAAGTAAAAATGTTAGAATTGGTATACCCTACACATTGGCGTAACTAAGATTTTTGTCTGGGAGGGGGGGGGGGCAGGTCCCCCAACCTGCTTTAACAACTAAGATCCACCCACAGCAACTTTGGAACCACTCCTACTGAGATTATTCGGCATAATATGTGCATATAAATTTGCCTGTAACAAACAGTTTGAACTACATTAAGGTCGATACACACTTACCGGCACAGCACGAACCGCCACAGACAGGCATAGACCGGCAGCGGCATTTTTCATGCACATATAACGACATGAAATGGAAAGGAAACTTTCAATTAAGGCAGATATAGAGAAAACTATAGAAAAGTGATCCCAAAAATCCCGGTCTGGTTTCCAGCCACCAAAAGCGACCGGCAATGAAGTTTCCGTTACGTGCCGGTATCTGCCGGTGCCGGTTGATGTGAATTAGCTAACTTGGTTTCATATAAAAATATTTTGGCTGTCTGTACCGGTTGTTCTGTGCCGGTAAGTGTGCATCGACCTTTACTGCCACCAAAAATAGTAGAATCAGTCATGAACACAGGATTTGGCTTGGGAAGGGGGGGGGGGGATAGGTGTCCCAAGTCCAAAAAGAGTCGGAAAAATAGGGCTCTAATGTCGCGTCCTGCACGCATCTGAGCAATTAAGAACTGCTATTATATATTTAAGGTTTTATTGTATTTTATCGGACTTTGTAATAATATTCATACTAGATTTATACATAATTTGTAAATTATGTTAAAACAACTGACCTTCTGGAGGGGGGGGGGGGCGAACAGGACAAACCCCTTCCTCGATGCGTTCTTGAGCATAATTAGGCTAATTGAGAAAAAAATAATTAGTCACCTCAGAGATAAAAAAAAAATCGAATTCAAAACTTCATAAGTCATATACGTGTCAACTCGGATGGAATCAAACAACATTTTGAGAAATTTTATTTTCATTTGAAAGGACACACACACATACAAGAGCACACAATACCTACACCTTAATTATACAATGTTTTTGCATTTGAAGGACGTCGTAATTTATCTATGTGAATTAGAAAACTTTTCGGTATATACCTAGATGAACAAATAAAAATGTTGTGGGTTATGGGCAATTTCACCAAAGAGTGAAATACTTGACCCAAATTAAAGAAAAAGTTTATTAGCAGAGCAACAAAAACAGAAAAGGAGTAGGAAGGAGGTTAAGAGGAATGCAGTTGTAAATAAGCCAAGATTTCGAGTTTGAGTACTTGAGAAGAAATTCGTTTCTGGCTATTTTAGTTATATGCCCTGTGGCTAGTACGATAAAAACTTCTCTTCTTTCATCTCTATTGTCCTTTACAGAGGTGAGATAACATTGCAAAAAAAAAAATCCATCCCTCTAGAAATAGAGCATTTGCCCGTAGCGTAAAGGGAGAAAAAAGGGATCACATGAAAGAAGAACTTTCAATGAGATTGCCTCATTGAATGAAGTGATAACAAACATTATTTATTAAAAGTATTCGGACTGTTTTGTAAAGGATACATACAATTAAGATCATCGTCCTGAGACACATTTTTATAAATTCTTGTTATTGCGTAATTTGAAGTTTTGAATAATATGTTGCTGACACGTTAGAGTTTGTATTATTTAAGGTTTCATAATCACAAAAAAACTGGAAAATATGTTGATTACTTTGTTACAAAGTGGTTATGATTGTTTTCCTGTAACTAATATTGAATGAGGTAGTTAAGTTAATTGAAAAGGTTGTAGCAAATCACAGTTTGGAAGTTTGTTAAAATTAGCTTTATTTTAACGTAACAAAAATTTGAAAAAAGTAAATACATATGTAGGTCATTGTAACGACGAGGGGATGAAAAAAATATTAGAACTTGTTAGTTATAGTAACGTTGTTTGTGAGTTTGTTTTACTTCACCTAATTGGTTACATAAGTTTTAAGGTAACTACTATGTATAAGATAATATAAAAAGTTTGATAAAAAATTATTTTCAGTTAGCGTTTGTAGCAGATTTTTGCATTACCAAAAAAGTAGTACAGTAAATTTTGCTCAAGTTACGTTTGAATAATGAATAAAAAAGAACAAGAACGATAAATGTTAAATTAGTAACTTTTTAGTTGCGAACAAGTTAATCGATTATCAAAATGATATAAGTAACACTAACTTCTCTGTACCTTGGTTACATTTTACTTAATGTTGATTTTTGCACATTAATATCATAATAATTTTAATATCCTCGCTTGGGGCAATGCGAATTCCATCGAAATCAATGCATCTAAGTTCCAAAGCTGTCTCATCTCTTTAGAACAATATCATAATTTTTCCACTCCCATTTCATTTGATGAAGCACTGATTTACGATGCACCGTATTTATTTATCTGTTACTAAAGAAGCATAAAAATGTCTTGGATTTCTGAAAAGGTTTAAGAAATATTTCAACCCATTGAATCTCGTGCTCCTCTACAAGTCCTACATTAGACTTTGAATGGACTACAATTCCCATATCTGAGCCGGGACTGGTCGTAGTTCTACATTGTTTCCTTCCGATCCCCATGAGAAAATTAGTGATATTCTTATTGGGCCTATCAAAAAACAGTTTTGTGCACCTGCAAGTACTCAGGTTCTCCCATCTCTGCTGATGCTTCCTATGAACATCCGGTTTGATGAGAGATCCGATACTCGAGGTGGCAATGCCTACGGCGGGTTTAGGTCTGAGGAACGGAGAATTGGAGCCAGCCTTAGCTAAAAGGTCAGCCCTTTCATTCCCCATGTTCACCATGTGACCAGGACCCCACAGAACGGACACCTTGTTCTGGATACACAACTTATCCACAGACGACCTGCAGTACCCCAGTAACTTAGATGTTATCGGAGGGTGACTCAGAGCCATCAAGGCTGCCTGACTATCAGAAAGGATAGCAATGTCCTTCCCCTTGATCTCCATATCAATGGCTATCTTCGATGCCCTTGCGATGGCGAAGACTTCAGTCTGGAAGACAGTGGTGTGTCTTCCAAGTGAGTACTCTATCCCAATGTCAGATTCAGATTTCGTTACAGAAAAACTCACAGAGAAGCGACGGCCCAAACGAAGTTCTGGAACCATCGCATCAAATGGCATGTTGGCGGGAGAGTTGCAGAAGGTGTCCAAAGAGTTTTGGAAGAACAAAGTATCCAAGCTTACGTCATCTGGAGAAGAGTACCAAGCTTGTCATATCATGACAGGTGCACCAGTCCTTAACAATATTGAGGCCTCGTTGCATGAAGGCATAAGCAGCAGCCATGCTGTGTATAGAGATGAGCAGAGGGATGTCATCTGTATACGCTTCACATGAGAATCCCACGTTTTTCAGCTGTGATGAGTCCACCAGCATACACCAGAGCACCGGGGAAAGCACGTCACGCTGTGCGAAAACTCTCTCCACCAGAACACTGAGAGGGGCTCAGCCGCCCAATTCCACAGTTAATATCTTTGTATTAACATTTAGTCGATCCATCGTACGCGGCGGTGGGTATAGTGTCGAATTTTTGCAGGAGCTACAAGAAATCAGAAGAAATCGAATCCGTGCAACAAGTGCTTTGCGAGTGTCTTGCTCTGATGACTAAAAGAGGTAGCCTGTTGGGTAACTACTTATTTTCAAGTTTGGGGTAGCTGTAAAGTAAAGATTTTAGATATATTCTGAGAATCCAAAGAGGTTCAAAATGGATCTACGGAGGTTTTAAAGGTATCCCATGAGGTAAAAGGGCACAATGGACCCACTGGAGGTCTAAATGATGCAGGCTAGTCTTTTAGCGACTTAACCTAATATTAATGTTCCTTGGAGAGTAAAGAGGAATAGTTCTGTTCTATTCACCAGAGTGCCCTGAACTCATAAAACGGAATAAAGTCTTAAGGTTTTTACTGCTTTTTCGTAATTTAAGGACTAAACTGGATAAAACATTTTTATAAGCATATACATATGCGAAAATTACTATAATATTTTCCCTTAAATTTAATCTTGATTTGGTAGTAGTTAATTCTATTTTTCAATTATTGGGAAGTTTTCAAAATGGTTATACTTTAGGAATATGTTTTTCAAAGCGATACAATATTATTACTGGAATAAACTCATTTTGGATTTATGAATCAGACGCAAAACTAAAATCCAAGAATATTGTGAGAAAACTATTCCAATGGCTTAAAATTCGAATGAAGATGTGCCGATCCTTTTCTATAGGGTAAATGTCCACCTACCTAAATTTCAACAAATAATATAAATTTTAATTAATTTCGTTTACATTTTTAGGATGCTTAAGCTGTCTAGAAACAACCTGAGTTTGTACATATTTTGTAATATGCTTTTCGCACACACCCCCCGACTCTTAGATAGGCATTCAAACATACCTACAATATATCGCTTACTGAAAGCCATATCTCTTTTGGATTAATGGAAATAGTCACAAAGGAGAGAGAGAGAGAAAATAGAGGAAAATCCACATATGCAAGTGTAATAATTTCCTAGTCCTAAATTTTGATTTTCACAATTTTCCCACTAGCTATGTCCTTTTAAATGCAATTTACAAAGCCGCAAAACATAAAACTTTTCCTACTTAGGTATGTATGTATGGAGTAACCTAAAATTGGATATTCTTTTGCATCATAACACGAAATTGCAATTGCGAAAGTTTCACCCTCAGCTTTCGCTTTCCAATCTGTTATTCTGTTATTTATAGCTGTACTTAGCTTTCCACGGTACACCAGCAACCAAGCAAGCAAGTAAGCTCGTCCTGCCTCTATTTTGGTGTCCTTGTTATATGCAAATCTGTTGCAATTGGAAGCTGGTGCAGGTGGAATAATATTTCAGTATAAATCCCCTTAAATTATTTTCATCGTGTGTAAAATATGCAATTACACTCGCTACACACATAGAATCGTGAAAAACTCTAAATAGATTCATAGTGGTGAAACTTATGCATGTTTTCCTGTTTTCCCTGATTTAATGAGATTTTTATTTCAATGAAAAAGTAGATTGTTTTTGGTTTTTTTTGCGACTTGTCCGAGTTTTTTATAAATTGCAATTATCACTAATAACATTTCTTTTTGTACATAAAGATAAATAATTGCTTATTATCCGTAAAAATTAAAAACAAAACCAAAACGTAAGGAAATTTCCCTGGGGATTTCGTTTCAAAATAAAAATATGAATTCTGCTCTATCGAATGAACTTGTGATCGCAGGGAACTTTATCGTATATGCGGGAGCTAACTCCAATCTATCGAAAGAGCCTGTGATAGCAGGGAATTTCGCGGTCTATGAAGGGGATTTGATGTTGTTTTTCTCGAAATAATAAAAAAAAAATTACTTTGGGGATTTCCATTCAAAATGAGAATATGAACTCTGCTCTATTGAATGAATCTGTGATCGCTGATAATTTCATGGTCTATGCGGGGGCTAACTATTGAAAACCGGACGTAATAAGACTTCGGCTTCACCCGTTAGACTGTATTTTAAATAGTGCAGTTTCTGCACACTGGAGAGCGAGTTTTTTCGTGGATTAATCAAACAAATAAATTACGCAAAGATATCCACGATTCATAATCACACCATTGAAATTGGGAAGCACTATGCGCGGAAGTTTCCTTTCAGTTTCCTTTGTTTTCGATTTATCTTCTTACGGGTCAGATGAATTATCGGTCATCAGTATTTATCTTCCAATCCTGCCATAAGTTCCAGAATTCAGAATATTGATCGTCTTTAAAATACGGGTTTTCGAGTTTTCCTCATTACCAGTCATTATGTCTAGTATCTTGTAATGAATTTTTTTAAATCTTTTATCCAACTAGTATAAAATTCTAATACGTACATAGGTTAATGTACGACGGTTTTTTTTTCTATTTGCAGGGTCTTTCTTATAATTTTTAATTGCTTTATTTAGTTGACCCAACATCACGGTTTGATTTGCGATATATTTACTCATTTTATTTAAAAATAAAAACAATTAATGTAATTAAGTAAATTAAGTAAATAATGAGCACTTCAGTGAAGGGAAATAAAAGGAACAGGACTTACCAAGATAGTGGACTTAGTATACAGAGTTCACTCAACTGTTCTAATACCGCCCGTTCACTTATACGATCTAGATTGTATCCAAATGCACTTTAAACAACGGTTTGTAATTTTGCTTACTTTTCAATGTGTCCAATTTCACTTTCAAGTTTTCTGAATTATTTGTTAATCACGAAAGAAAAAATTTTAAAATATCCGGCTCGAAGGACCAAAATGTTTTGTCGTGCAAATTTCCACTAAAATGGTTTTTCATTTCAACGATCATTAAAATATCAAAACCAAAGGGTTCGGGAAATAAATTCTAAAGATTCTTCACTGTGTGTATATTGTAGTATAGAAATACAACTTAATTTTCAACCATATTTCAAAAAGACATATAATACTTATTTATTACTACTTCGATTTCAAAACTAGTAGCAAAGTGTCTCAGCTAACGGTCTATCTCAAATCGCCATATCACCAGCAAGTCAATGCCCTTCAATTTTCAATTAGTTCATCGACCTCGATAACTGATTTTAATATTGCCACCAAAATCTAATTCTATAAGGTGCCATCTATATGCCAAGCTTCACATGAATCAGATGATTGGTACAATTTGATGGTTTGGAATAAATGTCAATGTAAACGTGTCACGGTGATAGTGGTGAATTTTTCAATGTTTTGTTATTTGTATGAATTTAGTTATATTTTCTCGTCTCAGGAGCACATTAGCTAAGTACTTTCATTAAGAAATTTTATCTTTGTTTGATATTTTTTTCTTCTTTTTTAGGTCATCTTGGATTCTCAACACAGGGAACTTTGTGGTCTATACGGGAGCTCAGCCTGTTTTTCTTAAAATAAAAATTAAATTATTTTGGGTAGGTATTTAGATTCAAAATGGAAATATTATCTCTGCCGTACCTGCAGTACGTAATGATAATTGAATTAATATTTTATTACTTAAATCGCAGGTAAAGATTTCCACAGCCGTCATTACGTCCAACAGGATTTTCGTATAAACCTGTAGCAAAAAAAAAAAAAAAAATAATAAAAATTGTTGCCAAAACTTTAAAGTGTCGATACACCATTGTCGAGTAATGGAAATTATCGTAAAGCTATGTCATTTCAATTACTTGAAAGGCAAAAAAATTTGACATTCTGAAAGTCTTTATGAATACAGCCTCAGAAATAGCAAACGGATCCAAGTCGTCCCTCATATTTCTCAGAACTATCCTCTCTGGACGGCTCATATTGTATAATTATTTTATAATTCACAACTTGTACATTATTTATGTAATATATACGTATTATGTAAATATGTACTTACCTCACAGCATTTTTATCCAAAATTTCGATATTAGAAACAAAACAGTTTCTGCGACTATCACGATAAGAGATTTAAGCGTACCTCGGTGAGGAGCTTTTATGTTAAGAAATATTTGACTGGCAGCTATTTTTGTTTGCTATAATACCAAAACTCTGAAAAAAAATCTCCACAAATGTTAAGAAATCAGTTGACGTCTGACATCTCTTAACTCTTTACACAGAATACCAATTTCGGCAAACGGGCTTTGACAGCCCAGTTAAAGGGATAAGAGCTCTTATCTTTTACGTAGAATCAGGACGAAAAGCATTTTAAAGTTTCGGTTTTCATATAAATACACCTACGCCTAGCAAAAGGATTTGATATTTTTGTAGAAGTGCCGAAATTATTTATTGTTCGCAATTTAAAAATCTTTTAGCTAGCTTAATGGTTTAATTAAACTACTCAAGGTGATGTGATAGTGTTTGTTTTTAATTGACCTAGACGCCTGTTGTAGAACTCCAAAAAATTAATGAGGCATAAATTCGAAAAGAAAAAAAAACACGCAAGTCTCCAGTGACTAGTTGATTACAAACAACGCTAGGGTGCTTCTGGGCTTTTGGGGTTAAATAATCCTTGTGAAACAATATAATGAATTATTTACAGGTTCGCTTTTCGGTACACATTCATAGGAATATTGTTTTTTTTTTTAGCTTGAATTTTATTTCCAGCGTTGAGTTCTAATCGTTATATGACCACTGATTGCTTCTAAATTTGTACAGAATTCAGAGATACATTTGCTGGTCAGGTCAATTAAAAACTCATTTTCATTACTTCCTATGGAGAATCGATAAAAAAACGGAAAACCTCTATAGAAATGATAGCATTAAATGAGGTAAATTTTAGGTAAAATATTGAAAGTTATTTACACATTTCTGTAGTGCTTATTTTGCTGATTGATAAATTATCTATCAATCAAGACTTGAGGCAAATTTATGAGCTTATCATTTCCGATTTTGGTATAATCAATCACCAGATTCCAGTTAAACGGAACATTACCTTCGGCTATACAAGATTCAGATACTGATTGCTTCCATCACAAGGAATCTAATTATTGTTCGGCAAAATGTGTTAAGGAGTAATTTCGTTGTTAGTTGAAACAAAATTGAGTGCTAAAGGATCAATTAATCAATTTTATTATATACTAAAGATTGGTATAAAATAATTTATTATTAAATTTATTGCTTAGATTTTTACTCAGTGACATTTCCAAACATTTAATATTTTCGAACTGATGATTTTACTAGTGCAGTACGGAGTTCACTGGTAAAAAGTTAATGTTTCTCTATTTTAAGATAGATGGCGCATTATATGTCTCCACTTATTTTACTGCACATTTTAATGCGCGGAGCATTAAAATGCTGGTAAAATTATGACATTTTCTGTTTCTATGACAATTTTCAGATTGTTTTTTAAATTTATTGAAGGATTTAATTTTAATTGAAAATTTTTAGAATGTTTTATTTATTTATTGGAGGATTTAATTTCTTTTAACAATTTTCAGATTAATTAAGTCCATCCTTAATTCTAAATTGTAAAAACGTTTATCTAAACTTTAGAAAAATTTGAAGTTTTTCAGTGATAAGATTTTTAACATCTGTCACTTTCTTTTCTCCAAATTAATCAACGTCAAAATTTTACCAGCGATTGTAATGTGAAAAATTTGGAGACCGCGTTAAATTTTACTTTGCCCGAACTCGATACTAGGCTTTACATTTTGATTGTAAAGAGAACCTCCTTAGGTCACTTTGAGTTGGGCGTAGCAAACCTTATGATTTCCTATAAAACTTCTAATTGTTGTCGAAGATCCTATCCTTAGTCTTTTTATAATCTTTGTTCAATCTTCCTTCCAAAACTTACTCTGTTGTTTGAATAGTTGAATGGTCGATCCCAATTGATTTTGATGATATTCAACTAGATTTCTTAAAGCGAATATTCAGTAGAATTATTCGGTATAGTCTTTGGATTCGGGCCAAAAATATTGACTGTATCCGAAAAATGTGCCAATACCGAATATTCAGCATCGGCATTCGTCTATCGTTTACGTGTATCTCCTACACGACGAATTCTCGTCTTCACTTATGACCGAATAATATTCGCGAGTCGTGTAGGTCCAGCTGTAGATGTTTGACTAATGTTCTGTTGAAACTGCTCCATCATCCCATTCGATTGTAAGTACAGAGAAGTTGTTCTGGAATTTCTTACCCTCGTCCTGAAAAATGTCCGTGATTCAAAGTTCCGAGATTAATCTGAACGAAGTTTGTTAGGTACACCAAACCTATTTGAGAATGGAATATATTTCTTACATAAGATATCAAGATCCTAAACGTACAAGGTGAGTCGGAATTGTACATAATTAGTTAAATAATTGTGCAACATTAAATTTGGGGAATTACATTAATTTACTAAAAACTAGCTTAACTACCTAAGCTTAGCTAAACTAAACTAACGAATAATTATAAATTTAACAATAGACTCTATTTCTATTAGCTTATAAGTGAATGAGTAAATGGAGTAAATTTATAGAGCTGGGAGAAGAATATGAAAAGAAAAAACTTGTATAACGGTTAGAAAAGGAAGAAAGTTATCAAATAACTATAATAATATGTATCCAAGTTGCGCCCCAAATGTTTAGGATAAGTTTAGTGGCAGTACTAATTTGTAAAAGATTCCGTTGGATGCTGTTCGCTGCATATCATCTGGCAAAAGATTCCAGAAACGAATAACCTGGACGAAGTAAGAGTGCTCAACAAATCGTGATTTACAATGGGGGATCGAAAACTGGAAATATCGTAGAACCATATATGAAATATGGTAGCAAAAGGGATTTAGCTAGTCTTACTCGTAAATAATGCATAAGACAATCGGAGTTCAACCAAAGTTGCCGCAGCAGGCATCCACATAAATTTTCCTTAGTGTAACACTGAAATGATCACAACACGAAAATTTTCAGTTAATGTGAAAACCTAAACACTTCACAGAACTTACATACAAGTTTATTGTCGTTCAAATAGATCGGTGGTAAAGAATTTTCATCATTATGACGACCATAGATCGCCAGACAGTTCGATTTATTATGGTTAAGAGCTAAGGTATTTTGCTCAAATTAGTCATATACACGTTTAAGATCCTCACTTATCCGACTTATTCATTTTTCCATTAAGCCAATTGGTCTACTAAAGTATATTTGCATGCACATCATCGGCATACAGAAGAACGGCGGCATCTACAATAACATCTGGTAGATCATTGATATAGAGACTGAAAAGCAGAGGATCAAGTATGGATCTCTGGGGAACGCCACAAGAGAGAGATATACTTCTCGAGGTAACATTATTTGTTTTTACAAATTGGCTGCGCTCACTTAGAAAAGTTTTAATGAAGGTTATTGCCAATGAAGAGAAGAGGAATTTATAACTCAATTTTGTTAGCAATTTCGAGTGATCTATAGAGCCGAACGCCTTACTAAAATCAAGTAACGCAAGAATATTCAGATGATCGTCATTAAGAGCAGGGCCATGTGAATATCCGATGTCACATTCAGCATAGCGGTTTCATAGCTGTGATAAGGACGAAACCCAGATTGCCAAGTTGACAGTAAACAGTTTCATTTTGTGTAGTTCAGTAGTAGTACTATTTTATCAAATACTTTAGCCAAGTAGAATAGAAGGCTAATTGGGAGGAAGTCACTTGGGATACGTGCAGTGGACTTCTTTGGAATAGGCACCACCAATGCTTGTTTCCATTGTCAATGGTAGCATTTTTCTATCAGTATCAACTTATCGGGAAAGGTTGCCATTTGCAGAAATTTGTGTACTGCCAGTGGAATTTTGAAAGCTGTATAGTTGACAGATTCGAAATTTTTATATTTTTATATTATTTATTTATTTATTTATTCATATGTCTACCGATACAGATTATTTTCTACATTAAATTGCTTAATGATTATAATTCAAAAATTAAACTAAGAGACTAGCATTCACATAAAGAATTGATTTAAATAATTCCCTAGGCCTTGTAAAGTCAATAAATGTAGAAAATGAATTAAAGTGTAAAATACAATTTGAAATAGGCTCGTGCATGCCATAGTTTGTTCTATGTTATGAAGTAATACAGCAAATTTCGTGAGCGGATTGGTCTCAGGTGTGTAAAAGGAGATTA